>CM051373.1:5303225-5353225 GCA_028015245.1 Cardamine occulta
AAAAATTAAACTCATTTTCTCTTAATTATGGACAAAAATTTTAATGAATTTTCTAAAATTTTTTAACCAATCAAACTAGAAAAACTAAGGTTTGATATCTAATTATACTATATTACTTATTTTAATTTATTTCATTTGAAATTTTTTGTTAAGATTTAAAATTATGATTCTTCTACCATTTTTGTTTGATTTATATTCAAATTATTTTAAATTATCATATAATATATAGTTAATAAAAATGTATATTTTTTTCTGCATATGCTGTGAATCAAATTTTTTGAAACGGAGATATACTACTCAATCGATGAAGAAAAATGTTCAATGTCACACAGCAGTTAAAAAATTTGAGCAATAGTTACAACTCATATTATAAAAATGACCAAAATAATTTAAATATGAATGAGCATGAAACTTGACTTATTAGGCGTCCAAATTTTAAATTTTCTATTTGGTTCA
Organism: Cardamine occulta; assembly: GCA_028015245.1. Taxonomy (NCBI): domain Eukaryota; kingdom Viridiplantae; phylum Streptophyta; class Magnoliopsida; order Brassicales; family Brassicaceae; genus Cardamine; species Cardamine occulta. The sequence continues at coordinate 5,303,682 of CM051373.1, forward strand.
GTTCGATTCTTTAGTTAAAATGTGTAATCATAGTATATATAATCAAAATTAATTTAACTTTTTACAAACTTTATGAAGTTTTAAAATATTACGAATATTTTAAATTTCTAAAAAGTTTAAGATATTATGAATATATTAAAACTTCATATTTAATCTTTATAAAAAGTTTAAATTATCAAGGATTATATTTTAACTTTATAAAAAGTTAAGATGTTATAAATTTTAAAGTAAAAAATATCTAATTGAGTTTCATGGAATCATCAATTTTTTTGAGTTTGACAATGTCAATTTATTGAACCGTGTCATAAGTTTGGCATAAAAACATAAAATGCCTCTTTTGACAAACAAACAAAAAAACATAAATGCCTCATGAAAAATCACATTAAATATATTTTCATATGTATATAATTTTATTTTTCTAAATTACACCAGTTTTTTTAGTAATTTATTTTACTAACTACATATACTTTCAAAAACGAAATCAATCTGCTATTTTAAACTTCTGTCTATTTTTGGTATTGGAACAAAAAATAGTGGGTATGAGACAGGAACGGATAATTCGGGTAACAAAATTTTTGATAAAAACGAGATAAGAATTTTGGATAACGGTATGGGAAAAAAAATTTGTGTAGATAAATTCAATTCTCAAATTGTCACTAATTTGGAAAGAGTTGAATATGAGACGAGTAAGGATCCACATAGAGACGAGTATTTTAGAAAATTTCGGGTAACTTTTGAAAATATTTAGAGAATTTTTTAGAATTATAATTTGTTTTGGATAATTTCTATTAATTTTATAAAAATTACATATTCAAACGGGAATTCATGTATTATATCTAAAACCTTTATCCAATTTCTTATAACAAACATTATCAAATGAGTAATTTTTGTTTTTGTTAAAATTGTCGAGCGGATAATTATTTAAAGAAAACAGTTATGGGACGGAAGAGGTTTTATAGATTCTGGCCAAGATGGTTGTCCATTCCAAAATAGATACATGTACGTTATATAGTGAAATAACTAAAAATTAAAATCGAATCCAAATCCGATTTTAATACTCCTAATCAAACTGTAAGAAATGTTTTGATTAGTTTAGAAAATATACATGTAATATCACTTAACATTTATAACTAAATTCTATTTTAAATTTAAATATTAAATAATTTATTCTCACAAATATAACTCCGTACGTATGTGCATGTCCGATTCTAGTCGTCTTATTGTTTTTTTATTCTAGTCGTGTTATTGTTTTTTAGAGCATAACTCAAACATTGTCTTGTAGTTATTTTTTTCTAATTATTAATATGTTTCTGTTGTTATTCACTTGTCTAATTGGCAGCGAAGGTCATGGTTTTTTTCATTGAAGATCTAATGTTTCTTTTTTTTTGTTTTTTGAAAATTTTGAAGATCTAATGTTTAGATGTCAATTTTCTTTTTCTGTCAATTACTTGTTAGATCTCAAATAAAATATCAGTTTTAGTTGATTACATATATAACAATATATGTAACATCAGTTCATATATCAAAATATTAGTGTTTTTTTTTCTAGTTGATTTATCTATAGAAACAAAAATACACCAACTATAAGTGCACTTAAGGGAAAAGTAAAATCGTTTTTCTGAACTACATCAATATATAGCCCTTTTAAGACATATATGTAATTGAATATCAATAGATTTGAAATTTAGACAGTACAACGCTGTTTGGGAAGACATCACGGCGATTATTCTCATCGACAAACAAATAAACAGCAATAAAGTTGAAAAGACGGTAGTAAACTAAAAAAAGTTGCTGGCGATTATTTTTGTTGTTGCTAATCCCCGAACATCGATCGCTAGATTTTTTCAGAGATTGAAATTTTGTTTTCAAAAAATAAAAAAAAGTTGTTGCAATCAGGGGCGGAGTTAGAATTTTTTTTTTTAATGAGTGCAAAATATTGCAAAAGTGTTACTTAAAAGCTTTGAATCCCATACCTTTAGTTTGTAGTGGGTGTACTATTAACCAACTTGTCACTTTCATTAATCTAACCAATGTAAAAATTTTAAACAATTATATTTCATAGGGTGTAAGTGCACCTATTATTTCTGGCTGCAATTTATTAAGAGAATCTAATTTCAAAAAAAAAAAAATTATTAAGAGAATTGATTCATTTTTTTTCTTTTACCCTTAAAAGTAATCGCCAGCTACACGTTCTTGAACATTACTTATTTAAACATGGGTGAAGTGGACAAATATATCTGAATGACCTTTTAATTAAGAAACTAGGAGTGATAAATGAATAATTAAGTGTGTGTGATGGCGGCACAACATTCTGACGAATGTATCCCTATTGACGACATGCGAAGTTGCAATAGAGACAAAACATTTAATGTTCGAAGATACTTCATAGATTGAGATTAGATTTAGGCTACTAACAGAGTAAGGACCCGATAACATGTTACTCAGATAACATGTTAGCCCGATAGGTTTCTCTACCTCATCGATCTTCTCAGGGTAGGGACCTTGCCCCGGAAGAGCTATATACTAATTAATGTCATCAGCTAGGTAATATCGTTACCAAAGTAGAGATGTTAGCGACATATAAATTATCCATCCGGTCTGAGGTATATCTTATTTGAAGATTTATCTATCCGGTCTAAGGCGCACGGTTATTAAAAAGATAAGGAGTTTTCGCTGGACAAACATAAGCCCTTACTGAACAAGAAAGAAATTCGAATTATATCGGAAACATGTTTGTAAGAAGGTTAAGCGGTTACCACGTCAACTATGACTCTTATAAGGTAAGATGTTACCAGGTTAACTTGGTATCTTAAGGGTACCCTAAATAGGTAACAGAGAAGTCTGACTTGTCCTGAGGGGAATATATGTTAGGTCAACCCATTAAGATACTTGTTCTGAGGGGAATATATGTTAGGTCAACCCATCAAGATAATTGAATTACGGTGACAATAAGATTATCTTCGAAGCTCATTTAACTATTCTAACTTTAAATATACAGAGGTAAGCTGTTACCAAATAATTTTCATAAAGTTTTCAAGCAAGAATAGGAACAGTGGTAAAGATGTTGCTTAAACGATACAAAATCCAACTTAAAAGATCTCATGCACAAACCTACTCTGACATATAATCAGATACCTATAAAAGCAAAGCGTTATCTCACTCTTCGTAGAGGTAAAAAAGTCCGATTCTAATGAACAGTACAACTTTACACAGTACATAATGTGTCAGTTAATTTTGAGGTCGTCTATAGATACCCTTTAAACATGGGTTCATAAAACTTGTTTGATAAAGAAATCTTTTTTTTTTTTGTAATTTCAATTTATCTTTTACTTAAAAAGACAGCTTAGATTATTCCCCCCCCCCCCCCCCCCCCCCCCCCCCTTCTTAAAATATAACATAAAAAAAGGTCTCCATGAAAAAAACATGAGATCTGCCAAATGCCAATTAATTGGGTCTCACAGTGTGACTTTCAATATTTTGTACTCCATACAATATCACAAATCATTCAAAAAAAATATTCTAGTGGAAAGGGCCAAATCCGTAGAACCGTTCAAATTTTCATTTAAAATTTGGTTCAAACATTCAAAAAGAAAAAGTTTCTCAAACGAATAATGTATTGAGAGTGCTAATTTATACTCTTTTCCTTATAACCCCATATAAAATCTTACCATCCATATTTTGATAATATACATTACCATCCACTAACAGAACTTTTTGGACTAAAATAAATTAATAAAATGTTGCCATTATAAAAGTGGTACATTGTTTCTGTATATTTTCCAAATATACTTTATTAAAAGAAAAAAATAGAGTATATTTTTCCAAGTATAATAGACGTATTGAATATATTTTTCCTAATGGGTAAATATTCTGTGTTTTTCTCTGAGTAGAAACAAATAGCAAATACGTCTCCTTAAAACTAGCTTGAGATCAAATAAACCATTCTTTTCTTCCGTCTTTCACTCTCAGCCTCTCCTTCGTTCCATTTTTCTTCTCTTCTTTGATTCTTTTCTTCTCAGATCTCTCCTCGATCCTCTGTTTTTTTTTGTTTTTGTTCATTCTCTCTGAGGTTGTTTTTCGGAAGAGGACTCTCCTTATATATACTCTGTTCAAATCTCTTTTTCTACCAATCTCGTAGATTGTTTCAGATTTATGTGTTTTGTTTCTTGTTGCATGGTCTAGTGGATGATGATGATAACGTTTGATTTCTGAAATTTAGTATTTATTGTTTTGACGTTTCTGGGTACGATAATATAGAAAAAGAGGTTTTAGTGTTTTTTTTCTTTTATAAATAAAATCTGGGTCAATGATAATAGTGGCCGACGACTCGGTTTCTTAGCGTTTACTTTTTGTTTTCTGATTTTTCTTGTTGAATTTCTTGGCTTTTTTGCATTTTGGAATTCGATTTTTTAAAAGTTTTAATTGATTTTCAACGCTATTATCGGAGAGAATTTCAGTTTGTGGAATTAGTTATTTATGAAAATTTAGTCTTTAAAAAAAGGAAATACTTTTCATGTCATATTAGTTTCTGGAATGTCAGAAGAACGTGTGCAAGAACTTGGAGTTGGTGTAATAGTTTAAACGAATTATTTTTATTTTAAAAGATTCAGGTTCTCTGCATCATTTTTAATCATTGTTTAACATTTTTTGCTAAATTCTCTAAAACCAAAAAAATCAAATTTGATAATGATGAAAATTTTGATTAGTTTTGGTTTGTTTGGTGATTGCTTGAGGCAAGTCTGATTGAATTTAGGTCCATTGAGTTGTGTCTAAAGATTGTTTAAGAAGGTGGAAAAGAGATGGAAACAAGAAATGAGACAAAAGCTTCACCGGAAAACAACCTCAGAAACAGAGGAGGTGTTGGGAACAACAGCAAAAAAGACATGATTTTTCGAGCTGATAAGATCGATTTGAAGAATTTGGACATCCAGCTGGAGAAACATCTGAGTAGGGCTTGGTCAAGAAACATTGAAAAGAACCCTAAACCTAAGGAAGAATGGGAAATTGAATTGGCTAAATTGGAGATGAGGAATGTCATTGCTCGTGGTGCTTATGGTATTGTCTACAAAGGCATCTATGATGGTCAAGATGTTGCAGGTTTATTATACACAAAATTGAATCTTTCTGATTATGAATATTTTATGCTTTGTGTAACTGCTTTGTTGGTTTTGTGTTAATGATAGTGAAAGTTCTTGATTGGGGAGCAGATGGTTACGCTACAGCGGCTGAGACTTCTGCTCTTTGGGCTTCATTTCGTCAAGAAGTTGCGGTTTGGCACAAACTTGACCATCCCAATGTCACAAAGGTAATATAAACCTCTTTAGTGATGTCTCTTTTGTGCATGTATGTAATGAGTTTGTGGATAAAACTAGTTTGTGGGAGCATCAATGGGAACAACAAATCTGAAGATACCTGCATCAGCTGAGACACAGAACTCGTTGCCTCAACGAGCTTGTTGTGTAGTTGTGGAGTATCTTCCTGGTGGAACTCTGAAGCAGTATTTGTTTCGAAACAGGCGAAAGAAACTTGCGTTTAAAGTCGTGGTTCAGCTCGCTCTCGATCTATCCCGAGGGTATAATTTACAAAAACTCATTCTTGATCTCCAAGAAATTAAACTTGTGGTACAATCTTGATGATGATGATCTGATTATCTGTAGGCTAAGTTATTTGCATTCAGAAAGGATTGTTCATCGCGATGTGAAAACAGAGAATATGCTATTGGATTATCATAGGAATTTAAAGATTGCTGATTTTGGGGTAGCTAGAGTTGAAGCTCAGAATCCAAAGGACATGACTGGAGAAACTGGAACACTTGGATACATGGCTCCAGAGGTACAAAAAAAACAAACAGGTTACATTTGAAAAAGAAATGTGTTTTTTTGTTTGTTTCGAAATCTGATTTAAAGTGCTATGATGATTAGGTTCTTGATGGTAAGCCATACAACAGAAGATGTGATGTTTACAGCTTTGGGATATGCTTGTGGGAGATTTATTGTTGTGATATGCCTTATCCTGATCTCAGCTTTGCTGATGTTTCTTCTGCTGTTGTTCGTCAGGTCAGTGGAACTTCAATATAATCCGAATTTTTGCAAAACTATGAAACTTGTTGGCATTTGAAAATTTGGCTGGATTAGTTTAATCCGGTTTACTTCGGTTTTTAAGAAACTGAAGTCTAATATACATACTCAATTAGAAATTGGCATTGGTTTCTCTTCGTTTGATGCAATTTCGATTTGGGATTGATCAGTTTTAGTTAGAAAATAGCATTAACAACGATTAAATGAAATATTATATTTTCGTAATATGATTACAATTGTATCTGTTTTAAATATAAAAAATATAGTTAATAATAAATTTTGCTTTATTAGATCCGGTTTAGTTTGGCAACACTAGGAATCATATTGGATTGGTTTATGTGTATATTAAAATAATCGAAGCAATCAGTTTATGAACGAATGAATTCGTTTTTTTCCCGGTTTTATTGATTACTATGAACCTTTATTTTTTGTCTATTAATCAATGAGAAATTGACTATCTGAGATTATAATTTTGTCTTTAATAGAATCTGAGACCGGAGATTCCAAGATGTTGTCCAACATCATTTGCGAGCATAATGAAGAGATGTTGGGAAGCGAATCCAGAGAAACGACCGGAGATGGAAAAAGTGGTGAAAATGCTTGAAGCAGTGGACACCTCCAAAGGCGGTGGAATGATCTCAGAGGATCAGAGACCTGGTTGTTTCTGCTTCGTAGCCGGTCGTGGTCCCTAAAATTTACCTTTTCACCTTTCTTACTTACATCACAATGAATTTTGGAGCAATGCTCTATGTTTTTTTTTTCTGTTTAATCTGTCGAGATGAAAAAATTATTATTATTGTTTCTATCACTGTGAATATGAATATCGGCGTTTGGTCTAATATAATGCGGAAATCAAATCAGATTTTTTATTTTTTGGATATGATGGTGATAACTCATCTTTGCTACAATGTGCATAACAGTGTGAAATTTTTTGTCTATTTAAAGAGATAAGATATATCTTTTATAATAGTTATGGAATGAATATTTTACTAAAAATTATACAAATAGATGTCTAATTAAAGAGATAAATATTTTAGAATAAAGCAACAAAATTAATGTCTAATTAAAGAGATAACATAGTATAGATTATAGAATGAACCATTCATTAACATTTTGCTAAAATTTAACCAGCTATGTGGATTTGAATGAAATAAACATTTCACTCATTCCACTGAAAAATCAAGATGTTTAAAAAGTTGACAATTTTTATTTTATTTTTGGACCCACCCCTAAGTTGCAACCAGGGACGGATTCACGTTGGTGGGTATGAGTGTAAGTGCACCAATTCAAATATAAATATTTGTTTTTTATACTGACAATATAACTAAAAAGACAAAATGGTAAATTCTGCATCCATTAAAATATGAGACAACGCTGGATCTGCCCCTTGTTGCAACCAAATCTTTTGCTAATCTCTTATTACATCTCCTCTGTTTTGCATATTGTATTGTGTTTCCGCTTTGAGCAACATTGTATGTTATTGATCATTTTGATTTGTTTGATTCAGTCTTTAGATAAAAATAAGCAAAATTTTAGAAAATAAATAGAGGAATATTTTTTCATTATCAGAAAGAATGTATTACTTTTTTTTTGCTTAATGGGTTAATTTTATTAAAGCAAAGAGAAGTTTACAAATGAAAAAATAACGGACGACATAGATGAGAAGATAACTATGAAAAAAGGAGATGGGACGTAAGAGAGAAGAAAGAAGAAAATAGTTGCCTCGTTAAAACGTTGTCCAGAAAATCAAGTATGGGATGAAACCGGAGCGAAGGAAAAAGAGTACAGCTACTAAGATCTGGAAGTGATGGTGAAAATCGAAGGATGATTGGCGGAAGTGATGTCTGAGATGGGCGAGCTAGATTGGTGAGCGAACCACACCTGTAGGAGAGAGGGGTCCCTCGGATGTGAGGAGTGCATAATGGCTAGGAGTTTCGTCTTTGTGATGCAGGTGATCTCCGTGAGGAGCTGGGAAGGGGGCCGTGAAATGTCGGAGTGAATGCGACTATTCCTCTCACGCCAAAGCAAGTACGAGGAGGCTTGGAAGAGAAGGTGATAAATAAGTCGCATGGACGGGTCACTAGAGGAGCGCGGGAGCCACTGCAAAATGGAAAGAAAGTCTAAATCAGGAGGGATCATGCGAAGAGCAGCAATGATAAGATACTTAGAATAGGGGCAAGTGAAGAGAAGGTGCTCCCTGGATTCTGGGGCCGAATTACAAAGAACGCAGACGGAGGGGGCCAAGAGGTAGAAGCGCTGGATCTTGTCACGTATAGGAAGTCTATCACGTGTGACAACCCAACAAGTGAAGGCATGCTTGGGAATTCTGCCTGAAAACCAGATAGATTTGTGCCAGGGGACATCTGGAGGGGGAGGGTTGAGAGCTTGGAAGGTCTTGGAAGCGGAGAATCGCGCTGGGGCTAAGTGGAGGGATGCCTCAGGAATGCCGGCTGTCCAGACGAAGGAGTCACTGAAGGAGGGGTGGAGGAGGGAGTTCGCTGGAGGTAGGATACTGCGGAGAAATGAAATCAACTGGTTGCGAGATCTGGAGGATAGGATCCAATGTCCATGATGAATAGCCTGAGAGACAGTGGCTGTGGCTGGAATACCGGTGAGACGAATAGAGTGCTGACCTATCAGAAGAATAAGGGGACCCCAACCAGTCCAGTTGCCATGCCAGAAGGAGCATAGATTGCCCCTGCCGAGACGACAAAAAAGGAAGGACCTAGCTGAGTGGCGAAGTTTGAGCAGGCGGCGCCACATCCAGCTACTGTGGGGGTAAGACGGCGGGATATCCCAGAAGGATTGGGAATAGGGTCTGATGTGATACGATTTGACCCACGAGACCCAAAGAGATCCAGAATTGGTGAAAAGGAGCCAAATGAGCTTGAGACCCAAGACATTATTCTACTTGGCTATGCGTCGCATACCAAATCCACTTGCACTCTTAGGAGTGCAAATTGAGTCTCAGCTAATCTTGGCGCTCTTGGCAGAGAGGGTAGAACTGGACCAGAGAAAGGCGTTACAAAGCTTCTCAATAGAGAGGAGGTAAGAGTTTGGCAACATGAAAATAGAGGCCCAGAAGTTAATGACAGAGTAGATGACTGATTGGAGTAGCTGGAGGCGACCGGCAAAGGAGAGAGGACGATTAGTCCAAGAAGTGAATCTGGAATTGAGGCGATCAAGCAGCGGCTGAAAGTCTTGATCGCGCATCTTGTGAGGAAGTAATGGGACTCCTAGGTACTTGACTGGGAAGGTACCTTCAGCGAGTCCATAAGTGGAGGCCATGTCATGGAGGAGAGCGGGATTGTTTCCATCTAAGAAGATAGTGGATTTGAGGAGGTTAATACCAAGTCCTGACATCCTGAAAAAATCATCAAGAACAGATAAAATAGCTTGGAGAGATCGATCTGAGCCATCAAAGAAAATCAACATGTCATCAGTAAAGGAGAGATGGGATATCACCGGGTTTTGACAAGAGGGGTGGAGACGAATATCGCCTGAGGCAACGGCTGCGTCGAGGCTCTTGGATAGAACGTCCATGGCAAGAACGAAGAGGTAGGAGGAGATAAGGTCGCCTTGGCGGAGGCCTTTGGCCCCACGGAAGTAGCCTGTTAGGTCACCATTGTAGTTGATAGAGAAGGAAGGAGAGGTAATACACTCTTGGATCCAGCCAATGAAGATGTCTGGGAGGTCAAATGCTCTGAGAAGTTGGAGGACAAAGTCCCAATGGAGATTGTCAAATGCCTTAGTTAGATCAATCTTGAGGCATCCTCGAGACGTGGGGCCGGACTTGTTGAAGTCAGCGATTAGCTCTGAAGCAAGGAGGATATTCTCACAAAGTTGACGACCCTGTATAAATCCAACCTGATTGTGCTGGACGGCTTTGGGGAGAAAGAGCCTTAGACGACCCGCAAGGATGGAAGAGATGATTTTGTAGAAGTGGTTGCAACAAGAGATAGGACGAAAATCCTTCAGGTTGGTTGCTCCAGAGACCTTGGGAATCAGCGTTAAAGATGTGGCATTCAGCTGCTTGAGTAGTTTTCCAGACCTGAAAAACTCAAGAACTGCTGAAATAACATCATTACCGATAGAAGGCCAAGAGGCACGATAGAAATCAATGGGCAAACCATCGGGGCCAGGAGCCTTGTTAGCAGGGAGGAGGGATACAACTGTGATGATACTCTCTGCAGAAGGAATGACTGAGAAGAGATGGTTGATTGCTGCAGTACTTTTATAGGGGTGGATAAGACGAAGGTGATTAACCGAGGGGTAGAAAACAGTCGGGTTAACCGAACCAAGGAGGCGACGGTAGAAGTCAACAACCAAATCCTTGAAGACAGAACCGAGTCTTTAGTAATCAGAGCCCCATCAGAATCGTGAAGACAGTGGATACTATTCCGTTAGATGTGGGCGATAACACATCTATGGAAGAAAGTAGTGTTGGCATCGCCTTCCTTCAGCCATTGGAGCCTAAACTTCTGCTTGAAAAAGCTCTCGAGAGCTGCATCCAAGAGCTTCCAATGAGCTCGAGCAGCAAGCTCAGATTCAAGGTTTGAGAGGGAAGGATCATTAAGCAAGGATGCTTGAGCTCTCTGGTGGGAAGAAAGGGCTTCCTCTGTATGCTGTTGGATCCTACCGAAACCTTCCTTGTTCAGCTGCTTACAGCAAGACTTTGCAGCACTCAGTTTTTTTGCCAATCTGTACATGCACGATCCTTGTAAAACACACTGAGACCAAGCAGAGTGAATTCTCTCTGAAAAGAGTGGGTGAGTGGAGATGTAGTGGAAGTATCGGAAGGTCTTGGACCGGTGAGGAGTGGAGCCAGGGATGGAGACCAAGCAAGGAGAGTGATCTGAGGAACTTAGAGAGTCGAAGAAGGCCGAGGATTGGGGAACCGCGAGTAGCCAAGCTTCATTAATAAGGGAGCGGTCAAGCTTACGCGTGATGAGAGCAGTTCGACCGTTATTTGACCAAGTGTGAAAGACTCCTCTGTAGGGAAGATCACTCAACTCACTTTGAAGGAGACAATCCTGAAGATCTTGCATACCAGAGAGGGGAAGGGCACTGGAATAGTTTGAGAAGTGTTCAGACGAGAGGAGAATCTGGTTAAAGTCCCCCAAAGCCAGGAGAGGACGAGAGGTAACTAGGTGGTGCTGGGAAATGGAGACAATATCTTGCCAGAGGCTTCGTCGTTTTTGAGAGCTAACTGAGCTGGCGTAGATGTATTACTTGTTGTTGCCTGTTGGTTCTCGGAGAGCTCTTGCCAGAATAAAAGGTACGAAACAAGAAACGCAATAAATAAGATACTAAGTATTTTAACAGATGAATAAGTTTATTTACAGTTACCAATATATGTAAAGATTGGGAGGATCCGACATGATCCATATACTTTATGTTTCCTTTTACGATTTGGGGGAAAATCTCGGGTTATAATGTAAGAATCATCACTACGCGATCCCAAGTTTAAAATTTTCTTCTTCTTGAGCTGAATGTTACTTCTGTGTTCAAGAATTTACCTTGTAGAAATGGCTTCTCTTCGTAGCTTCTCAAGGAGAAGTCTTTACTCAAAATGGTTCTGCTGCAAGACCTCAAGGCCTGTTCTTCATCATCATATCCAAGATTTTACTGAATTTAGTTTCCCGATTCTACTCTTCTGATTTGTAGATTTCAGAGGCAAGATTTTTTTTTTATTTGTGTGTGGCTCTAGTGTTTTCACTCTAGGAACTTTTATACTAAAAATTAAAAGTTATCAAAAAACAAAAAACAGAGATATGGTATGATACATACTCCAAACTAACTTTGTGGGTATGTCTCAGTTTTGTGTTTTTGCAGGCAGTGTACTTTTACTTGATCTCATCTAGAATATATATATATATATATATATATATATATATATATATATATATTCACATTATTCGGGAGTAAGTCCTTCTCTCTTGTTCAATCTAAAACACTTAAAACTCTTCATTTTTTCACACAATAGTGATGAGATCCAAGCAGATAGTAAAGTTGAGAAGCTCACTGGAGTGGCCAGATGTTCCAGTAGCGGTCTCTGGATAGCAAAGGATCATGGCGAGAGTCATAAGTCTTATGAGAGAATTTATAGACGTGGTAAAGAAGAAAGACAAGAAGTGAATTTTCTATTGCTTTCTTGGCCTCTCTTTGCCTCTGTGTTCAAATCAAAGGTAACTGAATACTCTGTTTCATGTACGACTTATTGTAGCTATTTCAGATTTTGAACCATCTCCATTCACATTTTCCAAGTTTGTTTGCAATTTTTGGGCAGATTAAGACTGCCAACTTTTTGGGTTTTTTTTTTCATTACATTAAACACAACGATACAAAGACGAGATGGATGGAATAGTACAAGGGAATTGGGAAAGTTGGAAGATAAGTCCCTAAACAGCAGTAAACATTAAGAAGACTTTATTTAATCTCATCAGAGACATTTCCTTCAATTATACACTAGAGAGCTTAATCTTTAGAAATCTCTGGAACGGCTGATTTATGAGGTTCTGAGGAGCTGGAACATTGAAGATTGAGATTTAAATGAGAAGCTATAAACTTGAGATCATCAGGCAAGAGAATGAAGCCTTCAACAATGGTAAGAGTCTTGACGGTTTTATTTGAGGTGGAGAGGTTAGGAGAAAGACTGGGATTAAAAATCCAAAAGTGAAGATCTCCACATACGTCACCTTCCTTGAGTACAGAGGTATCGTAATGGTCACCAGATTTGGTAGTACATTCCAGTAGGCCTTTCGTTACAATCAGCATCTCCTCAATCGGGTCACCCTCTCTCAGTATACAGCTGTTGGCCGAGTAGAACACAGACTTCACCCGGTCGCACACTGCTTCTAGTAGCCAATCATTCATATTCTCTAGAAAAGGAACCTGAGAGATTGAAATGCTTTTTAAGTTAACAACTAACACCTAAGTGGACATAGATGCACACAAAAAGGCCTGAGCTTACACGCTTTAACAGATTCTTGTAAAGATGGCGTTTAGTTTCGAGTCTGAGGTCTTTTGGAAGGCTACGAAGAAGAGAGTCTTCTTCTGTGCCCCTGAATGCTCGCCATTTGTAAGTATCGTATTTCCTAATGCGTTTCTTCAGATCTTCTGGTTGGCCCCGAGAGGACATCCATTTTTCTGTGTCTCTCTTTCTCTCCATCATTTCTTCTACTCGGACGGTAGTTGATATCAAGTATTTCTGTGATCACCAAACCAAAAAGTTTTACGACATCAAAAACCTAGGCTCTGTGGTATATATGGTGTATTACCTGAACGTTTCCAATGAGTACAGCAAACAATAATAAACCAGAGGCGCAGATGATGATAGCAAAAAGGATATCTGTTGAAGAGTTGCCTGGCTTCAGGCTTTGGGCAAACGTACTGTAATCATTCATTAACACACAATGTTAAAGCTTATCATCTCTTTTCTTCTGACAAAGTAAAGAGAGTTTAGATGTACAAACCTAAGACTTCGGAGACCCCACCAAAAGCAGTAGACGAACTTCCTTGGAAAATCCCTTGGATGTACCTCTACCACACCTGACTTCAATGCATCAATGAACATACCAAAGTTGAAGACCTTGGAGTTTGTGATTCCGTCAGGGTCGATTAATGGGCATGAAGTGTAGAGAAAACCACTGTTGTCTACTTTTTGACAAAGCAGATTCTTGGTATCGCATCCGGAAGTCCTATTACACACTTCATACCAGCATTTTACTTTCTTATCTATTGCACTCACGTACCAGAAAGCCCCAAACACCTGGCCATGCATCATCACATTTTTGTAACCAATTTTTGATGTCGATCGTATAACAAAAAAATAGCATTGGGAGCAATAGCAAAGACTTACATAACTGAACAACATGAAGAGGAAAAGGTTTAAAGCAGCTCCAATCCAATTAGATTCTGCTATTGTCCCAGAGGTTCTTGTCACTTCTTTGTAAAGCGGATGGATACGAATGATTCTTGGTATGTATTGAAAAACTATGATCCACTTTGTAAAGCTGATCAGTATTCTCCTTGACACCAGTAGTTTGGTACTAGACCGTACAATGAGGCTGAGAAATACTACCTACAATATTTTGCATTAAGAAGAACAAAAAGAATGCACGATGGAAAAGAAAAGAAACTATATATGTCAACAAAGGAAGAGAATATACAATAGGGTACCTGAGGAATGGGGAGAATAGAAACAATGTCAACAATCAAGTATAAGGAAATACGTCTTTTTCTTACAGCCTTAGCAATCATGCTCAACTCGTCTCTCAAAGATTTTTGACCAGGATCGAGAGAAACAATGAACTCGTTTATAAAAGAAAAAATGATGTGAATCAGATAGAATGTGTCATTAAAGGTACGAAGGACACAAACTGTTTTTCCAAGGTTTTTGTCGAAAGTGAAGCATGATCTCTTAGAATTAATTTCAGGAATAAAGAGAAACAAAGGATCAATAGCCACAGCAGCCACACAAGCTGACAGAACAAACTTCCTCCAGATTTCAAGGGTTTTATTGTTTATTTTAAGGGTTTTCATCTTCCCGTAAACCTTCTTTAAACATCCTTTAACACCATTCCCATTTACATAACTCCCTCGATTCCCAGTATCCGACCTGTATGTCAACAAGATATCACTACAACAACAAATATATATATATATATATATATATATATATATTTATGTATGTATAAGTTATTTTAAACTAGCTACCTTACAGAACTACCCCTCTGAATATTCATGTTTGTAAGTTTCCTTCCTGATCTGCTCAATCTGCAATGTTTTTTCCCTTAGAACCTCAATTCATTTATATAATAAAGAGAGAAAACAAAGACAGTGAGAGATTGTGGGAATATCGGCTTTCCCAAGCTTTAACCTTAAGATTCACTACATACACAAAAAAGGTGTTGTTATATAGTTATAATGTAATGAATGGAGTTAAATGAGTTTTCTTGCTTAAATTTTGCAGGTTGTTTGATCAAATTTTAACGAATGGAGTAAAAGTCGTTGTGTGCAACACTTCAAATGAGAAGGCGGTATTCTTAATCATGTTCTACTACTTCATTTTCATATGGCCATAATAATCTTCACCTTTATATATATATATATATATATACAGTCTCATGTCATGATGAGTATTGTAACATGCTAACATGAATATGCGTAAATCGTTTAACTTCAAAGATATGTATAATCTTAGGGAAATCAAGATATTCGCAGGAGACGTAATCCCCAAAAAAGAAATGTGACCTGATAATTATCACTTTCCATTCTATCACAACAAGTTTGCTTGGTTAAAGGCGAGTTATCGAACTTTTTGTTTTAACAGGACATCTACAACTTAGCAGCTGAAACCCTTCAGAAAGTTAGTCTACTGTGGGCTTTACTCTACATCATCTTCCAGCTCTTTTGTCTTTTCCGTACAACACGTTATTCACATAATCCAATTTTTTTTTTTTTTTGGTGTAACATGTTAAAGTAACAAAGATACTGTTTATTCAGCCACACAATTCACATAATCCAATTTTTTACTTACAATTTCCCATTTTGGAATATCAGTTCGAACCTTGCAATTTTAATTTTAATATTTTTTAATACAAAAACTAGAAAAATAATTACTGACCGAAATTTATAAATAAAATAAATATATAATTTTATAAAGAATTTTGGTTTATTCGGTTTTGTAACGCTAAATTCATATTTGATTCAGCATGTTAAAAGGGTATACTGATCAAATTATAAATAAACTCAGGTTTTTAATTCCATTAATTTTGTTTGAAAATTTCTATTCACTGAAGTAAGAAACTAGAATGATAAAACAAAATTTAAATTTTCGAAAAGCAGTGGTTCGCTAGTAGAGGAGGAAGATTTAAATTTTCACCAGAAAAGGCTACGCAACTACCCTCTCTTCGTCTTTTCCCTACTAAATCATAATCCAATTATTACTTCTTCTTCTTCTTTTTTCTTTTTCTAAGAATATTTTTTTCATCCTCTTACTTTCGCACTGTCATCGCTTTTACTTCATCTTCTTACTTTGGCCATTACGCTTTCGAAATCTGTCGGTCCATTTAGTTTGGAATTTCTAGTTACAGCACACAAACTGAGTTTATTGCCTCCTGAATCATCGTAATTCTGAAGAGTATTATGTAGTTTGCTTTCTTCTTCACGTACAGCCTTTGAAAGCTTTCTTCTACAATGCCTTTTCCATGCTGCTTGTATAAAGCATGCTGCACATGTCTGGCATTGGAATAAAACCTGGAAAAAGACAAAAATCATTGCCGAAAAAAGTTTTTAAAAAGAGTAGTTGTATAAAATAAAGCTAACTTGGAAAACACGTTACAGGGTAGGAAATAAATCTTTAGGGCTATTATGTTGAAGGTAACTTGAGAAACGAGATATGTACATTCGATAGGTCCTCAATATCCGAATAAGAGATCAAATCAGTAAAACCCAAAAGCACAAGTTTTTGGGCAGATTAAGACTGCCTCTTTTTGATGTTTTTTTTTTTTTTTTTAATTTCATTAAATAGAACGATACAAAAACTTTTTAAAGACTTCTAAATACAAGGGAATTGGGAAAGTGGGAAGATAAGTCCCTAAACAATACTAGTAAACATTAAGAAGACACACATTCTTCCATTACTAACAACTATAACAATTATTTTGCTCCGGTTTGATGCCATCCGGTTTAACGAATTTAATCTCATCAGAGACATTTCCTTCAATTATACACTATGCTTCATCTTTTTAAATATCCGGATCAGCTGGAGACCTGGAACAACTTGATCTCCGTTGCTCTGAGAGGGACCTGAAACCAAAAAAAAAAAAAAGAGGTCATGTGTTTTGTTTAAGGTAGTAGAAAAAAAAATCCTCAATGCTACTTTGGTTTCTAAGGCTTGCCTGAACAATTCTTTGACTTTCACGGTTTGAACCCGGTCTAAATGAGAAGCTACAAACTTGAGATCATCAGGCGAGAGAATGAAGCCTTCAACATTGGTCAGAGGCGTTATGGTTCTATTTGAGGTGGGGTGGTGAGGAGAAGGAGTGGGATTGAGAATCCAAAAGAGAAGATCTCCGCATACGTAACATTCCTTGAGTACAGAGGTTTCATAGTGGTCACCAGATTTGGTAGTTGTTATCATGTATTTCTGTGATCACCAAAGGAATCTGTTTTACGACATCAAAAATGTAGTCTCTGTGGTATGAGCATTATTTACCTGAACGTTTCCAATGAGTACAGCAAACAAAAATAAACCAGAGGCGCAGATGATGATAGCAAAAAGGATGTCTGTTGCAGAGTCGCCTGGCTTCAGGTTTGTGGCAAACGTACCGTAATCATTAAACACAATGTTAAGCTATCATCTCTTTTCTTGTCACAAAGAGAGTTTAGATGTACAAACCTAAGGTTTCGGAGACCCCACCAAAAGCAGTAAACGAACTTCCTTGGAAAATCCCTTGAATTTACCTCTACCACACCTGACTTCAATACATCAATGTACATACCAAAGTCTTCGACTGTGGATGGGTTTTTGGATGAGTTTGTGATTTCTGAAATAACTAGCTCCGTTCTTTCAATATCCTCAGAGTCAAATAATGGGCATGAAGTGCTCAGAAAACGACTGTTGTCTACTTGTCGACAAAACAGATCCGTGAGATTGTATCCGGCTGTCCGATAGCTAACACACGCGTCACGCCAGCATCTGGTTCTCTTTTCTATTATATTCTCGTACCAGAAAGCCCCAAACACCTGGCCATCATCACATTTGTAACAATTCTTGATGATGTCGTATAGCAAAACAATAGCATTGGGAGCAATAATAGCAAAGACTTACATAACTGTACAACATGAAGAGGAAAAGGTTTAAACCAGCTCCAATCCAATTATTTACTGCTACCGAACCCTCAAATCTCAGTTTATTTCTGTTAATAATCTCAGACATGTCTCTCGCACCTCCACCCACCAAAACTTTTGCATTTCTTGTCTCATGGCGTTTTTTACAACATCCTCTACCTCTGCCATTCCATCATCAACTCTTTATTTTTATTACGGTCTCATACTCTATACCCGAAGATATTTGGTTTACGCAGGTTTTTTTCTTTTCTGTCGTTAAATTTCTATATATCCACCACCATTTTCAATCTTCAACAGAAGCTCCAACATCTTCCTCAGTGTTTCGGATCCATATATTTGCATGAGCATTGGTCACGACAGAAGCAACTCTTTTGAGTGGATATCTTCCTCTTGTTTTGACTTCCTCACTTTGGGAGAGATCATTTCTATTTTTTTCCTCCATGGAGAAAGCATACCCTAAAATATCCCTCTCTAAGAGAAGTGTTGTTTTTTTTCCTGATTCATAAACCGAGAATACTACTCAATTTTCTAATCAATTTGTTATCTTGCATCGATTATATGTAAATTTTGTCGAGGAACATAATAAAAATGTTTAGGGGTCCTCTTGAATCTCATTTCATTACTCCTAATATATTGTAAATCAGATCAACTCTTGACATTCTTGCTGTCACTGGTTTGCCTATTTGGCTCACTGAGATTGGCATTGATGCTCTTCTTATCGGGTCTAAAAATAACTTACATTCTCTTATAATTTGCAAAATAGCAAAACTCATCATTTTCGAATTTTGTTTTCTTATTTTCCATTATCTCATTTCAAATTCTCGTTTGTTCATCTTTATTTATTTGACATTTTTGCACTTAAAACTTGTCTAATTTTCGGTTTTATTGCATGTTGGCCAAATAATTCTTATTAAAAACCTAAATTTATAGTTTTCTGCAAAAATTATGATTTTTTTAATTTATTGTAAAATTTTATGCAATTAATTAGTTATTAGTAAATATAATGATAACTTATTATAAATAAATTTATATATTTGTTCATGGATCAACCTATTTAACTATTTGATCCATAAAATTAAATAGATTTATGTATTAACTTGATCCATTAAATTTTATAGATTCATGTGTTAATCAAGTCTATTTAGTTTATAATTTATTTAACACTCAACCAATTAATATAATGAATTAGATTGAATTATCCAAAAATAATTTTGTTTCGTTCAAATAACTCGAAGCGTGTGAAAAATTTTATTGGATCCTAAATAATATGAAAATATAAAAATCTAAAATTGAAAATAAAATTTAAAATTTTATTGACAACTGAATAATCAGTCTTAAAATATATTAGAAAAAATAGAAAGTAAAAATTATCTTTTTTTTTTTTTTTTTGGTTTTCATTTTTTATTAAGAAAAGACAATAACAATAATTTTTTCTACACTTGTCAGAATATAATCGATCAACTAACATGTGTCGTGATTTAATTATAATTTTGACATGTGTTAAACTCTTGTGAAACAAAGTAAGAAATAAAAATTTGAAAATAAAAATTCAAATTTTGTTAAAAACGAAATAATAAGATTTAACATGTTTTAGAAATAAATAGAAAGTAAAAATTATCTATTTTATTATTCATTTTGTTTGTTAGTTTTTTTTATTATGAAAAATAATAACATAATTTTTTAATTCGTGTCCGAATCTAAATGATCAATCGACACGGCCTCTTTGAAGGGAAATACTTATTGGCATGCCTCTGATTGTAATAGTGAATCAAATAGTGTCTTACTTGGCTTTGGTTTTACAACAGAGAGGTTTATCAAAAATCTGTGTCTTCCGCCATCTCAGAATCCTGGTATTACGGCTCTATCAGTTGTTAGAGAAGAACAACTCTCAGTGTTAAAACCAAACGATAGTACATTAGATTTGGAGATATGAGTAACCAATAAAATTGATACTGAAGTTGCTTTGTTGTGGAGCAAATCCTTTACAGTGGATTTACACACTCGTCCAAGTTGTCTTCATCGGGTTTTCTCGAGTCTATTAGTCGACGAGGAGAAGAAAGTGGCCTTGTGTCGTAATTTAGCTATTATCACTAGCGGGAACATAGTATACAGTTATACACTATTTACAAAGTCCCTTATAAAGAATCTGAAAACAATCCATTGTGGCTAGGTAGCACTTTTGAAAAATCTGAAAACAAAATATGGTGGCCATTTATTTTCAATTATGTTCCAAGGTTGGTTCAAATCCAATGAGGTAGATTCAAAAGTAATGTACTTTGAATCATTTAATGAATTCTTTTTTTTGGGTACTTTATGATTATCTTCTTCTACTAGCCAAAAATAAAATATGATCCGATGATGATGTTTATACTAAGGAGCTGTGGAGCTGATTATAAAGTGACGAACTTTTTATAATTAACGATACTGAATCAATAAGAGCCGACAATGGCGATGTTGGGGAGTGTTCTTCATCTCTCTCCAATGGTGTTAATCACCTCCTCGGCTTCGAGGCCTTTTCTTCCGAAACAGAGCGAGCGTACCAAAGCCACAACATCGTCGTTAAAGAATTGTAAAACCATTGACGAACTCAAAATGTTTCATCATTCGCTAACGAAGCAAGGCGATGTCTCCACTATAACCAAGCTTGTAGCTCGAAGTTGCGAATTGGGTACTCGTGAAAGCTTGCATTTTGCTAAAGAGGTGTTTGATTACTCAGAGGCAAGTGGTGAATCGTATGGATCTTGTTTCATGTACAATTCATTGATTCGAGGATATGCATCTGCTGGGTTATGCAAAGAAGCGATTTTGCTTTTTCTTCGAATGATGAACTCTGGGGTTTCTCCAGATAAGTACACGTTTCCGTTTGGATTGAGTGCATGTGCGAAAAGCAAAGCGAATCGTAATGGGATTCAGATTCATGGGTTGATCGTTAAGTTGGATTACGCTAAGGATTTGTTTGTGCAGAACTCGCTGGTTCATTTTTATTCAGAGTGTGGAGAGCTTGATTGTGCACGTAAGATGTTTGATAAAATGTCTGAAAGAAATGTAGTTTCTTGGACTAGCATGATTTGTGGTTACGCGAGGCGGGATCTTGCTAAAAACGCTGTTGATTTGTTTTTCCAGATGATGAGAGATGAGAATGTGACTCCCAATTCGGTCACGATGGTGTGTGTGATATCGGCTTGTGCTAAGCTAGAGGATCTTGAAATGGGTGAGAAGGTTTATGCTTTTATCTGTAGTTCTGGTATTGAAGTGAACGACTTTATGATAAGTGCTCTGGTGGATATGTACATGAAATGCAATGCCAATGATATAGCAAAACGGCTTTTTGATCAATATGGTGTTAAGAGTTTGGATTTATGCAACGCAATGACATCGAATTATGTACGCCAAGGATTAACGAAGGAGGCTCTAGGTGTCTTGAATCTGATGATGGACTCTGGTATTAGACCTGATAAGATTTCAATGTTGAGTGCGATTTCATCTTGTTCACAATTGAGAAACATATTGTGGGGAAAGAGCTGTCATGGCTATGTACTGAGGAGTGGGTTTGAAAGCTGGGACAACGTATGCAATGCCTTGATTGATATGTACATGAAATGTCACAGGCAAGAAACTGCGTTTAGGATCTTTGATCAGATGTCGAACAAGACAGTGGTTACATGGAACTCGATAATCGCTGGCTATGTAGAGAATGGTGAGGTGGATGCAGCCTGGGAAACATTTAAAACCATGCCTGAGAAAAACATTGTTTCTTGGAACACGATTATTGGCGCTCTGGAGCAAGAAAGTATGTTTGAGGAAGCGATAGAAGTTTTCCGTTCTATGCAAAACCAGGAGGGTGTCAATGCAGATGGAGTGACAATGATGAGTATTTCATCTGCTTGTGGGCACTTGGGAGCTCTTGATCTTGCAAAATGGATATATTACTACATCGAAAAGAGCGGAATTCAGCTTGATGTCAGACTTGGTACAACCTTAGTAGATATGTTTTCCAGGTGCGGGGATCCTAAAAGCGCAATGTCAATTTTCAATAGTTTGACAAACAGAGATGTCTCGGCTTGGACAGCGGCTATAGGAGCAATGGCTATGGCAGGAAATGCTAAGCGAGCAATTGAGCTTTTCAGTGAGATGATTGAACAAGGGTTGAAACCAGATGGAGTAGTGTTTGTTGGAGCACTGACAGCTTGCAGCCATGGTGGATTGGTCCAACAGGGTAAAGAAATCTTCGATTCAATGGAGAAACTTCACAGAGTTGCTCCAGAAGATGTACACTATGGTTGCATGGTTGATCTGCTTGGTCGAGCGGGACTGTTAGAGGAAGCCCTGCAACTCATAAAGAGCATGCCTATGGAGCCAAACGATGTGATTTGGAATTCTCTTTTAGCTGCTTGTCGTGTTCAGGGAAATGTGGAGATTGCAGCTTATGCAGCTGAGAGGATACAAGTCTTGGCTCCAGAGAGAACTGGGAGTTATGTTCTTCTGTCAAATGTTTATGCATCAGCTGGAAGATGGAATGATATGGCAAAAGTGAGACTAAGTATGAAGGAGAAAGGGTTACGTAAACCGCCAGGAACTAGTTTAATACAGATTCGAGGTAAGACATATGAGTTCACATCAGGTGATGAATCACACCCTGAAATGCCACAAATAGAGGCAATGCTCGACGAAATTACCCAAGCAACGAGTCACTTAGGCCATGTGCCTGATCTTGGTAATGTTCTAATGGATGTAGATGAGAAAGAGAAGATGTTTATCCTTAGCCGACATAGCGAGAAACTTGCAATGGCCTTTGGACTCATTAGCTCAAACAAAGGCACAACACTCCGAATAGTCAAGAACCTAAGAGTCTGCTCTGATTGTCATTCATTTGCTAAATTTGCATCCAAAGTATACAACCGAGAAATCGTTCTAAGAGACAACAACCGATTTCATTTCATTCGACAAGGGAAGTGTTCTTGCGGTGACTACTGGTGATTGCCGAAGCATAAGTAAAAAAGATGAAGATGAGCATTCACATTTCATTGTCTAAAGTTAACAAAAAGATGCTTGAAAAACGTTTCTGAAAATAAAGTAGATACAAAAAATAAAGGTTGTGTTGGTCGCAGTTCAAGAACTAGTTGGTGATAATGGCGCAGGATCTATTGGGTCAATGAAAGAGTGATACATAGGATCAGATAGCCAAAGACGAGCAATGTGAAGATGAGACGAAGTGAGTCGATGGATTTCTTCAAGAACCCAGATGGTAGCTTCAGCTTTAGAAGGATGAATGATTGAATCCAAAGTCTTGTCTTCAGAATCAGAGCCAAATCTTGATTGATCCCAATGTTGTAAGAGTATGTTTGTGAGGTAATGTAAAGGTTGACCATAAAGCTGTTTGATTGAGATGCTTAATCCAACCCAACTTGTGAAGGGAATCAACGAACCACGATTCGTTGGGATTGGGAGTTGCTTCATGTACTCTTGGTACATCTCTGCTCTTCTCAGCAACGAACCTGACTCAAAAATTGCAAAAATCAAAACTTTTGGGTTAAAAATGGTAAAAAGAAATGAAATGAGGGACCATTAATCGTGTACCTTCATCTGCGACGATTATCTGAGATGTATCGAGCGGTGAAAAGCCATCGCTGATCTCAGCATCGACATCAGAAGAATCGGAATCACCTGATGGTCGTAGATCGATCGTCATTGAGCTTTGCATGGTCACTGACGAGCCGTTAGAATCTGACGGAGCGGACTGCAAAATGTACAACGACGACAACTACACGAGTGTGTCTCTCAAAATTAGGGTTTGAAAAGGAAGAAGACGAAGAGGTTGATGACTTGTACACGTGTCAGTAAATTCGTCACTTGTCAGTTGTGGGGTAATACCAAAAATGTAAAATTAAAATTAATTAAATCGTACGAGAACCGAAATTGGACCGGTACTTGTATCCATAAACAACCCGACCCGACCAGACCCGACCCGACCCGACCCGACGCAACGCAAAAAAAGCAAGCTTTTAGGTTAGGAAAAAATTGGATTCGAAGTTGATCGGAGAACTGAAGCAAATCGGCGTCAGATTCAAAATGTTGGCCAAGCTTCGGGTTAGTAAGCTTGTTTCGTATACTTTACCTCGAAGAATCTTCGAACGGAGGTTTCTAGTAACGAACAATGCCTTCTCTAAAGATGAGGAGTCGACGGTTGTTACCGGCGAGTCACCGGAGCTTCCGTCTTGGGTCAAAGAATTTCTATCAAACAAACCTTCTTCGAGTTCGGTCTCCAACGATGATGAAGATTTCGTTATCCCTTCTTTGGCGAGTTGGGTCGAGAGCCAGAAGTTTAATCGTAAACAAGTCTTAGAGGGAAATGTGGTGAAGAAACCAGTGGAAGATATTGATAAAGTCTGCGAATTTCTGAATAAGAAGGATGCGTCTTATGGGAATGTTGTCAATGAGTTGAGTAAATGTGATGTGGTGGTTACAGAGAGTTTGGTTTTGCAAGTTCTAAGAAGGTTTAGTAATGGATGGAATCAAGCTTACGGGTTTTTCATTTGGGCAAAATCACAAACAGGTTATAGGCATTCAGCTCAGAGTTATAATGCAATGGTTGATGTATTGGGGAAATGTAGGAATTTTGATTTGATGTGGGAAGTAGTCAATGAGATGAAGAAGAGTGAAGAATCTGGGCTTGTTACGCTTGATACGATGAGTAAGGTAATGAGGAGATTGGCGAAATCAGGGAAATATAGTGAAGCTATTGATGCTTTTCTAGGGATGGAGAAGAGTTATGTTGTGAAAACAGATACTAATGCTATGAACAGTTTGATGGATGCACTTGTGAAAGAGAACAGTATAGAGCATGCTCATGAAGTTTTCTTGAAGCTTTTCGATACAATTAAGCCAGATGCTAGGACATTCAACATTTTGATTCATGGGTTTTGTAAAGCTCGTAAATTTGATGATGCTAGGACGATGATGGATTTGATGAAGGTTACTGAGTTTACTCCTGATGTTGTTACTTACACAAGCTTTGTAGAGGCTTATTGTAAGGAAGGAGATTTTAGAAGAGTTAATGAAATCTTGGAAGAAATGCGAGAGAATGGGAGTAATCCTAATGTTGTGACTTATACTATTGTGATGCATTCTTTGGGCAAATCTAAACAAGTTGCTGAAGCTTTAGGAGTCTATGAGAAGATGAAAGAAGACGGTTGTGTTCCTGATGCTAAGTTTTATAGCTCATTGATACATATTTTGTCGAAGACTGGTAGGTTTAATGATGCAACTGAGATATTTGAGGACATGACGAATCAAGGAGTTGCTCGTGATGTTTTGGTCTACAATACCATGATTTCTGCTGCGCTTCATCACTCACGAGATGAGATGGCTCTACGTTTGCTTAAAACAATGGAGGAGGAAGCGTGCAGTCCAAATGTTGAGACTTATGCTCCATTGTTGAAGATGTGTTGCCATAAGAAGAAGATGAAGCTACTTGGAATCTTGTTGCATCACATGGTGAAAAACGATGTTAGTATCGATGTGGCAACATATATTCTTCTCATTAGAGGGTTGTGTATGAGCGGTAAGGTTGAAGAAGCTTGCTTATTCTTTGAGGAAGCGGTTCGGAAAGGAATGGTTCCTAGAGATAGCACTTGCAAAATGTTGGTGGAGGAGCTTGAGAAGAAAGGTATGGAAGAAGCAAAACTCAAGATTCATAATTTGGTTCAATCGAAAGCGATGACCGATTCACGCAGTCCCTCCTTATCTATTGCGTAGAGAATAGAGTTTTGGAGTCATATAGCTCAGAAGCTTTTTGTTTTCTTTGTTGTGGAATGATAGTTATACTCTGTTAGATCTCAAAGCATGCTTTACTATTACCTCACTGAAATGAAATGAAATGAATTTACATGATTCTGTAATGTATGATGAAACAAATCAATGAATGAGAAGTTTTGACTTTTGATTACTTGACAATTCTTTTTTGTTTAAAAGCTTCTTAAATCCGGTATGATCCGGTTTAGATATGAATAATTGGAGCCCATAAAGAGATAATTCGGACCCGGTAGGATCCGGTTTTGTCAAATTTCCGGTGCTCTATTTGAATTTAATTATTAAAATAAATTTTAGAAAAATCAGGAAAGGGTTTTACAAAGCAGAACCCTTTACAACTTGTTACTTCTTCCTCTTCCGCCGGCCGTTCAATATCTCTCTCTAAAATCTCAACCAAAGCTTCTTCAATCTTCTTCGTATAGTTAACTGTAAGTTTTCTTCTATTCCTTCTCGAAGGTTTTGTGTCAATTTCAGTGTGCATCTTCTTCTGTATCTCCAGTAAAATAGATTGATAAACCCTAATTTTCTACCGTAAAAGACCTAACTTTAGTTATTGTGACTACAATCTTAAGTCCTTAGCTTGAGAATCGAACTTTTATTGTGATATAGAAGGTAACGGAACCAGTTATATAGTCGTTCGTTGCGTTGGTGGGATAGAAACCCTAGTTTCGTGGACTCGCCCAGTTTTTATTTTACCCAAAGTCTAAATATTTGTATCCTAGTTCGATTTCTGTTGTTTAATTTTGTATCAATCTGAATCAAGTTTTGTTTTTGTTTTTTAACTCAAATTTGGAGCAGATGTCTTATGAAGAGGATATAGTATCAGATGATGAGTTGAACATGATTGATGAAGATGTAGCTACTGACTCTGAAGCAGAATCGCTTTCGAATTCTGATACCGAAAACGAAATCACCGAAAAATTAGCTGAGCCTACAAAGACTGCTATATACAACAGAGATGGGCTGCTTGATAAACTTCAAGACATTAGCTGGCCTGAAGATGTTGATTGGAATCATAAGCTTACTGTTGAGATTGATCAAGGACAAGCTGTTGATGTAAACGATGATCTTGCGAGGGAGATGGCGTTTTACACTCAAGCTCTTGAAGGGACAAGAGAGGCTTTTGGGAAACTTGAAGCAATGGGATTACCTTTCCTTAGGCCATCGGATTACTATGCAGAGATGGTGAAATCTGATACTCATATGGAGAAAGTAAAGTCTCGGCTTTTACATGAGAAGAAACAGATTGAGGAGTCTGAAGAGAGGAGGAAGGCTAGGGATAATAAGAGAATGGCTAAGGAAGTACAGTCTCAGAAGATGAAGGAACGTGCGAAGCAGAAGAAGGATGATATTGAGTCTGTTAAGAAGTGGAGGAAACAGAGACAGCAGAGCGGTTTTAGTGAGAAAGGGAAAGAGCTGGATCTTGAATTTGGAAATGGAAAGAGTTTCCAGAGAGGTGGAGGAGGTAAGAAAAGACCAGGTGTGTCTCCCGGTGATCGATCAGGAGGTAAAGGAGGAAGGCCCACTTCGAGGATGAACAATAAGAAGAGGGAGTTTAGGGATTCCAAGTTTGGTCATGGTGGTAGGAAGGGTTTGAACAAGCAGAATACTGCTGAGACAACGAATGATTTCAAAGGCGGGTTTCGTGGTGGAAAAGCGAGCGGAAACAAGAGACAGAAGAGGTAAAAGGTTTGATCATCTCAACCTCATCTACAACTTCAAAACTTATAAACTATTTATTTTGTCTTCTTGGTTGTTTTTGAGAACATGTATTTTGTTTTTGGAAAACCCTGTTATAAGGGTTTTAGGACCAATATCTTTAGTTACAATTTTGTACTAAACTTGAATTAACAAAGGCCCATGTGTTTTCAAAGTCTCTGGAGTAAAGAAAAAACTTAGCATTGTTGAAGAAGGTTCTACCATGGATTAAAAGGTCACTTGAGCCGTCTCTTTCTTAGAACTATCCTTTTTCTTCTTCCTCGCTCTCGTTCTCTGAGGATTGGTAGATTCTGTTTTGGAGCTTATTAGCAAGGCTGCTTCCAATTCTTTAGTGCATGTTCTTTTGTGAAACCTGATTCCTTATGGATACGCCAAAGGCCGGTTTGAGGAACTGTGTCAGCTCGCTTACCTCCAAACCTGGTTTGTCGCTAATGTTCTCTGGATTGGTATCCGAGAATTGTGAGAAAGCGAGAGTGAGGACACAACTCTAATTTCTAAACCAGGTTTGTTGTCGAGCCTTTCCCTTATTTTCCTCTTCAGCTGTGGCTGCAACTCTTCTTCCTCTAACCATATGGTTCTAATTTCTAAACCCACTTGTTTCTCGTAAGTACTCGGAAATTTGCATCTACATTACCCACAAATTCTGAATTAAACCTTGTCCTTTACATGATTATGGTACAAAAAGAACATAACCAAAATCAATTTCATATTTAGATTTCCCGCATAGCTTAGAGTTGAGCTCCTTAAAAATACCATGTTTTCAAGGTTTGAAACATTTATTATATATAGTAAAACTGTAAAGTCTCATAGTTACAAATTGAAACATATGATAATGCTTAGAACATAAACAAGAAGAAGCAACCTTCACAAGTTCTATTCTGGAACTGGAACAAGACTTGGAACATACACATAACCGCAGACAAAAGCCCTACCATCGTTACGCAAATCACATAGTCCCACATCAACCTGTTTTTTAACAATCCCATCTTTACTAATCTTATGAACACTAACACAAACACCATCATTTGTTTCATCTTCAATCTCTTCCTCACACCATACCATTATGTTATCGATCTTGCCAATGAAGTAACTTGGATGAGCGAGATCTTCATCAGTATGTAATGTCGGGAGCTCGGGACTCATCACATTTAAGTACTTGGTCCAAGAGAAAATCTCATCGCTCAATTTGGTTGTAATCCAAACTTCAATCTTAGTTTTTTCTTCATGTTGATGCAACAAAGAAAGTTTATCTCCTTTGAAACTAGATAACGCAGCTGTATCTAATACACCGCATCTAAATGGAAGATTGCTTACGAGTTTAAATGTCTCTGTCGAGAAATCGAAACTTTGGATGAAAATTTCAGGTCTATTGTTCCAATGTGCAACCCAATACATGTTTCCTTTCACAGACACACCTTTGCAAGGCGGATCAATAGACCAATCCAAACTAGTATCATTAACAAGTTTCCATGAATCAGATTTGAAATCGTATAGTTGTATCTTTGGTTGATAAGATACCGCGATTTCATTCCCATCTTCAGGCTGTCCATCAAAAATCCTTAGAACTTTGTATTCATCACGAGATACATTGTTGTATCCAAAACCATAGAAGTCATTACTCGAGTAAAAATCCATTGGTTCGATCCATTTGATTCGATTGAAGAACGGGTTCCAAACCGAGAGTTTGTAGGTTCTTGATCTTGTGTTCTTGCATCTACATAATATTAATCCATCGCAATGGACCATAGCTGAGATTTCAGCTACATTGTGGAACACGTCAGGGATTGGCGAAGATGATCTAGCTCCGTTCTCTGGATTGATGATCTGAACCATACCATCATCGATTCTTATGAATCTTTCTTGGACAAGATCCAAGTATTTGTAGATGAATCTTTTGTCTTTCAAGAGTGCGTACCATTGTTTGCATGTCAATTTGAATTTTGTTAGATATTCGATTGGAATCTTACAAAATGTTTCTTCTATTAAATCAAGAGGAAGCAACGAACGTTCAGACGAAGCCATGAAAATTGAACAGGAACAAAAAAAAAACAGAAATTTATGACACAAACACAATATGTGGTGTCATTACTAACTAATTATACGTCGTGGATAGTAATAAAGAATTAAACGTTACCTCTAATTGTTTGCATTAAATTTTGTGACGTTACGAATTTACGATGCTGAGAGCATGGCTTTTTCTATATATGGCTGACAAGTTTCCTCTTTTTTTCTCGAGTTTGGTTTGACTTTTGTGGTAATATTTTTGTGGATTGTATTTTAGTTTTTGTGGAATGTGTGTAAATTTTTGTTAGCTTTATGTCTCTTGATTAATTACTATATAAGAGTTAAACGAAAAGGAAAAAACAAAGACTAATCGGTTTGATTTTGGTCTAGTTAATCGGTTTCTCACCTAATCGATAAGAACCAATGCCAATTTGCTTTTGGTTCAAACCAAACCAAATTCGACATTAAGTTCTATCACATGATGCAAGAAATAAATAAATAAACACATTGAAAGATTTTATAAAAATATTTATGAGTGAGTGTCTTAGTCATGCCACTCAAAGTAGAACATAACGTGTTTCTGAGACACGTATATAATAAACATCAGAGAAAATCAATATCCACCTTTGTACTTATCGTCCGTACCACATCCACCCAAAATGTTATCCATATCTTCAATCTCTATATTCTTCGTATATATTAAATCTTTACCTCATACAAACACATAATAGTTAGAAGCAAGATGTGAATTCAAACTGTTTTTGGGTGTGTTTAATTGGATAAGCATCCGTTTGTGTCCAATCGTGGTTTCGTTGTGTAAGAACACTCGTCACCATGCATGTCAAGCTCTCCTTCCTATATAATAAACTAAAACCATCCATCATTTTGCTACACATCAACAACAACAACAAAAAATGACAATGGCCAAAAAATTAATCATAACACTTCTCCTTCTCATCTCCATAGCTTTCGTCCATTCCTCCTCCTTCCACGTGGAGGTTGAAGAAGAGTTTGAACCACCGCATGCAGGGGAACAAGAACGTCCCGGCCGCGGTCCTGGCGGTGGCTCTGGCGAAGGATGGGAGGAAGAGTCCAGGGATCATCCATACCACTACAGGAAGAGAAGTTTCGAGAGTTGGTTTCGTTCAAAAGAAGGTTTTGTGAAAATGTTACCTAAGTTCACAAAACGTTCACCGTTTCTCTTCCGTGGGATTGAAAACTATAGATTCTGGTTGACGGAGATGGAGCCAAACACTTTCCTTGTGCCTCACCATTTTGATGCTGATTCTGTGGTCCTAGTCCTACAAGGCCAAGGAGTGATTGAGTTCGTGACGGATAACACAAACGAAGCGTTTCACATAAGAATAGGTGATGTGTTTAGAATCCCTTCAGGTGTCACTCACTTTCTTACAAACACTAACCAGACCGTTCCTTTCCGCCTGGCTAAATTGGCTGTCCCCGTCAACATTCCCGGTCATGCCAAGGTCCATATATTATTTTAATTCTTATATGGTTTTTTTACAATTAATATTAGTTGATTTGGAGTTAATTATTGCATGCTTTTAACCAAAAAAAAACATATATATTAACTTTGATTAATTTGTCACAGGATTACTTCCCTGCTCCATCCCAATTTCAGCAATCATACTTGACTGGGTTTAGCAAAGAAG
The DNA here is from genome assembly GCA_028015245.1 of Cardamine occulta. Classification (NCBI taxonomy): domain Eukaryota; kingdom Viridiplantae; phylum Streptophyta; class Magnoliopsida; order Brassicales; family Brassicaceae; genus Cardamine; species Cardamine occulta. The sequence continues at coordinate 5,334,817 of CM051373.1, forward strand.
TCATCTCTACTAGTTTCAACGTATGCTTGATCTTAACTTTTCCTTCTTTTAAATATTATTCAACATATACATATATATTATCCTAATATTGCTAGACATGTTTTACTAAAAGTGTCAATATTGTTAATTAATAGTTACCCAAGTTTTTCTTTGGTATTATTATTATTTTTTTGATAAAGAAGTTTGTCTTTGTTATTTTTGTTGTTTTTGTTAATTTCTTTGTTATTGAATCTATAGTTACCTGAAGACTTGGTTGCGAAATTGGTTAGAAAATCAAAACAAATAACTCAAGGGATTATGCGAAGTGTTTCTCCAGACCAGATCAAGGAACTCACCCAACACGCTACTTCACCTTCAAACAAGCACAAGAAGCACAAAGACAAAGACACGAGCGTGATTTTCAAACCTTTCAACATCTTTGAACAAGATCCAAGCTGCTGCACCGATTTTGGTTATTTCCACGAGGCACATCCTAAGAGTTTTGATCAACTCCGAGACCTTCACATCTCCGTTGCGTGGGTCAGCATGAAACAGGTTTTACATTATTAATCAACAATTCTTAATTCCTAAAATTTGATGGTTTGGTTAATTACTACTAATGGAAAATAACGGGTTGTGATGTAAATATGTAGGATACTTTGTTGCTTCCTCATTTCGACTCTAAGGCCACCTTTGTACTGTTCGTGGAGAATGGTTGTGCTCGCTTTGAGATGGCTTCTCCGTATAAATTCCATGGTGAGCAACAACAATGGCCAGGACAACAAGAAGAAAAAGAAGAACTAAGTGGGAACATATACAAGATTGTGTCACACGTTTGTAAAGGCGACGTTTTTATCAACCCGGCAGGTCATCCATTCACTATACTCTCACAAGATCAAGACTTTGTCGTGACAGGGTTTGGTATTCATGCCACCGATAGTACAAGAACGTTCCTTGCAGGTGAAGTAAAAGGGTTTAAATAAATTTTTCTAAAATTCTTTTTATTAGTGTGTTTCACTGAAAATGTAATTTCTGCGTGGTTTTTAGGGAAAGAGAATATGCTGAACAACCTTAACAACGTGGCGACGAGATTGACGTTTGGTGTAGGAAGTGAAGTGGCGAAGAAGCTGTTCACGAGCCAAAACTATACCTGCTTTGCACCTACGAACCCTAGCCGTCAACAATTTCCAGAGCACCGCAAGCCATCGTTCCAATCAATCTTCAACTACGCCGGTTTTTGAGATCTATGCGTTTACAGTGTCTTAAGAAATAAAAGGTTTAAATAATCTGTTGTATAACGATGTAATAAGATCAGGTGAAGCTCTGTAACTTGTCTGTACGAGTTTCTTGAGTCATAAATTTTGCTGTAACGAATCTCCTCTGTTCTATAAATAATAAAACCTTCGTTTTGTTCCTATATGAGAAATTTTTATTGTACTTTAAAATGGAGTGTGCAATGTTCAAATCAGGGTTTCAAAAATGTTACCAAATTAAATTTAAAAGAAAATGTACAAATTATCACCTACAATTCAAATGTTGTCAATAAATTTTAATATTTGTTTTTTTTTCACGTATTTACGTGGGGTTTAATCTAAACAATGGCAATATACTAATACTAGCCTCTACAACAAAAGCTCTCTCTTTGTTTTTCTTTTTTTCTGTGTGTGTTTTTGTTTACATTTTCAAACAAACACAAAGAGAGCATGATGTTAAGCCCTTTCAATCTCATTGCACAAGATCCAATCTACTCCAACGACTTTGGTATTTTCACTAGGCAAATCCTAAGAGTTTTTTAGTCAACTCCAAGGACTTAACATCGCCGTCGCTTGGTGTAACATGACACAGGTTTACAATCAACCATCCTTAAACCCTATGGTTTGATTGATATCAATGGTGAATTACTAATCTGAGAAACGGGTTGTGTAAAACATGTAGGGATAGTATATAATATGAACATTTAATATAAAAAAAAAGTCTTTTTCTCTCTCCCCGATAAAGAGCGAAAAAGCAGCCATTCCTTTCTTAGACCGGCGTCGTCGATCTCGGCGGCGTCTACCCGAAGAAGAAGATGAAGATGACACAAGATGAAGATGATGCACCTGAGGAGCAGGTATGATCCAGTTCTGTTTGATACTTGTGTGATTTTTATGTTTTCATGTTCGTTGCTAATTCATTGGTTTTGGTACTAATTTGTGTTCATGTTTGTGTTGATAGTTTTGTGTTCATGTTGGGACTGATTTGTTTACATTTTATTTATTGGTATTCAGGCACTGTCATCATCTCAAGGGCCCGTGGTAGAAGAAGAGGGTCGAAGACAAACAACACTAAGGCTTTAAGCTATATATTTTTTTGTATGGATTCTTATTTTATTATTTAAAAAGTATCGGAAATATTGAAGTAATTTTGTTGCTAGACTTTTGGACTAGTTATTTTAGTTTAGATCCCCAATTCGTATAATATTTTTCTTGGAGATTATGCTTAAGTAATTTTAGGAGCGATGTTGTTTCTAGTTTTTGGAGCAATTCTTGAACGTATGCTTATATTTTCTGTTTTTATCTTTCTAAAAAATCAATTTTATTTCTTCATTGTAAACGAACAAAAATTAGTATACAAAGTTAAAAAGGAAAGGATGATGATAAACGATAAAATTAGTATACATTCAAGTCAGAGTTATGTAGTTTTCAATCACAACATAACATAAGAAATTTTTATTTTTTTGGGTCTGGATGGGTGGGTGTTAGTTTCGGGTCGGGTGGGCAAACACAATTTTGTAAACACATTTTAGTTGATTAAACCCAATAGCTTTCATTAAATTTGTGGAATTAATTTAATTTGGAAAGTATTGGGGGATTAGTGATGAGTTCAAAATTTTGGGGGGGGATTAAGAGTGGGATTTAATTGTAAAGGGAGTCTACTGAAGTCAACCCTTAACCAACAAAGCTCCTAGCTTATAGCTCTTGTAATTAAACTCGATGTTCCATTTTGGTAATATGATTTACATTTTATCAACAACAACAAAAAAACATTTAGGGATCCTTGTTCCTTCCTCAATATAACACTGAGACAACCTTTACAACGTTCGTGGAGAATGGTTGTGCCCGCTTCGAGATGGCTTCTCCGTATAAATTCCAATGAGAGGAACAACAATGGCCAGGACAACGAGTAGAAGAAAAAGAACTTAGAGGCGACGTATACAAGGTTGTGTCACACGTGTGTAAAGGCGATGAATTTATCTTTCCGGCAGGTCATCCATTGGCAATACTCTCGCAAGATCAAGACTTTGTTACGATAGGGTTTGGTATTCATGCCTCCAACAGCACAAGAACGTTTCTTGCTGGTAAAGAAAGAGGGTTTTAATTGATAGTTTCATTAAATTTTCTTTGGGAGTTTGTGTTTCTGAAAATGTAATTTGCGTGGTTGAGCAACCTCAACACGGTGGCGACGAGGCTGACCTTTGGTGTGGGAAGTAAAGTGGCGAAGAAGCTGTTCACGAGCCAAAACTATTCCTACTTTGCGCCTACGAATCCTAGCCATCAACAATTTTTAGAGAAACACGAGCCATCTTACCAATCAATCTTCAACTTCGCCGGCTTTTGAGATCAATGCGTTTATTATATTCTAAGAAAAAAAAGGTTTGATATATTATCTGTCTTGACGATGTAATAAAAAAAAAATGGTGACGCTCTGTTTTATAAATAATAAAACTGTTTCTTCTATTTATGAATGATGATTTTCTGACTACGATATTAAATTATTTGCAATCTAAAAAATAGCAACTAGTAAAATTATCTTGGAAATTTTCCAAATAAACTCTTGAACTTAAAGTAGATTTCCATGTAAATACATAAACTCAATTTTCTTTGGGATAAAACATGTTACTTTTAAATTTTAATATTTTCCATATAAAACATGAACTACATTTTTTTCCCCCATTAAACTCTTAAACAAGGACAGAGAAAAAAAAAATGACGGGCCTTAAAATGAAAGCCCATTTCATCCAAAGCTCTTATAGTCTTATTTGAAATGGATATGTCTAAAATACCCCTGAAAATCACATGGAATTACACAATCATCCCCTTCTTCTCCGAGAAGGCTTGTTCGTCAAGACGCTTTGAAGTTTTAATCTCTCTCACCATCCTTGCTACGCCGGGGAAAAGCAAAATCGGAATTAGAGTCTAAGAACGAACAGATCTGTAGCAGAAGATAATAATAGATGGAGTGTGTATTCGGTCTTGTTGGGAATGGATTCGCCATCGTTGCGGCGGATACATCGGCTGTTCACAGTATCCTTCTTCACAAAAACAACGAAGACAAAATCATGGTTCTTGACTCTCACAAGCTTGTAGCTGCAAGCGGCGAGCCAGGTGACCGGTAAATTCCTTTTCCGATACTCCTCTCTCTCTCTATAAGTTAGCTATGAAGATACAGTACTTTGAACTGTTTTCGTATTTGGGATTTGATTAGGGTTCAATTTACGGAGTATGTTCAGAAGAATGTGTCGTTGTACAAATTCCGAAATGGTATCCCTTTGACTACTGCCGCCGCTGCTAATTTCACTCGCGGAGAGCTCGCCACCGCTTTGAGAAAGGTAAGTTCTTCTTCTAGCTCTGTTATTAGGTTTTTGATTTGGGAATTTTGCCTAAAGGCTGGTTTTTCTTGGATTTATTGTCTTCTTTTGATTCATTTTAGAGCAAAATCGTTTTGTTTGAAATTTTTTTGGAATTGAATTGAAGCTTTCTTCTGCAAGCTTTTATATGCTTATTTCTATGTGACTGTGTTAATTTTGGCTGTGATTCAAGTGGTTTTGAGATGAGTAATGAGTTTGAATTATGGAAATGAAGTTCTCTTTGTTAGGAATTCAGAATAATTAGGAGATGTGAGTTTGGCAAAATGCATATGTTTCCACTTTCCATTGTTGGGATTAGAATGTGCCCTTTTGAAAATCCAGGCAATTTCTTTACAAAGCAGTGAGAACTACTCCAAATTTTACTATCCTGTGGATGTTATATAAAAGCATGGTAGATAGTAAGTCTCTAACCAGATGATCACTACAAGAGTTGCAGAAGTTTCTATCTTAGTTGGTTGAAGTACTGGTAGTTTTTTTATGTACAAGCTTCATTGTGGCTTTATGTTAAACATAACATGACTAGAAAAAGTTGTCCTGTTGTTTTAGGATTGTCTTGTTTATATGACTTGATTATGTAATGCTTCCGTGTTTGGGCTACATCTTGGTATTAAACTATGCTGAGGGTATAATAAAACCATGTGATATTTATTTTAGATTGTGAACGGATGAAACTCTGTTTTAATTACGACTGACCTGTTTATCGCGCTTCTGAGATTATCTAATTTCTCATTTGTTCTGTTTGATCAGAATCCATATTCGGTGAATATCCTAATGGCTGGGTACGACAATGAAAGTGGCGCATCCCTTTACTACATTGACTACATTGCAACTCTCCACAAAGTTGACAAGGGAGCTTTCGGTTACGGCTCCTACTTCTCCCTCTCCACAATGGACAGGCATTACCGCAGCGACATGTCTGTAGAAGAAGCCATTGAACTGGTCGACAAATGCATACTTGAGATCCGGTCAAGACTGGTTGTTGCTCCACCAAACTTTGTGATCAAGATCGTTGACAAAAATGGAGCTCGTGATTACGCCTGGCGTCAGTCTGTTAAGGACGTCACAACTGCTGTTGTCTGAGTTTGGTTTGTGTTTGGTTTTCAGATGTTTGTCTGTGACATTTGCTTTTTATTTTAAGAAATTGGATTTGGTTATCAATCTTATTGCGATTCCACAAAATAGACACCCAAAGAAAAAAATGATATATTACTTCAGAGTCTCAGACAATAATACAAAGTAAAATCTCACTGGAAACAAAGAACAATATACACAAAGCAATGACCAAATAAATGGTTTAATCGGCGATGCATAAATCAAATCACATTGAGGAAGAATACAAAGAAATGATCAGTAGAATTTGAGGGCTACGAGAGCGATGGTGAAGAAGAGAAGAGATGGTGAGAGGGCGTAGGCGGATGAAGTAGTTTGAGTAGGTCGACTGCTGCTTCCTCCGTCGTCTGATGTCGGAGCTCCATTGTCAACTGATGGTGTAAAAGGTCGTGTTGTATCGGACTGTGGTGTCTGAGCTGCCGGAGTTGGCTCTGGAACTATTGGAGTTGTCGTTGCTGGACCTGGAGACATGGCCGGTCCAAATGTAGCAGCAGGACCTGTTCCCAAAGAGAAAAGATTTACATAAGTTTAATAATTTTCCGAGTAAAGTTAATAATGTGATTAATTGAGATAATAATGTGACTGATTTATTTACCAGGAGCAGCAGCTGGAGCAAGTAAAAAGATGAAAGATCAAAACATAAATTAGATAATTGATTATAAAATGTAATGATTAGGAGGGTAATAATTTGATTTTAGTTACCTTGGCATTGAAGAGGGACTCTAGGCATGTTACAAGCACGAGGAAGAGAGACAGCGGTTGTGCGGTTAATCGGAATATTAAAAGGAACAGCTCCGGTGACAATAAGACAAAGGCATCCCATTCCTCCGGTTGTCAAAGACCTCAGTGAGTTACAACAATCAGAAGACGGTGAAGTTCCATTGCTGCTACTGTTGGTTAAGATACTCATACAAGGACCAACAGTAGTCATCATCGATGGAGTGCATTGGCTAAGCGGTTGTTGTTGGCTGCGAACCGGCAAAGCTACCACTGCGATCAGCGCAACCACCACGAGTAGAGCCTTCGACATTTTTGATCGATTTAAGCTTTGTTTGTTTGTTGTTCTTTTGTGGTTTTGTGTGTTAGTGTTGATACGGATGAGAAGGAAGCAATTGTGGGATTGGTTTTATAGAATGGAGAAAAGTGGAGGGAAGAAAAGGAAGTGTGTATAGGTCAACTACTATTAACTAACTATGTTCATTTTTGTTATTTGGGTCGTTGGTGGAAGTTGAACTAGCCAATGGGATGCTTCCACGTGTATGTGAGGAGTGTTGTAGATACCTGTCTTGTAATTGTATTAGATGAACCACTCTTCCTTGGTTGTTTTGTTTTGGTAACTAAACTAAAGATCAAAGAGATTCCGTTAACTTTGAGTCGGTTGCTCAACCCGGTTGAACCGGAGCCAAGACTTGGAGGAGTCAGGGTCAGGACCTGAGTTCATCGGCTGTAGAAAAGAGACTACATTTATCTTTGCTCTGTCTATCTAAAATGTTAAGCTTACAAAACAATACATATACATGCTCTAACGATAAATGATAAAATTACGTTTTGTAAGATAATATAACGGAATCATTTTACAAAGAGGTAAAGAGTAAAGACAATTGTTAAACTAAATAAATGAAAAAGAGTAACGTTCTAAAACTAAAGACCAAGAGATGGTAAATAGAAATAGATATCCCAATGGAACGAAGGACTTGTGAACGAATGTCATATTTATTAACAAGAAAGTTTCAAGTCTCTGAATCTTATGAATGCTATGAAATGTTTATGCATTGCAAGCTCTCTGCCCTTTGCTAAGCGTTGAACAAGGCATTGAATGTTTGTGAGAAATGGAGAAAATGCAAATTTTAGCAATAAGATATAAAGACATCAAAATATATTGATAGATGAACAATTTATAACTTCATTAATAGAAAACAATCACATTCCATAGCAACCATGTTCACTATGTTATCTTTGCTAATGTTACAGAAAGAATACAAAGGTTATCACTAGAAAAAATTGAAAGTAGATAGAGGAAATGATTTTCTATAACTATTAGATAACTAAGAATGGGACCGAGATCGCACAAACTCCTCGAGTTTTTCCCATACTTCTAATGCAGCAGCTCGGTCTTGATGCCGCTTATTCTTGCTAATCTGATTAGTTCAGAAAACACAGAAGCCGTTCCTTATTCAGTAAATCATATCTCAACATCAATTTTAACACGACATCATATAAAAAAGAGTGTTAGGTTTTTTACCGAGATGATCTTTACATTCCACTGCTTCACCGTCTTGGCTGATTCGATACTATCATCTTCAAACCGCAAGAAGAACCCAATAACTACAAACAACAGAACAAAAAAACACAAACTTCAGCTTCAATACTTAAATTTTAAGCCCCAAGAAAACAAATAGATTTGAATCCTTAGCATCTAATACTTCCTAGAATCATTATTACTTACTCTTATTGAATATCTCAACATGATCCTTAAAAGGCCAATCTTTAAACTGCCAATCCTTTCCCAACACAAAAACCGCAACAACACGGTCCCAATCATCAGGCTTCAAAGCAGAAGGCTTATCCCTAACTTCATAAGCAGTCACAACTCTCTCCCTATCTCTACTAAACTTCTTCTGAACTGTAATACAATCAGGCTTTAACCCTTTCATCTGCTTAGCTTTAACATCATTAGGTATATAAACACCATCTTCAAGAAACTCTTTAACATTGTATATAGTAATCAACGTTTGAAACGCACTCGGCACAAGAATTATAGGCACACCTTCACCAATCTTCCCAGCTTTGAAATGTAGCTTAGATTTAGGGTTAGCATCATAACCAGAATCATCTCCACCTCCACTAAACCCTACAATACCTCTTTCCTCAGCACCCATTAACCTACTCTTTGCAACTAACCCATCTTTCCTCTGATGAGACTCAATCCTCTGTCTCTCTTCTTCTCTCTTAGTCGAATTCACTAACACACTGTAGAAATCTCTGTTCTTGCATTGAAGGATCGCGTCTCGGCTCTTCAATGGCCGTTCATTGGATCGAATTAGCATAATATAATCAACATCTTCGCCGGATTTACCGAAATCTTCAACTTCCATATCCTCAATCGCGTTTTCACGAGAAACAAAAGCTGAATTGTCTTGATCTGGTCGATACTCTTCGTTCTGCTTCTGACTCTGTGCGTTTTGTTGCTGGAGTAAGAGATAGTCAATTGAATCGGAAGAAGCTACTTTCCCGGTGAGGTAATCGAGGAGAGGTTTCCGATCTGGTAAAGTTACCGCCGGGACGGAGTTTTTGACGGTTGATTGCATATATTCTCCGTGTTTCAGATGTTGATTCTTCACATAGTGTACTAATGCTTCTAGTGTGTAGAGAGTTCCACCTTTTGATCTGTACGCCGTCTCCGTCGCGCACGGAAACGAATATTCCGATCCGAATCGGTAATTAGCTCCGACACGCTCGATTTTGTCTAGGTCTCCTCTGGTTGTGAAATCCTTCAGCACCGATAACGGATCCATGGTTTCGGAGGAAGATTTGATCTTTGATTTTAGGGTTTATGCTACGAAGCTCATAGAGACGACTACTCTTGAAGAAGAGAGAGTAAAGAGATGAGAGTGAAAACTCTATGGGTAAATTGGTAATTTTACATAAGCCATGAAGATGTGAATCCAACTAAAGAGGCCCAAACATTAATGGGCCTTTAAAGCCTTATAGAATCATATTTACGTTTGTTGAATTTTCTAATTTTACAGAACCACTATGGAATCACCAAGAATCTCCCTCCGGCCGTTCAATCTCTCCGATGCAGAAGACGTACTTAAATGGGCCGGTGAAGATGACGTAACACGTTACCTCCGTTGGGCTACCTTTAAGACCCTAGAAGAAGCTCAAGAACACATCTTAAACAAGGCTATACCACACCCATGGCGCCGTTCTATTTCTCTCCTCAACGACGGTCGTTCGATCGGTTACGTCTCCGTCAAGCCAGATTCCGGTGATGGTAGGTGTCGAGCTCATCTCGGATACGCTGTCGGTAGAGAGTTTTGGGGACGAGGGATAGCTACGGCGGCGATGAAGATGACGGTGGACCAAATTTTTGAGGATTTTCCGGCGGTGGTGAGGCTACAAGCGGTGGTGAAAGTGGAGAACAAAGCGTCTCAGAGGGTTTTGGAGAAAGCTGGGTTTCGAAAAGAGGGTTTGCTTGAGAAGTATGGATTTTGCAAAGGAGTGATTAGAGACATGTTTCTCTATAGTTTTGTTGATTGTTTATCTAATAAATAATTAAAGGTAAAGGTAAATAGTATTCGGTTTTTTACTGAATGGTAAAATAGCAAACATTTGGTTTAGATTGAAAAAGATGTTTACGGCAACAAATGATGGTGCCTTTTGTCTCCATGCTCTTATCATGTCATAAGTTTTAAGTCGTGTCGTATGATCGATCTATGGTGATTGATGACTTTTATCTTTCTTCAAAGTTTTTCTTGTTCTATTGTCTACATGAAAAGACTGAAGAAACTCTATAGTAATAATAATGTAACGTCATTAATTCGAAAAAAAATGTACCGGAGGTTTTGTCCATAATTAAACTACCACATAACATATTCGGTTAGATTTGTACAGTAATATAAAACCCTATTTCTCCCGAGCAAAAGAACATTTTAGTTAATATGAAAATATTAGAATGAAAGGATAACTTTGCCACATAAAGTATAGTTTTAATTGTTTTTATATGATAAGTATTCTTAGCCTAGTGGTTGTCATCAGAGCTCTAATAGCGTCATGAGTAATCTGTTCCATTCCAATAATTTTTCCATTGTGTAACTGACCAACTTAAAATATAGTTAGTTCTCTGAATCTACACAAATACATCACTGGTATGGCGACATATATTACAGAATAGAAAATATTCGGCATTACACGTTTTCAGATGGATTATACAGTTATATTGTAATATTTGGAAACGTCATAGTCGGTCCATATATTTAAGTGTTTAGGAAGAAATATGAAAAAGAGTGTGTGAAAGTCTTTGTGAAGTATCAAGGAGCACGCATGCGTCTTGAACAGAAGTCATGTATAGTGTCGTCAAAAGCATATGTTTTAATTTTTTTGTCCTATCAAATCTTAAATGTGTCAACTTCATATTCAACCACTTTCATAAAATGTTTATGTACGTATACCATCCTTAAACTTTGCATAAACTCGAAATGTTTTTTGACATATGCGTTTTGCTAATAACTTGACTTGTGAATTTCAATCAAGTTATCGACTGATCAATGGTGATAGTTTTCATGTATTTGAGATATTAATACTTGTATTCTTAATTTTTTTTTTCTATTCAAATTTTATTTGATTGAAATAGAAAGAAGAAATGAAGTTAAAGTTACCAGTTAACAAAACCGGATTTTCTTTATCTTATATTGTTATTTTCTAAATTTAGCCAACCAAAAATTTATTCTAAAACAACATCAACTTGTAAAAAAATATAGAAGATTCGTGTTTTTTATATTACCTGCATGGTGTAGGATTCATGATATAAATTGGAAATGGCACAAGTCAATATTGATTGGCTGCCAATTGTTATAGTTTAAAAGACTTTCTATCAGTTTACATCAAAGATTTAGAAAACAAGTTGTAATTCAAAAGGCCGAAGAGAATGGAAATAGTTACTAACACATTTGCAGTCACAGTGACTAACAAACTAGTCAATTTCTTGATTTGTGTTTGTCATTTCAAAACAATCTCCCATGTTGATTTGAATAAAATATCAGAACACCAATACTGAATTGTTGATGCACACACACAACCACATCACAACTTTAACAGTGTTGCAAACGCACTTATTTATTTATCTTCAATTCTAACACTTTGTGACCAATTAAGTAACCCAACAAAACCATTAAACCAAGGTCAATTGCAATAGTATTGTAAGTCAAGACATTTAGGGTGCAATCATACCAATACTATACACCAAATCTCATAAAAAAAATACAGTTAAACGTGCGAAATTTTTTTTACAAATAGACATCGCGAGTAATCAACCCACGAGTAAGTCCAAAAACATAATTGCAAATTGTTTTTGACGATTCGTCGTGGTCACGCCTCTTCCCTAACTATTATTACCTCTCTTATTTTCGAATTCACTTATTATTTTTACTTTCCGTGTAAAAGATAGATGATGCGACAGTAAGCAGTGAATGCTGATGTGAGCGAATGTGGTCCCCATTAAATCCACGTGGACTCTTAGTGCCCTTAGAGGGTTAAGTTGCGGGACCCACCTATAATTCTTAAAAGAGTGGGCTCCTTTCTCTGACAGCAACAGAGAGAGATTAGATTTTGATCTCATGGACGGTCACGATGATATGATGGATTGTGTTCACGAGCCCATGACACGACTCATGATGCTTCATTAGTCTTTACTGTGACTTCACACTATAATAGTCAAATTGATGATTATCAAGTTTGCAACAAAAAAAAAAAACACTGCTTAAAGCTATTCTTGATTTCTTGTATCCAATTATTTATTAATTTTGTTGCATCAAAGTAATATAATGGACTACAGTCACACCACAACATATAGATATAGGCAAGTAACAGTAATCAAATCCATAAAGATAATGGAAACTTTTAGGCAAATGGGGTAAAATGTTTAGGGACCCAAAAGTTTATGAATGAAATCTATAAAATTTCTATAATTTTAATAATCACACGTCTTGCATGGTTTCAAAACAAAAATCGATGGAATCACTAACTGCGCGTCAAAATTGCTTTAATTTGTGACAATTTGAAATCTTTATGGGTTGAACTTATTTTTAATTATCGATTAAACGAGCATGTTTATGTATTTTGAAGATCAAATTAAAGGTGTGGTAATCTCTGAAAGAATATGCACAATATATTCTTATTCTGTTTTATAAATATGAGATACTCAGGAATAGTAATCATCAACTAGATAGTGCAAAAAGCTAAACTTTGCGATTGCACGAACTGCCTCCTTAGTTGATGAAGCTGCAGCCTTGTCCTTTGGTTTGGCTTTAGTATTTTCAGATTATGAACTTTCAATTCAAAATTAATTGGCAATTAGTGATTTGACTCATATCTTTTATATATTAGTTAAGATCCCTATATATATCTCATTTGAGATATTATTTTCAATACGCCCTATCGAAATGATGACACTTCTAATCATTAATTTTGGTATGTTCGAGCATAGATCGGTAGACCAAAATTTTGGATCAGGCCGATTATGGATTGGATTAGGTATCGTGTGATCGGGTTCTGCTACCATATTAGATTATGGGTTTCTAACTCAAAATCAATTGGCAATGAGTGAATTGGTTCATATCTTTTATATACTACTTAAAATTCTTAACTACATCCGATGAGCGATGTCATGACAAACTGATTGTAGAAGAACAGAGGAAGGTGATTTAAAACGAAAAAAATAAGAAGAAAAATAAAAGAAAGGAAGAGAAGAGAAGGATCAGAATAGAGGCTAGCTCTGATACCATGAAAATCTGAATATATCCCTTGAATGTATTGATCGTACTTACAAGAATATATACACACATCAGTTACACTAATAAGAGATCTCCCTATATTACAGCACGAGTATCTCATATTTATAAAACAGAATAAGAATATCTTGTGCATATTTGTCGTTTTTAACGAAGGTCAACATAAATGTTTTTCATATAGTTATTATCACTTACAAAAAAACGTTATAAATACAAAAATTCTATCACCGTAAACTCAAATTAATTAATAGTATTAAAAAATGGCATTACTAATAAAAAGTAATGCCTTACTAATAGTATAGGTTATACAAATTCTTATACCACTAGTTCGGGTCTAAAAATAACGTCAATAATTTTCGTTGTTATACATTTATAGGATGTGTGTATAATGTCCACCCAAAGAGACTAGCCAGCGATGAAAGCGTAAGAGATATTCAGTTAAGATTGTGAAATATATTCGTACGTATGATCGTATCTCATTCCATTTGGATGCTGAGCGACCAAGTCCACCCACACTCCCATGCTAACAATATAGTCAGCATCATCATGACAACGTAGTACCACAAATCGATCATTACACAAGAAAAAATATCACTTAATAATGGTGATCATGCATATATTATTTTATATACAAAGACAACCAAAAGTTCTTGTAATCATGACTATTTTGTCTCCCGTTGAGAAAACTACATACTCTTTCTGGTTACAATTTGGTTTATTTTGCTAAAACTTCGTAAAATCTCGTTTGGAATGATTATGGGGGACATAAAATTCTGATTTTCCTTCTAGATAGCACTAGTTTGATAGTCATGACTAGTAATAAAAATATAACAAACCTTCTCAAAAGCCTTGAAACTGAGTATGAATTCATTTTTTTCGTGTTTTTTTTATTCTATTGAAAATCCGGGAGCTGTTTGAGACATGGTTTTAATAGCAAAAGTTCTCGTTCCTATCTCATCCCTAAGCTTAGATGAGAATGAAATAGAATACTCCATTCCTACATTTTCGTCGTTTTGAAATTCTTTTTATTCCCACCTTTTATTATACAGTGTTGTTAATGATCCAATCAGTTATAGACAAGTACCCAATCACCAAATAAGTGAGACGTACATTTCTATTAAATGATATACAAACTCTATAGAATCAAAACATGCAAGACGCAAACAAGTTTGGTGAATTCTGCTTTGAAAACGTTTACTTGTATAGACTGAATTCCTAATCAAAATACGAAAACTTAATACTTATTTTTAGTACTCATATATATATATATATATATTAGATTAAGGATGGATAGATTTCTAAATTTTAAAATAAATTATATTTAAGTATAAACACTAAATTAAAATTTTATTGTTAATGATATATTTTAAAATTGTTTTAGAAAAAAAAAAACATATTTTATCAAGGAAAGCGGGTTATATATACACTATAAAAAAGAATTATATACAAAAATTTGTTTTTCTATATCAATAAATTAATTAAAATTTTTATATTACAATTTTATTATTAATATATTAAAATTTAGATCATATCCGATAGATTTTGGTTTAATAAAATTTGGTTTAATATATTAAAGTTATTCTGGTTCATATAGTGTTTTTGGGTTTTGGTTTAATATATAGTTTGGTTTAATATTAAAATTTATATATATTATATTACCCCTAGCTTTGAACGATTACAGATATACCACCCCATTGATAGATTAGTCGTAATTCATACCATATTGCAACACAAGAATTCTCAACTTCTTTTACTTAAAATTTCTAAAGTTCCTTTTATACAACAAACAGAAATTGATATAGAAAGAAAACTATAAGAAAAATCCAAAAGAAAATTTTTTAAAAAGACGAATGGGTCAGTAGAAAACGATGTGAGTGGTTCCATGGCACACCCAAAAGCAAAAATAATAAATCAATAAAGAATAAAAGACAAAAAATAATAAGTAATATAATCTAAAACAATAAAAACGAATTTGGGAAGTTCCACAGCTGAAGTGGTTTTCTTCTTCACCCACTGATTTCCATTGTAGTCTCTAATAATTAAATCTCTCTATTTTCTCTCCCTCTATATATGATTCCTATACACAGACTTATACAAATTAAAGACATGTATATACATATATATGCATATTTTATATATATATATATATATATATATATTAACTCATACAGAAGCTAGTGAGTGGGTGTGTATGTGTCTTTAGTGCTCTGTTTCTGCTATTGCAACTTCATGGCGAATTTTGAGGGTATTTTTTAGATATGGAAGAGAATCAGTGGGGCTGTTTTATTTCCTTAGGTCATTGAAACTGTAACCCACTAACACCCAAAATTTTATTAAAAGCAAAAGCAAACAAAAACAAACAAACGTATCATATTTTATACTATTTTTCTTACTATTTCTTGCTTTTGTTTGTTTCTTCTTTTCTCCTATCTCAAGTATAAACGTTTCATGTTACATTGAGAAATAAAATTTCAGGAAGAAAGTGCGAGAAATTCGGGAGTTTTAATTATTAAAAATAAAAATTTAAAAAGGTTTCGTCATTTCAGTTACTTTTTATCTTTTCTCTGATTTTTTTTTTCTACTTTTCTTTTTGGGGACACTTCAAATGATGGAGGCAACAGAATTGCATCAGTTTTATTTTCTCTGAAAATTTTCACAATTCTCAAACTTTCTGATTGTTGAGGTTAGTTTCGATTTCTCTCCTTTTTTAATATCTCAATTTGTGATTATGATGAGAAAGTTTTGATCTTTTGTGTAATTGAGCTAAAAGTTTTGATCTTTTGTGTAATTGAGCTAAAAGTTTGATTTTTTGTAATTGAGCAGTGAATTATGCTGAAGAAGAGATCAAGAAGCAAGCAAGCTTTAATGGCGGATACAAACCAAAACCAGATTCAGAAACAGAGTAAACCGACGCCGTTTCCAAGGCTCTTCACAGCTTTCAGTAGCTTTAAAAGCTTCACTGAAAACGACGCCGTCGCTAGTCCAACTTCAATTCTCGACACCAAACCTTTCTCTGTTTTGAAAAACCCTTTTGGATCCGATAACCCGAAAACACACGAACCCGAAACCCGGCTCAAACTCGAACCGAAAAGAATCGGACTCGCCATTGTCGACTCTCTAATCCAAGATGAAAACTCCGAACCCGGATCCGGTACAATCCTATTCGGGTCACAACTTCGGATCCGGGTCCCAGACTCTCCACGTTCCTCGTCGGATTTCGGGATTAAAACGAAGAATCCTCCGCCGGAGACGAAGAAATCAGTTCCCGGGTCGGATCTTGGGTCGCCCCGAATCATCACGGGATATTTCTCGGCCAGTGAAATGGAATTATCAGAGGACTACACATGCGTGACGTGTCATGGGCCTAACCCGAGAACCATTCATATATTCGATAACTATATCGTTGAAAGTCAACCCGGCGTCGTGTTCTTCCGGAGCTCCGACCCGATAAACGAATCGGATTATTTCCCAACCGACAGCTTTCTCAGTACTTGTTGTAACTGTAAGAAAAATCTTGGACCTCGTGATGATATTTTCATGTACAGGTTTGTCCTTCATAATTTACTTACACTAACAATTAAATTTAAAATTATACTTATGAAAATTAGAAAATTTAAATAGCTAATTAATTAATTTTGTGGTGAATTAATTACAGGGGAGATAGAGCCTTCTGTAGCAGCGAATGCAGGGCCTTGGAGATGATGATGTCAGAGGAAAATGACATTAAATGAAATACAAAGCTTATTGAGATTATAAAAATAACGTTATGATGATGACTATAATAATAATTATCAGAGAGACTAATAAAATGTTTAGATATAAATTTTGTTTAGATGCTTTTTTTTGCTCGGAGCAGAGTTTGGTATCTGTATCTATGTGTATTATGTGTCTACACGCATAATCATATACATCTTTTACTTTAATGGTTACTTTAAATCTTTAATAATAAGTAATGTAGCAATTCAATTTGCGATATCAAAGACAGACAAGTAAACGTGAGCCTAAAAATTTCAAGAGTTATCTTTCCTTTTTCATGAAAAATAATAATTAAAAAATCCTTCTAGTTTCATGTTTTGATACTTTTATCTAGATCGGCTTATAACTAATATTTGTGGCAGATATGCAAAGTACGAAACCTTAAATCAAAATTTTCAATTGTAGAACTGAGCTCAAATTCAAGTCATATAAGTATATTTGAAAATCAAATTCAAGTGTATGAATTCTTACTTTAACTAACTATATTTGTTATGTAGATAATATATAATAATTGTAAAAGACAATAGCAAAGGTGTCACATTGAGCATATTCAAAGGCTAGTTCCGTAGAAATGATGTTGTAGATTAACAAGCTATATATTGGAAGATGGTGTTACGCCTTCTTTTGTTCTTTATGTAAGAGAAAATGGATTGTATAACTTAATATTTCGAAGAGCATTATCACTATTCTATAACCCTTCATCATATTTGATGCATGAAGATCCTATTACTTTAAAATTTACTATTTGACTATCTTAAATGAGGATATTAATTAGTTGAGATAACAATTGTAAAAGTTAATGAGTCTTGACTGTTGAAATATTTCTAGGTTATCTGAATTTTGTATTTTAAAACCATTAATAAATATCAAAACTAGAAGAAATTGATTTAAACGATAAATTATTAGTTGACAAAAAGAGAAAGTTACAATTCAAGTGCAGGCCCAATGGTGTTTGGTCTTTAACGAATTAAAATAAAGCCCAAGACCGTCACAATCCATTAATATTGTTTCAAGGGAAAATTAAATGCGGCAGTAGAAACGATCAAACGAAAGGTGCAAACATTAAACGGTTTGGTTTAAACCACAAGCAAACCGTACCCAACCGAATTTTATAACGTGCCTACGATTGATTGATTAAAATGGGCTATCATTCACCAACAAGCTTGATAGCACATTGAAAAAAAAATACATAATGTTAATCTGAATCCATTGAATATATAAGCGTACGTAGATCATAATTGTATTGTTTAGTCTGTTAATTCATCTACTAAGAGCAATTTCATCAGTAGTATCTAAACAAATATCTCATTAATAAAATAATAAAAAATAAGAAAAAGAAAAGAGAGACTAAGAGACGCTTCTCCAAGCAGAACCGATTCTTCTTTGTTGAGATACTCAAATGACATATGTTATAACATGAATGTTT
>CM051373.1:5353325-5803325 GCA_028015245.1 Cardamine occulta
AATATAATATATATATATATATAAGATACTCCTTTAAGAGTTTCATTTCCTTGACTTAGTGATATCGAGTTTTAAATAACTAACTACAGCATGATCATTAAATTGAAAGGGTATACAAAATTAATCCGAACCAAACATCATTAGTACCTCTTCTTTTTCATAAACCGAGAGGTTTTGGGCGAAAGTCTATATATCGATTACTTAGCTTTAATTAAGAGCAATTTTGCATTTTGAACGAACACCATATTTTATAAGATATCAAATATAATTTAAGTAAATAAATTCGACAGTTTTCTACATAGACATACATACAAAGACAAACCCACATGCATTTAACATGCGACCATTAATTGATTTAATCTTCTACCTAAAGGAACAAAAGCTACTTTAATAAAAGAAAATGAACATTAGTTCATTAAGTAAAGGCTTCTCTACTCCGCTAATTTTGTCAAACTTCAATCAAATTAAAGCGTCGTTGTATTAATCAAATCACATGCAAGGCTTACCAATTTGATTATGATAATTTATACACAGGATTAGACCTAACTCGAACATAAAACCCGTTGAGGAGAATAAAAGGCGATTTTTGTTGTTGTTGTTGTGTTTATCAAGTCTCGTTTTTCTCCTTTCTTATTTTCTGAGTAAAATGTATATATATATTTTGCATCTAAATTTTATTAAGAAACTGGAAAGATTAAGATTACAACCAAATGAAAAGCTAAGCCAAAGGAAGACAAGAATTTCTTGGAGACAAAGCACTACAAAGAGAGACTAAACATTAAACTAAACAAAAGATTGAGAATCTCACCTTAAAACTAAGAACAAAGACCAAAGCCAGAACAGAAGTCAAGCCAAAAAACCAGACCTTCACTAAAACCAAGAACCCGACACCTTTGCAAGCTAATAACGGCCTAACCACGATTTAATGGGTATCAAACTAACCCATTAAATCGCCTCAAAAACCTATCGAACAGAGCAGCACACGAACAGAGCTGATAAGTAAAAAAAAGGAGCGAAACTAGGACCTTCCCGTATATCACTTCTCAAAGACTATGATCAGTAACAGAACAAAACCGGGTCGGAACCAAAAGGCCTAACCGAGCTAAATAGAACCTGCAGATCTGATAAAATGATTGAAGATAATATTGGACCTGTATTGGGCCTGGGCCCTAGTACAACCATTTCTTTGGTTACTACTATTCGAATATCTCTTTCTCGTTGAGGCATCTCCGAAACGATTTCCGTAACAGAGTGACCAGTTGCAGATATTACTCGATTCTAGTTCTGTAAATTCCTGTAAATCTCCCATATATGTTTGTATCTTACGATGAATGCAATGCACGAAATTCTCAGCCTCTGTTTCTCTATAGATAACAGATCTAACAAAACCTTTGACCCAGAAAAAGAAGAGACTAAAATCCAATCACTTAAAACCGGAGATAAGACAGCCCAAGCCTAGGAGAGAAAAAAACCGAGCAGAGAAAATAACCTATCACTTGAACGAAGTAGAGATCACCAGTAAAATAGATGACAGAGATCCATCTGTACCACCGACCATAGATCTGCTGCGCGCTTAGGGGACCCAAATCTGTCACCAAAAGCAAAGGGAGACCAATTCATGGTTGCAGACGGTTGCAAACAGAACCGTAGATCCTGAGGTACCGGCGCCTGAAGCCAAAATCGTCCTCTCTCTAGCGACGGCTAGGATCGAAAGGTCGTTTTTCCACTCAAACTTCTTCAATCTAGACTAGCAGCACGAACAAAAGCTAAAAGAAGAACAAAAGGGACCGGAGCCGGCGCTAAAGAAGCTGCCGAGCACCGGTCAAGCAAAAAAACGGCTGAGACTTTTAGCGCAGAAACAAAGAGAAAATTAAGGCGAACGTGATGCCGCCAAGAGAGTAATCATAGTAAACAGTGAGACAACGCTCTATTTTGGGAAATTTATTAATTTGGAGTAAAATGTATATATTGAGACTTTATTAATTTGCAGTAAAATGTATATATTGAGACTTTATTAATTTGGAGTAAAATGTATATATTGAGACTTTCTACACATATTTCATATTTGTAATATGGAGTATGAATAAAAATCACAGGTCACGCAATAAATTTATTTACTGTGTGTTTGAGTCTAGTCTATGGTTGATGTTTTTAATTAGGTGTAAAGGAACATAGTTATTGGGGTTAAAATATTTGTTATAACAATAAGATACCTAATTCAACAAGATGATTTGATTGGAGTGATTGACTACAGAACAGAAGTGATGAATTTTGACAAAAGCTTAAGTTTTCAGAAGCCAATTAACAATGAGATTTTCCCTCCTTTTTCTTATAGTAGATCCTTCATGGAAGCTTTAGAAAAGCTCCCGTAACGCCTACCCTAAACTTTCGCCACCTCTCATCTTTATCCTTTTATTCCTCTCCTCAAAAACATTAATTAAATCACAGTCTAATGCTTGATTTGGAGCGTTACGACTAGATAATTTGAATTTGTTCGACCATGATTAGGCTTTTCAAACCATATATTTCGACGACAATAGACTTCTATTGGCCGGATTCAACTCTTGGCCGGCTAAACTATACTACTTTTACCCGATTTTTTTGTAAGTTGTCGGTACATATATAACACTCAAGTCTACTATCTAATCTTCTAATAATATATTATTTTCAAAAATTATGACTTCATCACCGTTACGAAGTTTTTATTTGTTGGACTAGACATGTAACCGAAAACAAAAATAGTATATGTTATTTTACTATTTTTATAAAGATATCCCACAATTTTATTATCATCATTTTAGGACATACATGAATGAGACATGTGATGGGTAGGAGAAGCAATTTCCACTTTGTTCCAAGGCGGATAGGTTGAACCCGTTAACAAACATATTGGACATATGAAACCAATTTCATTATCTACCAATAAATTTTTCTACTTAGATACCAAATTTTTTTTTATGTCTCAAGATTTTATTAGTCACATACAAAAACATCCAAATATTAATTTTTAAATTCCCCCTATTGGTGATGCCTTTATTTTATTTTAAGGATCAAGTTGGGTTAATTTATTTAATAGGCACCCTCACATGCAAATAGGCATGGCCCCCCCTACTATGGTCTCATATGCACACATGGCAACTATTGCTGACTCTTGTTTCGTTCACAAGATTCATATCGCTTATAATTGGTTGTGGTTCATGGAATCATGATTTTCATTTTCATATTTTACATTTTCATGTAATTATACAAGAGAAGGAACATATAAATATCCACATATCTATGTTTACTCTATGTTTCTAATCTATTTGTTTTGAATATATAGCTAGACTGTTTGAATAATTCGATATAAATATTGATAACTTTTGCATTGATTTGAATTAGTAAAAGATCGAATTCGGGTTTGGATCGATGTCTACTGATGAGGAGAAAGTTGAGGGACATGTCGATCTATGCTCAAATACTCATCTTTTGCCCCCAAAAAAAGTTTGTAACCTCCTATTAAACTGATTTTGACTTTTGTTTATTAATGTAAGTAATGTGACTTTATTAGATCATCATTTATATTGGCCAAAGCTATAATCATTTGTAATGTTTTGAATTATTATTTTTCTTCAATAATTGAGATTGATATTGATTTTTGGAGTACGTAAGAAAAACCAACTTGGCCAAGGCAGAGGCTATCAACTGCTCCTGGATGAGAATCATTATATGATTCATTATAATATAGTATTGTGGACGAGAATCATTATATGACTAACGTCGATTGGTTGTTTGAATGCTTAATTAGTCAACTGAATACTAATGATGTTCTTAATTATGAACAGATTAAAAATATTGGGGCCATTTTGGAAAAAGAAAATCTTACGGCAGATACTCCGAATCCAACCAAGTTGATTTACGTTGTGACCACAACCAATCCCATTATAGATTGCTTTGATTAGTTATCCAACTCTTTGCCCAAAAAGAACAAACCAAACAAAAAAAAAGGCTATCCAACTCTTCTCATCAATAAATTGGTTGCATCAGGCTGACTTATTAACTACAAATGATTTTTTAGTTGTTATAGCCACTATTTAGGCGAGCATAACAGCTGAATATTATACCCACATTTTCATTGAATTTCTACGCTTAAACTCATAGCATTAATTATTTAAGTGTTATCATAAATTTTGTTTATTCTTGGATAATAGTGTAGTCACAAACTAATGTTGCATTGTAAATTTGTAAAATTCATTTAATGAGTCAACTAAGGATTACTTTTTAAGGTTTTAGCTAGCTATTATAAGAAAGCTTCGTAAATCAATAGTCTTTTTTTTTATGCGTGTGAAGTAAAACTCCTATGGTACATTGAAATTAAATAAGTGACACAATGCTTGAAAGTAGCTTGAAATCAAAACCCACACGAGCATGGCTACGCAAATGTATAATTAATATGTTCATCTTCATATAATCATTGATGGTATACTTTTCCTTCAAGTGATGTACAAGCACATCATTGACAAAAGAAAACAATGAAAAAAAAGAAAGAGAGAGAAGAGTCTAAGCATGGGGCAAAAAATGATGACATGGAGCAAATCTAGTTTTATGTTAATTCTTCAAATAATTTATACATACATCATCAATTTTCTATGGCATCCGACCATTTACGATATTTGGCGAGAGCCAAACTACATGACCCAAACTTATATATATATAACCGACTTTACACATTTTGTTGTTTTTTCTCTTTCATAGTATATTACATCGTGTTCCATTAAAAGGTGTTTAGACGATTATAAATGAAAATCTATACATGATTAAATGATTTTAGTATCTTCAACAGTAAACCTAGCTACCCACATATAAATGAACTAATCATAGCACGATAAATGTTCTGAAACTTCTAACTTTCTAAGAAAGTAAAAACAAATGAAAGCACATGCACATGCATACTTTTGTGTTTGAAGCCTACATTTTAGTCTACAAACTTTGAATCCCTTGTTCAAACCCTTGATAAAACGTTTATATTTTTTTTACAGTAAAAGTATATATATACAAACAAAGCATTTTATAGAAATATGATTCGGAAAATCAGTCAATGGAAAAAAAAGTTGTCAGCATTATTGCAAGACAACGTCGGAAGTAACGCTCATGCTCATGTCTTGTAAGTTGTAACTCTTCTCGCTGCATCATAGTCTTTTTTTGATAAAGGTCGTTGCATCATAGTCACAAATGCTTTATATTTTATAGAAAAAAATGCCCAAGTTGTTTCCTGGATGTGTTGTTTGTATTCTATGAAAATATTTTACTCTCTTTATATGTATTTATCCGTTCTTTTTCTAATAAAAATGTTTATCCGTTATGAAGCCCACTTGACATGGAACCTAGATGAATCTTCACTTCGTCAGCATACTCATTTGACATGAAAATGCTTTATTAAGCACACAATAACCAGGTTTTTCTTTTTGGTTTAAATGGTAAGAAGTATTACTATATTAATATATAAGTATTTATGTTAGCATGCATATTAAAAAGTATTATATGCAAAGTTATATCTGATGAGTGTACATAAGTAAATGCACGATGACGTGGCAAATATAGACAAATCTATGAAAGTCTGAAAGACAGTCACAAGCGAAGTCAAGCAACTGTCGAGAGAAGAGATGACAAATAGGGTAACTGAAATTAACTAACCCTACATTACATTCAATTTCTCTTTTTCTTTCTTTTCTTTTTAATTACAACAAAACTTCAACTGCCCACAGAGTTTATGCCTCGAGAGCATGCTATTGAATAAATTATCTCTACTCCAAGACAAAACCTTTAACTATAGACCTGTTCTGCATTTTATTTTTTAATAATCCTTTTGTTTAACTTAAGATTATAAAATTATTCAAAAATTTAAGTGTGCTAAGTTTTTAGGCCTCAAAAATGATATATTCAAAAAATAGGCAGATGAATTTTTATCTAACTTTTCTTTGATTTTAAACAACTTTTAACTTTGACATAGTAATTAATGATACTACTACATTATTAGCTTTCAGCACATCTACTTTTTTTTGTGTGGCTAGAAGACTCATAGGCTTTAATTATAGTTCCTTCTTTTGGGGATAAGTGTGTTTGGATCTTTTAACCAGACTCATCTTTCGAATTTAAGAACATTATGGAAATTCCTATTAAGACTAGCTACGTTTAGATTAATAATCAAACAATGTTTTTCTTAGTAGAAAGCAGCTACTTCATATAGTTAAGTCGGAAAAAAAAACTTACAAAAGGAAAAAGGAAAAAGAAAAAAAAAATGACAAGCTTAGCTTATAATATTAGGGCTTGAGTAACAACTCTCTCATAACTCTAATAATTTTTATTTTGACTAATAGGCGATAAAAGAAGAAAATTAATAATTAATGCAACTATAAAGATTTTCATGTATATGAGTTCTTTTTAGTTATACATATAGATCATGGTAAGAAACTTATATATGTATATATATATGTCTCTGTGTGTGTGTGGATATAACAATTTTTGGGGGAGACTGAGAGAAGTGTGTTATAATTGGGTAGGTGAGGGACCCTCCTAAACCCAACCACCTTTGTCTCTATTTCCAGTTTCCACCTTCCCATGTCCCTTAGAACATGGAGCAAATTATGGCAAGTCCTCTTTAAATAAAAAAAAAGGCTTTCTAATCTTCTTTATATTTTGTAAATTTATCATTTTCTGCTAATGACTACTTTAATTAACCAATAATATTACTGGATAATACAAAAAAAAAATACAAAGACAAATGTAAAAGTGTAAACACATCTGACTAAATGAAGGCCGATAGAGTTTCTGCCAAATTGTTTTCCCTCTATTAAATACCATAATATCCGAACATGGCTACGTGATTGGTTACTGAACCCACGATATATTTATCTGACAAAAACGGTGATTGATTAGAAATCTAGACACAGATTCATACAGTTTTTAGACTATATATAAATATCTATATATATAATATAAATATTTTCATATACGTAAACTTTATAATTAGTAAAAAAAAAAGTCAATTTACACTGTCATCGCTTGTAATGCCGTCGATTTGGCACTATTCAAATACAAAATACAAATCCTTATATATATATATATTATTTGTAATAAAGAAATCAATGTAACCGTAAGATTTATTACTCTCTGCCCAATTGTATACACATCGCAATAGAGTATAACAGAATAGTATAATATTAATTGTTGAAAGTGTCGAGAGCCGGCCATAGGATGCAACATATAAAGCAATTAACATAGGTGTTTTCAATACCCACAACACAAAAACCATCCATCAAAAAAAAAAAAAAACATTTTTGTTGTTTGTTATATTGAAGCTCTAGCTAGGCTTTTTGGGTGAAAATGGAGATCGAATCTGTGAGATGCGAGTGTTGTGGGTTAATGGAAGATTGTACACAAGACTACATTAGTGAGGTCAAATCTAACTTCGACAACAAATGGCTCTGCGGTCTCTGCTCCGAGGCCGTGAGGGACGAAGTGACTCGCCGGAAGACAATGACCACCGTTGATGAAGCTGTGAAAGCCCACATGTCATTTTGTGGGAAGTTTAAAGATAATCCGGCGGTTCTTGTCGCCGACGGCATGAGGCAGATGCTAAGGCGGAGGTCCGGCGACTTGAGTTCCTCTACGTCCAAGAAGTTCGGTAGATCTAACACCAAGTTGTAATAATCATTTTTCTTTCTTTCTTTCTTTCTCGTTATGTATAATATTTTATGCTTTTATCTTGTTTAATGTCAAAAATAATGGTCGGTGATACTATAACTAATCAATTAATTATTACCATGGCCAAAGTTATCCATGAGGCAACCATAATGCTTAATCTTGGATTCACCGGCCATTGTTGCAAAGATCTTGTTGCCGAACTTCTGAATTGAGATCAAAACTTTCATGTTATGTATAACATGATCTTTTTGTGTTATGTGGCCTATAATCTTTTTGGGCCAGGGAACATATAACATGTTAAATCAGTGATCTTATCAACGTTGAGCTTCTAACTCCGCAAGATTTTAATGACATTTTTAATCATGTTGGTCCACGATTCTATATTCATTGGCAAGTTCTCGACTCCATCTTAATTTTCTCCACACAAACTATCACATTTTGCATATCATTCAAACGTCTTTTGCGGCTTTTTGAAGTCCTTCTCTTCGATTTGGTCATAGATAGTCGAAGCAACTACAAAGAGCACATCGAAAGTACCTGCAAAGAGACAAAAGAACTTTAACTGAATGTCAAATTTTGCTTTAGGCCACTTCGACCATAAAATCTCTTGCGGTCATTTCATCGAACACAAAATTTCCACATTTCCATCAGATAAGTCTCAACAAACGAATTGGATAGAGCTCTGAGCTTAACCGCAACGCCGTGAATCTCCATACCTCCGATAACGGTGGAGGGTGCCGGCGTCGGAATTGGCGTGGTACTCAAAACCATTCAGATTAATCTTACGGCTAAAATACACTTTTTAGTTGGGCTGAGAATGGGCTTTGGCGTAAACGAAGCAAATATATGTTATAACTAGTAAATAATCACAAATGTCATTGAACTCATCAATTAGAGGCCCAAGACCTGATGTACTTCATATATAACTAAGTACATAATATTCATCAACTATCGCCATATTTGAAAATTTTATATTACATTTACTCATGCTTAATAACAAATTGATTTTGACCAAAAAAAATAAAATAATAACAAATTGACAAGTCTTATAAAAATATTTTTAGTTATTTAAAGTTTTCAAATCGACTTGTATTTTCTAAAATTACTTATTTTTAAGTTGGTTAAAATTAGTTATCACTTATAAACCTTGCATAAATTTTTTATATTTTTGGGGGTTTGGAATTTGGAAAAGAAGTGTAAATATTTTTGGAAGATCTATTCGTTTGTATAGTTTAAAACATTTTCAAATTCATTCTCACAGATTTGTTTAATTTGAATTCATTGTTAAATATAGATGTTTGTTTGATTTAGTATGAATTTCTATATAATCAGAACACACCCAAGTCTCCTTGTATTGTAACTAGGAAATCTTTTTTTGTTCATTGTTGAAATCTGTAACTTGAATTTCTCAATAATTAATTGGATAACAATAGATTTAGCTAGTATTTAGAAAGCATAAATCGAATATCACAAGTTGACAAAAAAGTAAATTAAAATGAGTGATCGAATATAACAAAAACTTTCTTAGGTTTACAAATCAATTAAAATGCTCAATCCAAGAAAACTCCTCAAATTTTATCAAACAAGTATTGAAAATCTGATGTGAAACAACCAAAAGCCCAAAACCAAATTTATTGGCCAAATTGATGGGTACAAATAAATGAAAGTAAAAGAGAATCACTTTGGTTCACAAAAAGCTAAATATTCTTACAAATCTTCTCACTAGGAAAGACCAAAGAACTTTCGTTGCGTGTTCTTTTCCCAATTTACTACAACCTAACATTTTTACGTCTCTATCTTTCATACGTCTGCAATTACATTATATTAATCCACCTTATTAATTTGATAACTTGCATTTATAACACTAAATTATAAATTTTGCACGACTTTTTATAATTAGACGCATTTCATGAGAAACTTTTGATACTAGTGGAAGAATTTATTTGTTTATGGGGATAAAAGTTCATTTAACGGAGTATCATTATAAATACCAGTAAATTTATAATCACCTTACTAAACTAATTTAAAACTTAATTGGAAAACTCCTGCATATTTGAAACATGTGTTACAAGTAAGGATTATAACTTTAGTAGTCATAGAGTTTAAGACGAAATTTTTTATTTTGCTATCGTTTCTACAAATTAAAGATTATTATGAACAACTTTTCACCTCCTTTTTTTTGTCTTTAAATAAAGCACGAACCCCGTCGCTCGTGCATACACTTGTTCAGATTCCACTTTTCCTAAATACACATACGAGGTAATCACTTATATATAGGAGTATTACTGTCATAATCATAGTGTTTGGCTATAGCAACTTTAAATTCACTGTTCGACTTATCTAATTATAAAGTGAAAGTACGTGATACTCCCTGCGATTCAAAAGTTATTCTAAAGATTATATGTTTGAATGGTTTAAATTATCCGAATTTGAAATTTAATTTACGTTTTTTTGTAATATACGTATAAAATAACAAAAAATAAAATTCAACAGTTAGAAAATAAATCGGCCAAAAATATATATGGACAAAAAATTATCATTAGTTTAAGTCCATGTAATCTGCTAAAAAAACCACGACCAACTATTAATCAACGAAATTAACCAATCATGGCCACCAAAATATTGTATAATCGTCTTATGTAATCTCATTGCATTAACCATATTTTGACTTTCAAAAAAAAAATCTTTAAATTTAGTTTAAGATACAACATTGACAATAGTACAATTTTTTTATTGATAATTAAATTATAGAATCTAATAATCGTAATTAATTTCTAAAACCTACTTATTTTTTTTATAGTTTCAGAATCTCATTAGCTGAAAGGTTGCTTTAACTACAAAATGACGTGTAATTAAAAAAAAATAAAAGAAGGGGGGGGGGTATTTCGGTAAATAAAGAAATGCCCTTATCTCATTTCCGATCCTTCTTCTTGCTACCGCCTTCGCACCCATTCATAAAAAGAAAAGAGAAAGACGCAAATCTTTTCTTGTCTCTTCCATTCTTCAAATCCTACAGATTCCTCTTTTTCTACTTTCTCTAATTCATATTCTATTCTTAATCTGTTTAATTCAATCTCAAAGTTTCAATCTTTCGATGAAATAATCCAAATTTCAATCATAAAAATCGAAACTTTACGGATTTGTGTATTTTCTTCCCTAAGCTTTTAGGTTTTCGTGTTTATATGATTCTGATTCTTATAAAGAACCGATCAATTTTCTCATATTTCTTGTTACTGAATCTGATCCAATCGTTAACGATCGAGAAACCCGACCCGGAAGCCATGAGAGTCCATCCAATTCCAAGAATGCTCAACAACACTTTAATTCATCATCATCATCGTAATAACCCGACCCGAGAACCCGGAAAGAATCTTCGACGTTTACCACATATCTTTAACCGTGTTCTTGAGCTTCCATTGAGGTCTGAGGCTGACGTGGCGGTGGAAGAGAGACACGACTGTTTTCGTTTCGTGGCTGAGACTGAAGGTCTTTGTAATGGTGGAGAAATGAGAGCTTATATGGTTGAGATTCATCCGGGGATTACTAAAATTGTTGTGAGGACAAATGTGTCGTCTTCTTTGGGTTTGTCTTTAGACGAGTTAGAGCTTGACGTGTGGCGGTTTAGGTTACCGGAATCAACAAGGCCTGAGCTTGTTACTGTGGTTTGTGTTGATGGAGTTTTGGCTGTTACTGTGCCTAAGATTGAACAAGAAGATGATGGTGATGATTTTGGGCAAGGTATGGGTAGTGGAAGGCTAGTGCTTGTTCAGTAATGTTCTTTTGAAAATACTGTTTATGTAATGATGATGATGCCATTGCTTTTGAATTTTTCTGGTTATGATCAAGAAACATGTGAGAAGACAAATCTATAATCTTCCTCGTTTCTTCGATATTGTTTGTTGTAGCCTGCGTTTTTTTTGTTGGCAAATTTAGCGCTGAATAAAAGAAAGATTGAACCTTTTTACAGTTTGTTAGATCAAGAAGTGTTTATTTGAAGCCTCATTATCAAACAAGATTATGAAGAATGAAAAGTTTTAACACAAATACATTAACAGAAATAGAAGAACTCTGTTTTAGTAGAAGAAGAAGCCTTTGATAGAGTGAATTTAGAGAGAAAATCTCTGGTTCATGCTTAAGAGCACTATCCTTGTTCCATTCTCATTAACAAACAACATATATCATTTACTTAATTTCTGTTACCTCACATGTGTTTTTTTTTTGGTCTATGATGGTTCAAGACTACAACTTGCTAGTTGGTGAAATGATCAATTTTTAGCATGAGAGGAAATATTGGAGTCTGGAGAGGCGGCAAATTGAAGTTTAGTTTAAATTCTATTTAGAGGAGAACTCTTTGTTTGTAGTTTAACTTAGCTTTATCATCTCTAGAACTGTGCATCGATAGTTTTCTTTTCCTTGCAAGGAATCTATAGAAAGTTATATCATGGATTGTATTGCAAATTTAGTTTTATAATTTAGTCATGCTTCAAACATGTGTGGTGTGGATGGTATGATCTGATTGAAGTACCAAAAGTCTAATTTTTATAGACTAACAGAAAGTTTCCATAGTACATCAAATATAAATAAAGTCAAAGTCCAAAACAGGCCTCAGGAGGTTGCAACACAAACAGATAACAAAATGCTACATGAAACAACAAGCCTGGCTAAAAGGTAAAGATAGCTAAAGGATACATGAGGAGGCCAGGTTTAGAGGAAGAAGCCTTTGAGAGGAGTGAACTTAGAGAGGATCTCTGCTTCACGCTTAAGAGCATTATCCTTCTTACATTCCCATTCAGGCTTCTTCGAATTAGCTGATTGAACTTCTTGTACAACTTTAGGGATTGAGTTCGCTACCATTTTCTGACCGTAGCTCAGATCAACCCTCTCTTTCTCCTTGTTCCCAATGTACCGTTTCAACTCAGCACGTCTAGCTTGAAGCTGAGCAATTTGGTCATCAATCTGGCGGATTGTTTCAGAGTTTGTGTTTACTTCCATCTGGATACTCCCTAGTTTGTCCTTCAGATCGCCGTATTCGTATTTAAGCGATGCTACCTTGGCTTTGTTAAGCTCCAGCGCAGAGAAGAACCTGTCTGCTTCTTCAATCACTCCTTTGTTCTCCTGAAACACTTCGCTGAACGTTGGAATCTCTTCGATAAGCTTCAACCTCACTATCTCTTCAGCTGAAAGGTTTGGATCTTTCCTCAGTTTAGTTGCTAATGCTGCTATCTCTACAGCATCATTGGTGACGAACAAACTAGGGAAATCCTTCTCCAGAAGAGATGAAATCTTCATACGAGCTTCAGCCCATTCGTATTCTCTCATTGGAGAGCTTACACTAACAAGAACAGACGAGTCTCGCCCCATATCTTCTGGAGGCTGCTGAAGAAGGTTATCAAGAGAGTTTAGGTAGCTGTCAAACTCTTCAGGGTTAACATCAATAGGTGAGTGCGAGACAGCAAGGACACCATTCATAGGAGAGACATAGATATGAGGAATCGAAACATCTTCTTCCTCATAGTTAGCTGCTCTGCGCTTCTTTCTCTTACCACCAGTATTTGCTGCAGTAGCAGCAGGTTCCCCTTCCTCCTCGTTCAGGAAGTTCAAGTCCACAGCACCACCGCGTTGCTGGATCGAGGAGCGTCTTGTAGATTGCCGAGATGATTTCGGTTTGGTCGAGGATTGTGGTCCAGTAGCAGGAGTTGTGGCTCCTTTCTTCTTCTTGTTACTGCTACCTCGGGGAGTTACTTTAGCTTTTTCTGCAACAGGTTCATATGTTTGTGTTGGCATTGGTTTTCTCTTCCGTTGGCTGTATCGAGAATTACCTTCTTTTTTCCCATCCTGAGCATTCTCATCATTCAGGGCAGCCTCAGTCTGTACTTCTTTCGTAGTCTCCTCAAAAAGAGACGCAGCATCAACTAAGAAAGAAAAGAAAACATCATTACATGTCGAAATTGGATGATTCAAATCATTAAACTAGCTATAAAATATTAGAGCTTACCTTTATCAGCAGATTGAAAGAGGGCTGGAATCTTCCAGCTAAAAGATGCAAAGAATGCATCAGCATTCATGTCTGGAAAATACGATTGGAGATAACGAGCAAGAGTGGGTTTGCTTGCGAAAGACTTTGGGACACCCTTTTGCTGAAGCCTTTCAGGAAGAATCATAAATCTATCCTGATGAAATCCAATAGCAGTCACTCTCCTCCCAACTCTCCAAGTCCAAACATCACCAGGACTTGGCCAATCAACAGGAGCATATGGTAGACCTTGACCAGTTGAAAACGGTGGAATCGCTGGAAGTTGGTTGAGATCGGTTTCTCCATGAGTGAATGAACTGTTGTCGACGCTTCTGTTACCATTTTCCTTGGCCTGAAAAGACTCTGGATCTTCAATGGTCTCTTCCCTGTTGAAACCGTTTTCCCAAAAGTCATCTCTCTCTTGCTGAGCAGTGTCGAGTGGGTCTGATTCGTTTTCTCGGTAAGTTGAGAGCGGGACAGGTTCATTGTCTTGGTAAGTACTGATAGGTACTGGTTCGTTATCAAACCTGCAAAATTAACACTAGAAGAGCTGAAAGACAAGTTGGATGAAACAAACACATGAATCAAATCAAACAAAAACAACATTTAGGCCTCAAAACCTTTCCATATTCACAAGAACCACAAATCCTTAGGCTTCACCAAACATGTAGACAAACAGAGCACAGATTCACATACATGATAGAACCAGGAGAATCAGGGAAAAAAAACGATTTTTTTTTCAGAATTATGATAAAGGTATCAAGACAACAATTACCCAGGAGGGTTTTGACCGATCTCTTGCATATCAACAGAAGAATAAAACGGAGAAGACATGCCCACTCAAACCCTAATTTTCTACAAGAAGAGAAACACAAAGTAAATCAAAGATGAGAAAAAAGGAAAATTCAAAATGAAAATGGAAGTTACGAGAAGAAGAGAACGAACGGTTCTACGAAGCAGATCTAAGCTTTTCACTCTCTTTGTTCTTTCCTCTTACTTTTTTTTTTTTTCTAAACAATGGAGATGTGGTTTAGTCTTCGAGCTGAGAGAGATGCAACGTATAAAACTATAAATGATCAAATGACCATTGTACCCTTCTTATGGTTCTGTCCTTTTTTGGGAAGTAAATTTTTTGACGTCATCGGACCAAATGTTTGTGGACTGTGGTCAAGTTTTTAACTTTATTACCCGATTTACTGTAATCTCTCACTCGCTAATCAGTTTTCATTTTGCACCATTTCTAGCTTTAATTTGAGTATCTGGATAAGTTAGTATAAAATCTGTTATAATTGGCCATTTTTTCTTCCAATCAGATGATAGATACCATAATTCACATCCGAAATTCAAGATATTGCTTTCAATATGTTTCCAAAACTTTATTTTAGAAAATTTAGTAATTATAGTCAAAACATATTTTTAACTAGTTAAATTGCCTTTGACCCGAAGAAAAAGACTAGTTAAATTGCCAAAAAGTTTGGCCATAATTTGTAGCCTACTAGTTTATGCTAATGATGTTATTGTGCCATCATTTGGGTTACATATTGATTAAAAACAAAAATTTGTCAACAAACTTTAGACAAGTGAAAATCCTATTTTTGTTTGGTTTATAATGCATGAGAGTTGGACTCCAAATTTTCTATAGTGGGGTTAAATGAAAACTAATCAAATTGAAGTACTATCGTTAATTTCCGCAATATATAGTCAAACTAAAAAATTAACTAAAAGTTGATTAGAATATAACATTTGTGTTCAATAGAAAATTCATTAGCTGTAAATAAGTTTAATGGTTGGTTGAACTTAATTAAAAGTCATGTTTAAGTGAAGTTTATGCAAATTTTCCGAAGATGAAGAAAAGAAAAGGATAAATAGAAAAAATACGTCCAAAGTAAATATTATTAAAAATTGACAAAAAAAAAAGTGAAGATTGTTAAGAGTTATTGGATTTCTTAGTTTATATCTTAGACATTGTGTTAAGTATATAGGAAAACTTACGAAGAACCCCTCGTTCTCCCAAGCTTTTTGTTCCCCTCTCAACCCCAGCCTTTGGCTGGCAGTCTCGGCCGCCCGCCGTCCACCTCCTCTTCCTCCAGACCCACCTGATCTTTCCTCTCCTTCTGACTTTTTCCCTCTTTTTTCTTCCTGTCTTCTCTCTTCAAACCAAACTAGGAAGGTCTCTTCCTCCTCAAAATCTACTTCTACTACAGTGACAAAGTCCTTTGAAAAAACTCTTCCTCCTTCCAACACTATCTCTGTCCCAGGAAAACACACAAATTTAAACCAAAGTACTAAAGTTGCCTCTACTACCATCGCCTGCTACATCTGTAAAGAACAAGGTCACTATATGAGGAACTGCCCCAAAACTACTCAAAGTTAGACTCTGGTGATACAAAAATCAAAGGGTAAAAAGTTAGATTGTAAATTACCTGTTGACCCTGCTGGTGCTAGTTCATCTTCAGTTCCTCCAACTGGTTCACCTGAAAATCCATCTACCCTAAACCCGAATGTGATTCCTCCTAGCCTAACCCCAAACCTTCCCTTTCAACCTCCTTCATCTCTTACCCCTTACTCTTTACCCCCTCACCCTTACACTCACCTCCTTATCCTGTAGTTTCAGGTACAGTAAAGGATCCCCCTAGTCCTGCTCTATCTAACCTCATCATGGATGAGGCCCAACCTGACTTTGTCCTGGCCCTACCTACTTTCCTTGCTTCTAAACCTGTTGTCCCCATTAAAAATGCCTTAGCCCTACTACCAGTAAAATCATTTGCCTCATCAGCTACCTCATTTAACCCTTTCTCATCTAAGCCATTCAGCCAAAATATCACCCAACGCATGGCCAGCCAAAATATCACCCAACGCATGGCCAGCCAAAAGCTCCTTTTATCTTGCTCCCAACAATTATCCCAAACCATAAACACAAACCCTCCACTAGTCCAGCCTGAACCTTTTCTCATAATTTCATCCCTCCCTAAATTGTCTACTTTAACTTTTGAGTCCTCAATTTTTTCTTCTCTTGATCCGAACTCTCCTTATTCAATGAGGAGTCTCAACCCCCTTCCCAATGAAGTCAAACGTTATTTTTTGGAATTTCCATGGCCTAAATGACCCGGACAAGCATCAAGATTTTGTTCAGTGGTTAAATACCTCAGCCTCTAGTAGAGGCTCTTTTGGAAACACACATCAAAAAACCAAATTTGAATCAAGTAATGAGTACAGTTTGTCAAGGGTAGAGTTATACCTCAAACCATAATACATATGAGGATGGTAGAATCATCATATTCTGGAAGCATCATGTGGCATACATAAGACAGTCACTTACCTTTTCGATTACTTTTCCAGGCAGTATAACCTTTATAGTCCTATCAGTTTATGCTTCTAATCTAAGAGAAGAAAGAACTCATATGTGGGAAGACCTTCGTGAACTGCAGGATACTCTCTTTTTAGAAAACCAGAGATGGATAGTGGGTGGTGATTTCAATCAGATCATCCATTTTGCTGAGCATTCATCACCTACAGTGGACCACTTGACTCCTGACATGTTAGAAATGAGAGACCAGCTCCTGTCCTTGGGATTATCAGACTTAAGGTATCAAGGCTGCAGTCATACCTGGATAAATAACCGACATGTGGACCCAATTACTAAGAATTTAAACAGGATCCTGGTGAATGATAAGTGGATCAACAGATTTCCAAGCAGTACTACCTTCTTCCTAGCCCATGAGTTTTTTGACCATACCTCTTCCCTAACAGACCTTTCTTGCCCCCTCCCAACCTCAGACACTAGACCCTTCAAATTTCATAACTTCCTTTCCAGCCATCCCTCTTCTCTATCTGTGGTGGAGACTGTATGAACTGAGAGTGGAACTAGAGCTTTAGACTTGTCGACTTTGGGGTTCAAACTGAAAAAACTTAAGAGAGCACTAAAATTACTAAATAGGGAGAGTTATTCTCATATTCAGAAGAGAGTTAGTATTACTAACAGTTTGTTAAAATTGGTGCAGGTACAAGCAATTGAACATCCAGCATCCACATCTTTTCAAGCTGAAAGAGACCTATAACAAAAGTAAACTTTCCTTAAGAGTATTGAGGAATATTTTTTCAAACAAAAATCAAGAGTAAACTAGCTGGCTTTAGGAGATCAAAATACCTCATTTTCCACAAGGTTGCTGTTGCTCAGAACTCATATAACTCCATTAGGTCATTTAGCCTCCCAAACGGAGAGTCTACTTCAGATCCTGCCGTGATGAGTGATATTGCAGTCTCGTATTTCATGCAAATCTTGTCGCCTAATTCCTTACCCGAGGTTGTTGCATCCTTTATTTGGTGCTAAAAGCTACACTCATTCAGATGTAGTGATCACCATAAAAGAATATTGTCTGCTTCTCCTTCCCACTCTAAAATCACACAAACATTGCTGAAGTTGAACCAGAATAAGGCTCCAGGTCTTGATGGATATAACTTCGCCTTCTTGAAAGCTGCCTGGTCTATGGTTGGTGATGAATTGCTAGCAGCAATTGATAAGTTCTTCTTAACAGAGTTTCTTCCCTCAGCAACGAATGCAACACTTCTTGCGCTGGTACCTAAACATCCAGGAGCAACATCATTATTATATTTCAGGCCCATTTCCTGCTGTAATTCATCCTACAAAAGCATTTCTAAAATCCTAGTGAAGAGATTAAAGGTGATTCTGTCAGAGCTGATCCTACCAACCAAACTACATTTGTCAAGAGAAAATTGCTAATAGAAAACACTTTCATAGCATCTGAGGTTGTCCAAGGCTATTACAAGATTGGAGGTCCTAAAAGAGTCACTATTAAGGTTGATATTGCTAAGGCATTTGATAT
Organism: Cardamine occulta; assembly: GCA_028015245.1. NCBI lineage: Eukaryota > Viridiplantae > Streptophyta > Magnoliopsida > Brassicales > Brassicaceae > Cardamine > Cardamine occulta. The sequence goes on from CM051373.1 coordinate 5,371,866, forward strand.
AATCAGATGGAAATTCATATTTTAATGCCTAAGAGCTATTCAAATACCTGAAATCTACCTAAGGTGGCTACATGCATGTGTTTGTACAACCTCATTCTCAGTGAGATTTAATGGATATACTCATGGCTATTTCAAAGGGAGAAGAGGATTGAGACAGGGTGACATACTTTCACCCTATTTGTTTGTCTTATCTATGAACTGCCTATCTCTAGCTCTTAACAAAGCAGCTCTAGAAGGAAAATTCAAATACCATCCAAAATGTGTGAAGACTAAGCTTACTCACCTTTGCTTTGTGGATGATCTCCTCATATTTTCGGATGGTTCTCTCCAATCAGTCATAAGCATCCTGGAAGTGTTAAAAGATTTTGAATCAAAATCAGGTCTAACAATGAGCATTCAGAAGAAGTGCCTATATACAGCAGGTTTAAAAGACCATGAGACACATAACTTAAAGGCGGCTACAGGGCTACAAAGTGGAGTGCTACCAGTCCGTTACCTTGGAGTACCCTTGTGTACCAAAAAGATTACTCAACTGCAATGCTCCTCACTAATTCAGTCTAAAATCCAAGCTTCATTTTTGGACTATTAGGTCGCTTTCTTTTGCAGGGAGGCTCCAACTCTTGTCCACTCTCATCGCTGGTATTACAAACTTCTAGTCCAGTTCTTTTATCCTCCCTAAATGCTGCATCTCAGAAATTAACTTACTCTGCTCAAAGTTTCTGTGGAAAGGCAAGACACAGGGAAACACCTCAGCAAAGGTCTCCTGGGAAAGCATCACTCAGAGCAAAGAAAAGGGAGGGATGGGGCTACACGACCTATCTGCCTGGAATACAACTTGTGCACTAAAGCTCATCTGGTTGTTGTTCTTTCAGCCTCACTCAATCTGGGCATCCTGGTACATCACAGAAGTGGGAACATAAATAACTTTTGGATTATCAACACAAAGTAGAAACACTCTTGGCTTGCAAACCAACTACTACTTCTAAGAGATAAAGCTTACATTTGAATTAGATTAGTGGTTGGGAATGGTGAAAATTGCTACTTCTAGTCTTCAAATTGGTCCTCTTTCGGTAATATCAAGAGATTCCTCGGTAATAAATGACCAGTTAGGTTGAGCATCGCATCAGCAATGACTCTAGCTAAGATATGGGAAAATAACTCTTGAAATATGCTACCTACAAGATCAGACTCTCAAGTGAGTGTTCAATCATTTCTCTCTACTCTCTCAATTTCAAATATCCCAGACTCCTATGAATGGTGGCCAGGTGACTCTAAGACTGCTAAATATCAAACTGGACAGATCTATAACTTTATCAGGGAACATAATCCGTCCGTTACCTGGAACAAGGTTGTATGGTTTTCGGCTGAAATCCCTAAGCATAAGTTCATGGCCTTCAAAATTTTCTCATATTACTCCCATGTGTGGGCTATTTAACTTGATTCAATTTTGGTTTACAAACTATATGTGTGTGGGTCGTTGTTGTGTTGGACCTATATTGGCTCTGTAACATTTTATTTTTTATGCATTTAATAGAAAAACCTTTATATAAAAAAAAAACATTGTGTTAAGTAATGTACTATGCATACGTGTAATAGTTTTGAGGAATGGACCAAACTTAGCTTCGTTTTAGGGTCAAGTTTATTAGCCAAGATTCAACTCTTTGATGGACTTCTCATTTGGGCTTGTCACATGAAAGGACTTTGAAAGAGAGGATCATTGTTTTCATTTAGCCAAATATATTCATATTCCCTGCATCTTACAACTTACAGTTGTTAATCACAATTACAAAATGATTACATCAAATAAACATAGATCTGGATTCATATACTCTATGATGGCTGACTTGTTCTCCGCAAATTTTCGTATTCTCTGTGTCTTAGATTGATTGATAACTACAATGGGAAAGATCATATTGTGCATGGAAAAAATGATCTAATTAATTCCTTTCCTCGTATATTGGGTTAATGACTCCCACGCAAATGTTCTTCGTGGAGTATTATCAATTGTTCAGCTACCTAACCAATAGCACAAACGAAGTTTAATCTATAAGTAATTAAATCGTCAACATTTTTACGAAATATATAGTACCTCTTCAATGCTGCCATCTTCGATCTCTGTGTTGAAAGAAAGAAGCAAGCTTTCATGTAGAAAATTCTCAATATCTTCCACCGTAATCACTGCTTAGATCAAAACTGATATCAATATCTTCGGCATCTAAACACACAAAATTACAAATATAAGTGAAAGCGAATCAAACCATTTGATTGAGAGAAGAGATGAAAAAGATGGTGAGCAAGCTCTTGAGATTTCTTGAGAGAATCATGGCCTCCCCATTGATTCTTCACGGCCATCTGAAGCCCGCCCCACCGCGAAAGAATCTCTCCGATGCCTCTCTGGAGAACAGTGTCGTCAGCCATAGGACGCACGTGCTTGTGATGCCACGTGGCGGCGGAGAGGACGTGAGCGTTTAACGTTCTTCCACCGGTTCCCATATCTTTGTATGGAAAAGTTTCGGTCTTTCCAGCCACAGACAACGGTTCTTCCGCCTTGTAACTCCGTTAAAACAAACGGAGAACACAAGCTGGAAGATTTTGCATATGGGAACACAGAGAGAACAAAAAGAAAACGTGCAAATGAATGTTGTGTTTTCGATTGTATGTAAAATGGAAAAGACAAACAAAAAAACAGCGAAAAACAAGGATCTAGAGAAAAGAGAGAAAGATCCGAAGAGTTAGGGAAGTTTGCCAGACCGACAAAGATTTCTTCTTTGACTTCAAACATATGGGTTGACTTCTCTGTCAGTTTCAACCTTTTCTTGTTGTTGTTTTGTCTTAAAATTGAAACGTGACCAATTTTATACTACACGTGTGGTAATGTCGGAAAAATTATGGGTTTTTAATTCTTTAATTTAATCCTATCTCAATCAGTCTGATTTATCTAAAGCTATAAACTTGGAAATTGACACGTGTGTCCTAGTCACGTGATTGACAAGTGTCAAAATCACATAATGTTGGTCCCACACTCGTGCACTTCTCTTTAATATACTCCATCACTCTTTAGGATGAGTTGTTCTGATCCTAACACACTAGAGAGATGAGTCAAGAACAAGCAAAGAGGTCACAAGAGCCAGTCAAATACGGCGACGTTTTTGAAGTTTCCGGCGAACTCGCCGATAAGCCCGTAGCGCCTGAGGATGCAAAGATGATGCAAGCCGCGGAGACACGTGTCTTCGGCCGCACTCAGAAAGGCCGTGCAGCCTCGGTTATGCAGTCTGCAGCCACAGCCAACAAACGTAGAGGCTTCGTCCAACCAGGTGACACAACTGACCTCGCCGCTGATCGAGGCGTCACCGTTGCCCAAACAGAAGTCCCTGGTGCACGTGTCACAACAGAATTCGTTGGTGGAGAGGTGACAACTCGTTTCTCAATTTACATTTTTTTTTTCTTGTAATCATCTTTTTATTTTTTACTATAGGTTGTTGGACAATACGTTGAACCGAGGCCCGTGGTGGCTGCGATGGAGACGGAGGCAGACGTTGTGGGATTGAATTTACAAAGTGCGATAACGATTGGAGAAGCATTGGAGGCGACTGTGCAAACGGCTGGAAACAAACCAGTTGATCAGAGCGATGCATCAGCGATTCAAGCGGCAGAGGTTAGAGCTTCTGGCTCTAATGTCGTTGCTCCTGGTGGAGTCGCTGCTTCAGCTCAGTCTGCAGCGGATCACAATGCTAACATAGAGCGTGACGAGGATAAAATCAAGCTCGTTGATGTTTTGGCGGTTTATTAAAACCTCAATTTCAAAACATATTCAATGTCTTATGTTTTTATTTTTTGTTAACAGTGTCTTCTTATGTTTTAGGGTGCAACCGGGAAGTTACATGCGGATAAAGCTGCGACGAGGCAGGACGCGGAGGGAGTGACCAGGGCCGAGCTGAGGAACAATCCAAAGCTGTTTACTCACCCTGGTGGTGTGGCTGCTTCTGTTACCGCCGCTGCTAGGCTTAACGAGAAAGCCGATATATAACAAAAGATGGCTGTGTCTCTATGTGTAATCCACAAAGTAAGTAACTTGTCATGTAAAATCGTCTAGCTTTTGTCTTTGTTATGGTCTTGTTGTTCAAAGATAGTGTGCAAGGATGAAAAAATATGGGAACTTTATATTAATGGCAATTTTCAAGTCTACTGATTTTGTAACATTCAAAACATCCGAGTTTTTTCAAGTTCACGGCTTTAAACAAAAATCCAAAAAGGAGAGATACAACAGTAAAATAAAAACGCTCAAAGAGAGTTTTTACGGGCTCGAACTAGCAGCTCCAACAAGAACACCTTGCGCATTACCTTCCTTCTTGTTACCTTCTTCCTTGGAATCGTCTTGTTTCCTTATCCTAATCTTATACTTGGCTTCAAACTCTGTAAGCTCGTTCTTTTTCTTCTCCAATGTTTCGTATAGCTTTTTCACAACTTCTTCGAGCCCTTCCTTGTTGCGTTGCACAGCTGGGAGTACCTCTTTGATGGTTCTCTCGACCAGAACACCTCCTATCATGCGGAAGCATTTCCTTGATTGGTCGAGAGGCTGAATGGCGTTGATGACCAGAGAGTGTTCGCTTACTTGCATCTCGAGTTCGGTTATGTTGGAGTAGATTTGGCTTAGCTCTGATCTCATGGATTCGTAGTGGTTCAGAACAGCTTGCTCGTTCGGTGGTTCTCTTAGGCCACCACTTCCAGATTTGCTAGCCATTGCTCTGGTCCTAGTACAAAAAGAGTTGGGTCCAAGAAATCAGGAATTGCTCCATATTTGCATAGTCGAAGAAAAAAAAGAAGAATAAATAAAAAACACAGCTGCAGAAACTCAAACAACACTCAGAGAAACATTTGCATCCGACAGAATCACATTTGTTCGCTACGTAACACTTCCAAGAACATAGGAAAGAGTAATAAGAATGACTAAAACAGTGTTGATTATCTTAACAGAAGAATGATCCATAATCAATTACATATTCTTTCACAAGTTATAAATTGAAAAACATGGTGAGACAGAAGGGACTTATTTAGATCAAGATCAATCCATCAGCATCCCAAATCACAAAGCATATCACCAGAATCCATCAGTCTCATAGCATCAAATCCATTTATACAAGTAGAAGCAACCAACACAGCACATTCTACAGAGTAAAGATACATATGAATCTCAGTGACAGTGTAATGTCTTGTACATAATACTTCAATCTCAAACTATGCCCCAGAGATTCAAACATAGAAACAATGTTAATGACTAATTTGACATCCATTTTAATAATCCGTGGAGACTGAAACTAGGGTTTCGATGTCACTTAAATCAGCTCAACGTAACGATTCCATGACTAGGTTCTGTTTCCTCGACTAATCTTAGGTTAATTTTCTAACATAGAACAACGAAGAAGGTTGATTCCCGAAGTAGATTCTGTTCACTTTGAGATCGAGATCGAAAAATTAACAAATAGAAGAAAACTTACGTTTAGATAAAATCACAAGAAGAAGACGATCGAAGAAGCTCGCTTCAGAGGAAATAATCTGACCGGAAGAAGAAGAGAACGCGGCGCAGAGAGCGATGAAGAACAAATCGAATCGAGGGTTGGGTTTAACTCACATTTCCCAATTCAACAGATAAAAAATGAACCGGTTTTGGGATTTTACACACAAAAATTGAACCGGTTTTATCGAACCGGTTTAGTTTTTTTCAGTTTTACGGTTTTTCGGTTCTATAGAAAATGAATCCATTTAAAAACCGATTGAAATACGGTTTGGTACGGTTCGGTTTTCCTCGGTTTACTGTTTTAACCAGAATTAATTCTGTTCGGTTTGGTTTGGTTTCGATTTCGGTTTTTGTAGATGATTTGATGATTTTATAAAAAATAATATTGAAAAACTTAAAATCAAAACATTGAATTTGTAATTGTAAAAAGTCAAAAGTCAAAATTGATTCTATTGAAAAACTTTTAAAAAATAGAAGTCAAACTTAGTGATGCGATTTGCGAAAACAACATGATAAAATTATAGTAAAAAAAAAAAAATTGATCCAAAACTTTAAATTATATATAAGATGCTTATATATCTAGAGTTTTTGTATCTTTCTTTTATTAATCTTTTTTTGTGCAACTATTTTAGGATAATTTTTTATAAAAAATAAAATTAGATATCATAAGTATCTAATAAACATATATAAAAAGTAATTTTTTTCTGGTTAAATTACAGTTTTTTACGGTTTTAAATCGAACAGAACCGAAACCGAAATAACTTTTATAATGGTAACTGAATGGGTTTGGGAGTTTAATGAAAAAAATCCCTCAACTTTGTTCCTATCCATTTTAAAACCCTCAACTATTTTTTTAGTAAAAAATCTCCTCAACTATAATCGGTTAATATATTTGACCCTCCGTTAACAATTCCATATACGGTGATGAAATATTGTTTTGAATGACATAAAATATCGAGGGTTTGTATTTATCATACAAACAACAAGATTTTTTTTAATGCAAAAAACCATCAAATGCATGTAAAAAATTTGAATTGAGAACTTAGGATTCCGGTTTGGTGATATTATTATGGATTTTGACTGGTTTAGTTTTGTTTTTAGAATTTGTAAAAAGACACAATAACATGAACAAATATCCAACAATATATTCAAGCTCTTGAATAATATTTTGTTTCCAGAAACTGACAAAAACAAAAAAAACCCAGCAGTAAATTTGAAAAAACAGTTGTGTTAGTAGTAGCTGAGTAGTAGCCACACTTTTCTATTTTTTCCTTGGTATTCCTTGAGGTTTTTTAGTTGAGTTTGGTACCGCTTCATGATTGCAGGAGCATCTGTTGTGTCCAACTTGTTGACAGTGGGCCTGTTCGGTGCAGTGTCACTGCATCAACGATCGGTGACACCAAATAACACTAACTTGACACACAATTATGTGAAGAGTAACACCAGCCTTCCCATCGAAGTAGTCGCGACAACTGTTTTCCTTGTCGCCGTATTTTTCAGCGAAACTGGAGACACCAACTGCACCTCCAAAAGTAGTCACAACGATTCCTTTATTGCACTCAATTGTTTCTTTTTCCTTCCATCCATAATTAAATTTTGGTCGCCCGTTGTGGTTGCAGTAACACCCTACCGAACATGCCCAGTTTCTGCAAATATGCAAATATTGTTATTAGATTGTTTCTATGAAATTTTTTGTTGTATCTATGAAAATATTGTTTTTTGTATGATAAATACAAACCTCTCGACGTTTATGTCATTCAAAAAATATATTGCTTAACCATAGATAAAACTGTTAACGGAGGAGGGTCAAATATATTAACCAATTATAGATGAGGAGATTTTTTAGTAATAAAATAGTTGAGAGTATAAAAATGGATGTGGCCAAAATTGAGGGGTTTTTTTCATTAAATTTACAATGAGTTTTTAAACAAAACCAAAACTGAACCGAATTATAAATTTACGTTTCGGTTCGGTTACGGTTATTTTTCTCACCCCTACAAAACTATACGCAGAGAAAGGAACCATTCATATGGAGAAGAAATAACATTGATCTTACAGAGAACGATTCAAACAATGAAGATGCATTTATTATTTGCTCTAAAATGTCTTCAATGAATTGTTAAAATTGGTAGCTTATATTCATTCATAAATAATTCACTCAATAAAAGCAAAATTTTAGAAAGGATCTAATAACAAAATTTTTTTTTGTCAAAGATTTCAAATCACTTACCAAGTAACAAAAGATTTTTTTTTGTGTTTCTCCAAATCAATTTAAGTATTTTAATTTCCACTAAAGCTTTTGACTATTTTATAAAGTTTGTTTTTTGATGGTTGTTGTGGTCCTCTTCTCACTGTTTGGTCACACAAGATTCAGACAAAAAGAACAGAAACCTTATTTGAATTCACAATAGGGGACAAACTACATTTAAGTTCACACAAATGACAAGATACATATAGAATCTGAAAGAAGATATATCATTTATTTGTATACTCCAAGTCCATCACAAGAAGATTTGTTGGAAGAAATCTATTTGTATCACCAAGGGAACAGATTCAGGGCTCAAAGGTCATTGTCTCTGCCTCTTTCCTTGTCGCATCAAACAGTACAGTCGATAGATATCTTTCCCCGAAACTCGGAAACACCGCCTGAAATATCAGAATTCAAAGAAAGACTCTATAGCTTTTCCATTTCACTCTTTGTTATGTTTATAGCTTTAAAATAAAACTTACCACTATAAGCTTCCCAGCATTTTCTGGCTTCTTTGCAAGTTTGATTGCTGCGGCAGCCGCCGCTCCAGATGAGATTCCCACCTAATAGTATATTTGCTTTTACTTGTTACTAGGAGACAAATGTGGTAAACTGTGATCAAGTGTATATATCAGTGGACTCAACCAAGATTTTGTTAGCTTAACAGAGAACTCTGATGAGGTAAAATGTGAAGCACTTACTAATAGACCCTCTTCTCGAGCAAGAAGCCTCGCCATGTCAATGGATTCTTCACTTGAAACCTGCATAAAACATTACAAAACAATGGAGCCAACTAAGAAATGTGTGTCCTCGTCCATTATACAGTGTGAGATGATATCTTACCTGAACAACTTCATCTATAAGATCAACATCCAAAATGCCTGGAATAAAACCAGCACCTATTCCTTGAATTTTGTGCGGACCTGAGAGCATTAAGAACACTAAACTTTAGGACCTCAAAATGAACACTCAAGACTAACATGTGAGCAAAAACAAGAAGTTTAGTGTTCCTAAAGTTTCCTTATTTGAGAATTGAGATTGTTCAAGGTGATGAGTTTCAAAGCTTAGTGATAATTATATAATAAAATAGAATGAAAACCTGGCTTTCCACCGGAAAGAATAGGGCTTTCAACGGGCTCAACACCATACAGCTGAAAAGATGATATAACACAAGTGAGAAACTTATGACAAGATTTGAGTTTACTAAGAAGAATTTGATTATAGAGTAAATGAAGTTGACCTTTATGTTTGGGTTTTGTTCCTTGAGATACTTCCCAGCACCTGTTAAGGTACCACCAGTACCAATACCAGATACAAAGCCATCGATTTTTCCACCAGAACCTTTCCATATCTCAGGTCCAGTAGTCTCATAGTGAATCTGCATTGAACACACAAACATTATGTTAAAAAAATCTAATTTAGATCCACAAAGCCACTAAAAAATACATACCTTTGGGTTGGCAGGGTTCTCAAACTGTTGCAGCATGTAAGCATTAGGCGTTTTCGCCAAAATCTCCTCAGCCTTGGCAACAGCTCCTTTCATACCTTTAGCCGGATCAGTAAGAACCAGCTCAGCTCCAAAAGCTAAGAGAATGATTCTTCTCTCTATACTCATTGAAGCTGGCATTGTGATAACAAGCTTGTATCCTTTTGCAGATGCTGTAAATGCTAAACCAACTCCAGTATTCCCACTTGTTGGCTCAATCAACACACTCTAAAGAAAAAAAACAAAATCGAAATCTCTCAGAAATTTAATAAAAGAAGAATCTTGATTAATAGCTTCTATTAAAAAAAAACAGACCTTTCCTGGTTTAATAAGACCCTTAGCTTCTGCATCAGCAATCATACTATAACCAATCCTGCAACGAAGAAGCAAAGTACAAGTTTTTATCTTAGAAACTCGAAAACAGAATCAAAAAGAGCTTTTGGACTTTGTGGAAACACCTGTCTTTAACGCTAGAGCATGGTTCCATCATCTCGAGCTTAGCAGCAACATGACCAAAACAACCTTTAGTCACTTTGTTCAGATACACTAATGGAGTGTTTCCTATTAACTGCCCAAAGATAAAAAAAATTAAAAAAAAATTACTAACAAGACATAGTTGAACAAAGTTGATCAAAAACATAGTCTTCGACCTTACTTCAGTAACATCTTTGGCAATTCGAGGAGTCCCTGAAGCCATGTTTCAAGCTCACTGCTTTATTTTCAAAAAATAGAAATTCATTTGTCAAATATCACAATTCTAAAGCAAACCTACAAAATCATTATATGAAAATCTCGTAATAGATCAATATTGAAATCAGTTCATAACAAGAATAATCTAATACCAATAGGCAATAGCTGGTGAAACGTGAACAAAGGTCGATTGGCTATGGAAGTAAGATAAAACCAGAGAAGTAAGTGTGTATAAGAAGAGAAGAAGACTCCAGAGAAAGTCAACACTTTGACCCGAAAATAACGTAAGGAATATAAATAACCGTAAAAAATGAAACGGATAACATTATTTTGGACCCCTAACCGAAAAAAGAAACATATATATTGGGTCCCACTTTCGCCAACGTTTTGTTTACTTTTCCTGACTCATTCACAAGTTTTGTCGTATCCTAAATCCCAAATTAGCTACCGGTTAGACATTTAACGGTCTGTTCTGGTCCGGTTTGGTCTATTTCGGTTTGTGTAATCCCAATCACCAAAGAAAGTCGGTATACATCCATCTACATCTACAAAGAGCAAATCTTGATACGAGTCAGAAATGTAAAATGGTTTATAATTAGAGGTGATAATCCTGAAATTTTGCTCGATCAATAGATGAAGAGTACACTGAGATAGAAATTCAAGTTTCCAGTAATCAACCACATAAAAAGATTCATCATTTGAATCAGTTAGATTCTCAAGTACTCTACGGCATTCTTAGATGATTAGTCTTCTTTTTGAGTTTCCTCTGCTTAAGCTTCACTTTAACATTAACACCATTATCAATAATAGCTTGAAGCACGACCTGAAGCTTACCTTCAAGTTTATCTCCTTTCCTAGGAGTGTATGTAACGTCATGTATGTCATCTTCCAAACTTCTTTGAGCAAGGATTGCACCAACCGCAGCGCAAGCTGTAGCGTTTCTAGTTGAACCAAGATCGAATTTCATGTCTTTTGAAATGGAATGAGTCACAGTAACAACCTTACTAGTCACCCTGTGAATCACACATGCTCGAACCGAGGCCTTTGAGATGTAAATGTCTAAGCAAAACGGGTAGTGATAAGGAGCTGTGAGTTGGTTAAACGTAAACGTTCTTTCTCTCTTCTTCACAGCTGCATTAGGATTATCCATTTCACCTGTAAAAGAGTTCATCATTGTCTTCTTGTATTCTTCACTAACTTGTTTATTACTCTTCGTTGTTTCCTTCTTCTTGATCTTTGATTCTTCTTCTTGGTTTTGCTCTTTTCTAGCTTTCTGATGATGATTCTTGCGGTGGAAATCAAAGTTGTATTCCTCGAATTCTTTTGATCCTCGATCGAGTTTGTAGAAAAGATCACCGCGAATTCTCATATTATCGATTTCATCATGATCAAGATCAAGGTCTTCATCATGGATTATTGTTTCTCCTCCTCCTTGTATTGTAACGGGAGAGTTTTTTGTAGTGTCTGCTTGGAATTGTCTCCAGGCTTGAGATAAAGATGATGAGACTTGCCAAGCATCATCATCCACAGTTTCTATATCACAACCACTCAAACCAACCTTGTTCTCAGCCACTGTATCCTTTCCAGTTTCACTGTTGGAAAATCTAGAGGAGAAAAAATGTGATGCTGGTCGAAACACGGAGGTGGAAGTCACCAACCGGAGACAGTATCGTCTGATCAAAGCCATTAATGGAAAAGAGACCAATTCTGAAATTTTAGGTGAAAACTAAAGGTAATGTTTCACAGAGACAAATCGTCGAACACCTGGTGTGCAATGTTAGTATAGAGAATCTGCCACCACTGATAACGTCTTGTATCGAAATAGAGTCTCCCACCAAAGTGATGGTATTAGCAGACTAGCCCGACGAAGAAGAAATGAAGTACATCAGAGAACTGGTGGGTATGTCTTCAAGACAATTCCTTGGACTGTTAAGTCTTGCTGCTCTGTTCGATCAGATTCAAAGCTAAGATCTTTAAATTTTAGTGTGGTTCCGATGTTAGCTTTCTGTATGATTAGAGACTGGTCTTACTGAAGAGTTTAAGAGAAGAAGACAACAGAGATCGGACAAGTTTGTGAGAGAGAAATAGTGATTTAATTAACAGAAACATAAGTTGTTGACTGAATATTAGACATTACAAAAGCTGAGTTTTTTTATACGTGATTAATAATAAACACACCAAAGGAGATATAACTAAGTTACCAAAGAGAGAAAGAGACTGTTAGGTTGAGAAAGATATTACAGACAAAAACGACGACGTGGAAAGAAATTATGCAGACGACCCAGAGAGAACAACATAGTAGTAGTTGTCACAGTATCAGTGATTGGTTGGTTATTACCCATCTTCTTCTTCCTTCTTGTTTTGTTGTCACACTGTCTCTAATTCAGTAGTAATGTTGCTGATGGTGGATATGGTGGTGTTGATGATGGTGTGGATGGTAAACCGGAGGAGCTGGAGCAGGGACTGAACCGTTGCAATAACCATTGTACGCTGGGTAACCGATAGGAGAGCCTTGGTATGAGCCTGGGATAATCTCGGGTGAGTAAGGGTATGGTGGGCTTCTGTTGCTGTAGACTGTTGTAGGTGGGGATGGGTAAGCTGCGGCTGGTGAGGCGTACTGAGGAGAGTGAGATGGTGATCTGATGAAGGGGAAGGATGAGACGTATGCGTTTGTGATACGCCCGGCTTTGGCTGGTGGCATTGGACCGTTGTAGCTGGCTCGGGTTCTCTTGTTTGCTGGAACAGCTGCTGGTTTTCTCTTCTCGGTTTTGGTCTTCTCTAGCTGATCCAACCGTTTCTTGAGATTCTCTGGAGGGAACTCTTCTTCGAGTTTGTACTCTTCTATGCATTTTAAGACTGCCTTAAGCGCTGATTGCTCCTTGCGCGCCACAAGATGCTGAGGAAGAAAACATGACAAGGCGGATTAAAATCTATTCGCAAATAAGAATGTTAAGCTGCGATATGAATGAGCAGAGTAGTTACCGTAGCTCGGCCAGTATTGCTAGAGTCCTCCATGATAGAAGCTGCTGCCTTCTTAGCATCCCTTAGATAGGCTTTGAGCAAAGGAACAGGAGGGAACTTATCCACAAGGCCAACTTCATAAGTAAAATGAACAGCATCAAGCTGTTGTCCTCTGCTGATTAATTCTTCAATCATATCTGTAGAAGCATAACAGCTCAAACCATCATCACTAAGTTCACATATCATAAAAACGAGATACAGAGAAAAAGACTTCAACTTCACACAGCCTATGCTCAGTTTTACTCTGCAGAACATATACAGTTACAGCTTGTGCAACTAAAGTTTGCCAGCAATTCTCTAGACAACCAGTAGAAATCGACTAAGCAAACCGTAAACTATTTGTATCCCAACAAAACTATACATCCGGATGAAGTAAACTATCAGTAGACTCCTTACGAGAAGCCAATTTCAAAGCCACACATAACCTCACAATGAGCATAGCAGGAACAAAACCAAAGGTAGAGAAGATAAGAGCTTTTAGGCTTACCAGGCATTTGATCACCCAACCCAACAGAAACAGCAAGCTTAGGCATCTGTTTACGCCAAGCAGATCCAACAACAAGCTTTCTATACAAAGCAAGATCTTCACTTTTAACAATTCCAAATGTAACAAGATGCTGCAGAAACGTATGAACATCAGGAGTCTTCACATTCTCTATCCTTTCTCTTTCTTCCAAACTCTTCTTCCACGTCTCTGCAATCTCCTTAGCCTTCTCCTTAACACTCGGAGTAACAAGTAGCCGTGACTTCCCAATCACAGGATCGACCATTACAGGTGTTAAACTCTCAAGAATCACAACACAAGCCCATCCGAAATCATTGCTCACTTTTTCAGCTCTTTTATCCACCGGAAAAACCTCAGATATTGCCTCAAGCACTAACAACGCCGGATCTACACAATCCTCCAACGCCGCCGGAATTTTTAACCGGAGATTCTCTAATTCTTTCTTTCTCGCCGTTACAAAGTTCCAGAATCCTCTAGCGTCCATTTTAAGACAGAGAGATTTCAACGCAGAGAGAAGACCTTCCTCATCATCGACCTCACCGGAGCCATCATCGCCGTTAGAATCACCGCCGCCGCCATCTCTAGCTTTCTCAAGCGATTCAAGAGCAGCTCTAGCTCGTTCCCCAACTTTACCAGCGACGATCTCAACGCTATGGTCGATTGTGACTTCTCTACGCTTAAGTGAATCGAGCGAGGTCTGAGTCTGGTTATCTAGGGTTTCAATCATCTGCTTCAACGCCTCTGATTTCTTCATTAAGTTCTGCTCCAGAGAAGTGAAGTGATCGGAAAGCTCTTTCCATAAAAGAGTACAGCTCGTCATCAACGACGTCTGTTTCTGAAACTCCTCGAAACTCGGCTGAGCTAACTCAGTCAACTCGCCTTGATCGGGGACCGACCCCATCGCCGGAGAAGGTAACGAACTCAGATTCAATTGATTCGTTAGAGCTGAGAAGAAGAACAAACTCGAGACAGAGAGAGACGGTAACGAAAGTGATGGAGTGAAATTGCAGAAAACCTAGAAATGGAAAACGAAGATAAGAGACAAAGGAGTGTGACGTGGACAACTCACAAGTGCGACACGTCTCAGTGGAGTCTGATTAAAGGCGCCATTATTATAAGAACTCATCTAAATTGCGCCAAGGATGTGCGTAGGTAATAATTACGATATGGATTGGGTAATGCTATCGTGAACGGAAGATGCGTAGGGTTAATAAATAAGGGTGTGTTTGGGATGGTGGTAATCACTATACCTAAGTCAGATTACTTTAAAAGGAAAAAGGTGAAAGAGATAAGTGGGCCAGGCCCACTGACCACCACATGTGTTGAGTCGGAAACCAGTGAAGCATTGCCGGTTAAAAAATATAAAATACGAAAAGGAAAAAAATGTTGTTATAATTAATATGAAGTTCTTGTGTAGTGTAAATTAAGAAGAACACATGTGTTTGAAGAAAGGCTGTAAATGAATCAAGCACGCGTGACCAATGTTTGGACCGAATATTTTTGTTCCTAAAACGTGATAATTAAGCAAGCTACAAAGAGATTCATTACACATATGACCACTATTATTTTATTAGTTTTGCTAATCTTCTTCGTACTATGTTGTTAATATCTTGTGATATCAAACAGAAGAATAGGATAAAAAAGAAATTCAAATTTGGTTTTCTTAACATCATTAGAATTTGATGTATCATACAAACTTTTTTCTGTGGGTGGATATGTACAAAATGTAAAACGGGACAATGACATATAAACCATTATTGAGAAGAAATATCCTATACTCTTTCGACCTCTTGCTATTATACTAAAACAAAAAGTTTACAGAGACAAAACAAAATTCTAATAAGACGAAATATGAAGTTGACGGCTACGAATCATCCAATTAATTCTTCTAAATGGGGTCCGTAATGAACGATTACAATTTAACAGCCGTTTACTGTTTACGCTTTACAGAAAAAGTGAGGAGCTAAATTTGAAAATGTAAGAGAGAAATCGAATTCAAAAGAGATAATGATTTAAATTCATGCATTGATTTGACTTGTGTCTAGCTAGTCTTATGGTAACACATGATTAAGATTTTACACAATCTAGAATCTTTTGTTATATGTTTTTGTTAGAATGTTCAATTATTAAATGCATGAAACAATATCAAATACATAAAGTACTTTGTCCTACATAGCGTAGAATTATAAAATTATATCCTAATTGTTATGATGGTGGCTAAACGATGATCCTATATATGTCATTAACATTCACTACCGGCAATAAAACAACAAAATAGTGAATATAATAATACCCATCGATAATGATATAATTAGGATATATTAATAAATGTATTCATCCTCACAGAAATTTTATAATACGCATAATCGTCACATAGACGCAGATTTAGAAACCAAAAAAAAATACTCGTCTCATATGGGAAAGCTTAAACCTAGGATGTGTTGTAGATGTTAGAGATGCCTTTATCCAGTTATTGGTAAATGATGTAATCAAAGTCGACAAAATGTAATAAACTAATCCTAAAATCAATAAACGAGTCATTACTTGCATAAAAAGTGTTACACAGCCTAAACCGGAGCTGATCAAACACAATAGTGTTTCTTCTCTATGAATAAACACCACCAATATGATTCGACACACAAAAGTAGAGGAAAATTAGTCAACACTTTATACCTAACTTGTCAATTAAACAGTCATAAATAAAGACAAACACAAAACACAATAGGTGTTTCTTCTCTATTTTACTCCAGTTAGCCAAAAAAACCTAAAGAATCATAAGAGTAATGAATACTTAGTTATAGGCAAGTGATGTGAGTTAGCAACAGACACTTTTGTTGGCTGGCTAAAGCCTAAAGAACATGGAGCAATCACTATTCGAAAACATGGAAAGAAAATAAAAGAATCATCAGGGCAAAAGCATCAAGCAGTATCACACTATACTTCTAGGGGTGGTGGTGGTAAACAGAAGCTCGTATATGTCAGCCCCAGTTGGGTTCAACCGATATTAGTCTATCGCAATATGATCACTGAATCACAAAGGATCAAGAAAACCAAGACATTCGTTCCTCTAAAATTTAGAAAAAATAACCAAATTTTGCTGTACTCCTTCCGAGTTTTTGGGTTGTGGCTAATAATCCAGATTCATTAGGCAAAAAGTACCTAGAAAGCAAAGTATACCTTTTGGGGGAGAAACTGTAATTTACTTAGCTACTGTGAGTTCTCTAAGGCTCTCGATAGTGGTCTTCTTCTTTGTCTCCACGTCGATTTTCTCCAAGTCCTTTACGGTCGCAAGATAACCATAAAGGATCCTCTTTTTCTCACCTGTCCTCCCATCAACCTCGACGAGACTATGGTTTTTCTCATCATCTTTGCTTGGAGTGAATGGTTGTATCCTGCCCCAACTCTTACGCCCACGGTTTGTCTTCTCAAAGTATTCTGCCATTCTCATAGCTTCCCTGAGCCCTGAATCATCTCCCGCAAACTTGAACACGGTAATCCCCAAATGACCGTCTCTTCCGTACAGTGTCTTTGATTTTCCACCAGTGAGTCCTAGTTCTGTTAAATACATATAGACATCAAAATGAAGGCATAAAAACTGTCATCGGGTGTTGTTACATGAAATACGCCAATAACTAGATACAGGCATGTGCACACCCATCACAGCCTAATCAGATTGCACATTTAGGAACCTACTATGACACACCACAGTTCTGAAAATAGACGCTGAGATTCCTATAGAAAAAGCTGGGGAAAATGGTGGCCCAACAAAGTTGAAGAAGCTTTATATACTTCTTAGACCATTATTGCCTAGATTCTGTTATTGTAAGGTATTGGAATCAAAGCTCAAATCAGAGTTAGACATTACTCTACGGCAAGAAATAGCAACTTTCAATTCACAGAACCACTGAGTAACATAGGTGAGAAATGGGCAGGGATCTAAGCAAAGTGAAGGCTGTGACTGGAAGTTATGTTCCAGACTCTTACTAAAGAATACTTTTTGGGGCATCCTTCTAGTGTTAACAAAACAAAGAGATAGATTTGGAACTTGAGCTTTCTTCTGAATGATCAAGGAGATGGTTATTGTGCCACAAAGTCAGGGTTAACAGAGAGATGCCACATCATTAAGAGTATTGTATGCGGTAATCATCTCTAAGGCTCTGGGTCTACATCCGATTGATGATGATAACCTACTCTACAGACACATCTCTAAAATGGAGGGAAAAAAAAGAGAATAATCCTAAGGTGCGGATTAACCTATGCAAGATTAATGAACTTTGCCAGAAGGTTCAGCACCGGTATGTAAACGCAAGAGTAGGGAATGAGAGGCCGCATGTTATACCTCTGATTCTGTTATCCATTGTTTTGTTTCCATACCCTTCCATGCGCCCTTCTTTACCCTTCCCTGTACTGGTATTATGAACAATAACATGAGGTGGCCAAATAATCAGCTGGTCTTGAGTGATTGCTGCTTCTTCAGCAGGTAAGTTCTGGTACGCCTTTGAATTGTCAGGAGCCTTTGAGAAATTCCATCCCATCAATACACAGAGAGCTTTGTGTAGGCCTAAGTGATGCACACGTGAACTAGCATCATCAGAACAGTATGTGTGCATTACCAAACTATGTGTATCCTGGATGTCTTTAGAAGACCTGTGTTTAAGCATAAGTCGAAGTGGAAACACTCATTCAGATTCACTAACAAAAAAATGCATATTAATGGTCTGAGGTTTTAAACTCAGGAAAATCAAAATCATGCACTTAAGACCCTTCAATGTGGACACTAAAACTATTGGATAAACACTTAAATGACTTAATGTGCAAAGCAATATCCACAAATCAGCTTAGTAGGCAACCTTTAGGATATCTAACAAGAATCAAATGTATATGGAAAACCCCAATTGTAAACTTGCAGACTAGGGTTATAAATGATGCACGGAAAACATATAACATAAAGAAAAAAACAAAACATCTGCGCAATTATGAGGAGTGCCATCATAAAATAGCACAGGGGTTGAAGAACGTAAATACGTAAAAGATAATAATAATAAAAGATTTAGAGAACTTCATCAGAAGCTTTCTACATCCAAACACAAAAGAGCATCCAAAAGCCAACTAATCTAGCATCCTTAACATTGATTAGAATGGTCAGCAAATTGACCATTTAATCATCTAGTTAGCAAGCTAGAACAAAATTTTGATGGAAGTGATCACAAAGAAATATAGCGAGTTAAATATCTCAATCACCTAAAGAGTTAAGAATCGATCAACTTAACATGCTGGAACGAAGAAACTTCCATAAATAGTAAGCACAAGTACTGAGGACGAGTAAAGAATGCTAAGCACACGCTCAATACCAGATACATGGTACGGTGACTTTGTGATCTGATCATGAGCAAGTAGATTAAGACACAACCGAAAGAAATGCCCAACTTAGATTCCAAGTTGGCTTACTAATGATACCAAAAAAGATTAATATCTATTTAAAATAGAATAAACCTAAGAAGAATAAACAGTAAGCAAGGTGGGTTACCATCAAAAACCAATTAACAAAGATATATAAGCATGCTAATTCTAAACAGCTGCAAGAAACTACCATTATACTGAATTCAGAAAAAAAAAAAAAGTGTGCAATAGGCAAGGACTAATAGTTTGAGTCAAGAGACACTGAAAAACAATGAAGCTTTGGAAAAAAGATTGAAACAAATGAGATGCAACATTAGTATCAAAAAAGAAACTAATGCCTAATGCCTACATGCTACAGGCTGCCATAACAAAACCCATAATTTAAGCCTAAGTTCAGCCAAAAGAGTAACTGCAAAAGAGCAATCACGGGAGCAGTAGGTACAAAGAAAATGAGGACTAAGTTAAACAATATCTCATATATAAGTAAAACAGTTAACTTAAATAATCTAAGAGACTTTTTGATAGGCAATGAATCCCAGTCATAGTAACTGAGTAATCTATAAAAGTACATGCAAGTTAGCGCATTATCAAAGCAAGAATTCCAGTAATGCTAAATACATCATAAAGAGGAACAAAATCAATGGGAAGCAAACACAGCGAATTAAACATATTTTGCTAAAATCACAACCACTAAAGCACGTCAAGATAAGTTTAATACAGCGCACAAGTTAACATACTAATCATACAGATTTATAGGTGTATTACTGTTCTTTCTTACTATCTTCATGTTCATTATTTAGCCTTCTAAGACACATAAGACCAATTAAAGCAACCATCAAGAACAAAGCAACCAGAGTCTCCAACACAAGCAAACTACACTGAACCAAAAAACAAACACAACAAACAGATTGAAACTCATCAAACCTGCCACAAACGAGACACTGAAGCCGCCCTTTTCTCCCGTTCTCCAAGTAGTTCTTCTTCTCCGGATCCTCGAAAACTCGCTTAACAAAACTCAAAAAGGATTTCTTTAATGCAACCTGATCAACCTGGAGACCACTAATTTCATGCCTACTTGATCCAATCCTCATACGTTTAGCAGCTCTAACATCTTCACCTCCATCTCTAAGGAACGGACCACTCGTACTAGCACCCATAAGTGACTGATCATTAGGATTCGCATATTGCATAAACTGTTGTCTTTGTCTCAGCATCTCAATCCTCTCATCTCTCCTATCAATTTCATCTTCACCTGGATATTTTCGTTTCATTGATCCTTCAGGACGATCCCAATGCTTCCTCTGATCTCGAAACTCTTCAGGATGAAAAGGAGGGAATCTCCCAAATTCCGGTCCAGCGAGTCGACTCTGAGGAGGAAAATCCTGATAATTAGGCGGAAGCGCGAAGTAGGAGCGGACACTACCATCAGCGAGAGAAATTGTGCGACGTTCCAGCAAATGGAATCCATAAGTCGGTGGTGGAGGAGCACCAAGCGCGGCCGAAGAATCTGGGAAAGGAAACGGAGGAACTGGCCTTGAAGATTGAGCTGTTGGATTTGGATGATTCGGATTGGATTGGTTTGGGATCGGAGTTAGCTTAGGAGAAGGATTAGGTCTCGGAAGTTTCTTATCAGCGATTTTCTGGCTAATCGGAGGTTTGCTTTCGTTTTTGTTGTTGTTGTTGTTACTGTTTCCACCATCGTTGTTGTTGCTTGAATTCCAACGAGATTTACGGTTCTGAGAAGAGGAAGCTGCTGCAGCGGTAGGAGCAATGGGAGCGGAGGTCGTCGGAGGCTTGTTCGTCGATGACTTGGCGGCGTTGTTGCTGTTGTTGCTCCCGACCATCCTTAATGGCCGTGAAAGGGGGTTTTGGTTATCGTAATCTGCTTCTTCTACATTGAGCAATTCGGAGAGAATGAAAATTCTGATCTGCTATGGAAGAATAAAAGCGAGGGTTTCAAAGAATCGAAATGAGTAGGAGATTTTTTTTTTTTTTGTTCTCTTAAATATATTTAAAATAGATGAAATTACATGGGGAAGAAAGAAATATCCTGAAAAACTAAACAAGCAAAAAAATATAGAAATTTCTGGTGACAACAAATCCAACAGGCAATTTGAAAGAAAAAATTACAAACCAAAATCACTAAAACTAAAATTTTATCAAGTTAAATATCAATTTGTTTAATAGTATTTTTTTGAGATCATAAATTATTTTGATATCGATAGAAATCACAAATCTCATGAAATTTTTTTGGTTTTGACATCCTCACTTGTTGCTTGATAGACTTTTGAAATAAAAAAGATATATAATTATTTACCCCGATGTGATAGACCTTTCTCTTAATGTTTTGGAACTATTTGTTATTTGTCAAAGTCTTATAACCGTATAATCGAGTAGAAGATTCGGTTTAAAATCAATGAAATTATACATCCAACTCTCCTCAGCTTCAACGTCGTCGTTTGTTGCAGACTTGACCAGTGATTCATTGAAAGCGTAAAAACGCATTCTTTTGCTATATGCAGTAACACTTTTATAAATTAATATTCGATATATTAATAAACACTATAAAATAATAAAAAAAATTTATTCCGAATTAGTTCAATATAAAAATGAAAAAAATTCAATAAAATAACAAAATAATAATTTTAAAGAAATTTCTATATAAATACTAAATATTTTTAAATTAACAATTCTATGAATATACACAAATATAGCTAAGATAAATATATGATGGTTTCTTATATTTGAATTCTCCTTACATTTTTCTAATTTTTTTCTTATTGCATTACACATTTGCTGGTGTGAATAATGCAAAGAAAAAAAATTGTAAATAATTTTAAACGCTACAAATATTTTTATAATCATTATTGGTTGTAAATCAACTCTATCATCTTCTTTAATTTTATATTATAACATTATCATCTTACAGATAATAACCACAATTTATTTGATTTATAGACATATCATTTTCATTTTTTACTGTAAAAGAGTATTAGTATGTATATTTTTATGGTCACTGAGATCATAATCAATATGTCGAATTGGTGAACGTTACTTTAAAAATGAACTCATCTAAATTTTTAACATTGTACCACCAAAACAAATTTTTTTATAACGAATTCAATTTGTTACTTTTTCTATAAATATGATTTGTCTAACACGAGATTTCAATATTAATATTTATCCTTTTTAAATTTTCACGATAAAATATTTTATCATAATTTTTTAAAAATTTCTCTATAACTATAAATTAATAAAATATCATAATCATGACATCATCATTTATTTAGAGAGGTTTTACTGTAGAAACAGAACATTGCGGGGCTTTGACTTTTTTGTAGAACCTATTACAGTCTTCAGGTCGCAGTAAATTTATCAGTTTGATACAGAAAGGGAAAAAGATTCGAAAATCAGAGATACAAAAACACTATCCATCAACATGTAACATATTAAGATTGAGCCATCAACATCTTCCAAGTGTGTGACCTTCACTCTCTATTCACTTTTTGTTCTTCACGCTTCAAGATCCAACAAGTGTGACATGTAGCAACATTTGACAGCTGATGATGATTTAGGAACTCAACAATAAGAGTGTGAATGTGGGAGCTGACTTGTGTTTGCTCAGCTCTCAGGACCGTGACAAGACTCCTTTTGAACTGCAAATGCCACAACCAATCACATGTCAAACGCGTTTTCTAATGATTTCCACTCTTCACATTCCAACAATACTCTCTTATGCTTTTACACAGAGATATGAATGGATAATTTGTCTTGTTTCTAACATAAAAGATTTTCTTTCTTTTCTTTGACGTAATGAATGTTGCATTCTATATGATCATTATCCTTGGGATGTGTAGAAATGTGGTGGAGGATAAGAGGATAAATCAAACCTTGGTATTGTCCCACCGCGGCGTGAATCATACTCTGTTGCTTGTCGTAGAGCCCTGGCAAAGGCCTTAAAGGTCGCTTCTATTATATGATGAGAGTTTTCACCAGCAAGCTGTTGTAACAAACAAATATTAAAACGGACATGAAAAGATTTTGCCAAGTAGATGATAGAAGAAAAGTCATGAATTTGTATGATTTTGTTTTTGCTTTTGGAAGATTGGAATCAAAGTACCTGCCGAATGTGAAGTGTCATACCAGAAGTATTCACCAATGACTGGAAAAAGTGCTCCACCAACTAGAAATATAAAGGCTTATAATTTTTGGCAAGACTTTCAATAAACACAAATAAACCCATAAGAGGAGAACTACAGGAGTGAAGAAAGAACCTGAGTGTCATATGTTCCAACCCTTTGGGTTGGAATCTCCAAGTTGTAACCAAGATATGGCCGACCAGACAAGTCCTGCAACAGGTTTTTGTTCACTATAAGGAGTAAGCAAGTCTGAGGAATATCAAATATAAACGAGATGCAAGCAAAAGTTTTACAATTTTATACCAAGGAAACATGTATAAGCGCTTCATCTAGAGGAGCTGTGAAGTCACCAAACCGGTTAATCCCTTTACGCTCACCAAGGGCCTTTAACAGAGACTAGAGAAGAAACAAAATACCCAGAGATTTCATTACAGCACAACATACGGTTGCTCATAGGTCCAATAAGAGCCACGGAAAAGAAGATGGTAACACTTACTGTTCCAATGGCAAGAGCTATATCTTCATTAGTGTGATGATCATCAATATGAACATCACCAGTAGCTCTTACGTGAACATCAAACAAGCCATGTGAAGCAAGTTGCTAATTAACCAAGACAAGACAATGAAGTGATGAAACACACAAACATTAATCAACATTCTGATAATGAGGCAAAACTAAATCTTTGCATTAAAAATTTCAGTATTAAGCTCTCTTCCAAGGGAAAATGAAGAAATTTAAAATCCAAGGTAACAACTTTAAAGGCAAAACACTTACATCTAACATATGATCAAGGAAAGGAATGCCAGTAGAACTATCAGCAACTCCAGTGCCATCCAAATTAATCTTCACTGAAACATTTTTTTCCTTTGTTACTCTCTTTACTTCTCCAATTCGAGCTGATCACATCAGCCAAACCAACTTAAAAAACGACGATTTTGACTGAGAAAAAATTCAATGATGAAATGAGCTTCCATCTCAGCTATATTTAGCCCCAAAACTAACCTAATTCGATAGAGGACGAAGAAGAAGTCGTCTGAGAAACGTTCTCACTCGGAGCAGAAGCGCAAGAGATAGATTGACGAAGCTGAGATTGAGATTCCATCTGCAAAAATCGAGGAATCGAAGAAGATAAAATCATCACTCGCCGAGGAAGCAAATCCATAAATCCGAGCTTAGGTCTGAGAAGCTGAGCAGAGGAGTGGCCAAATATGGCGGAAGAAGACGAAAGCTCCATTTGTTGGCAGCGGAAGGAAGAACAAGACTCAACAAGAACAAGAGACTTGTATGTATGTCTTTCCCAAGTACGCCAAACGACGACGTTTCGACTCTCCTTAGGGCCAATTCTTTTTTTTCTTTTTCGAAAAAATAAAACCGAACCGGTACATTTGAAACCGAATTTTTAAAAACTTTTTTATTGGTATTGACTAGATTCCGAATGTACCGGTTCGGTAATTAATAATTTAATATAAACTCTAAGATTGTAAAGGCTTGATGGTTTAAACTTAGCAATTGTGGTTGCGGATGCAGATGTTTAGGGCAACGGATGATTGCGGTTACAATAGCAACCGTTTCTTCAACTAATGGGAGCAAATGTGGTGGCTCGGAGTCGTAAAATTTGTTAGAAGGTTTAAAAGAAAAATTAACAAAAGGTTAAAATGTAGAAACATACAAATATTAAGTGATAACTATACAATTTCATATATCCACAGCATCAACCGGAAGCGATATCGCCCTGTAAAGAAGAGGAGGCGAAGCTGAAGCTCCCGGTGTAACAGAGATCTCCATCGGTGTCTCGCAGATCGTTTGACCTCTGACTCTTGTAAGCTGAATCCTATGTCTTGCCTTAAGCCATCTTAGCTCTCTCCTCATCTCATTCTCTGACAACCACCCACCTTTGAACTTTTTTGAGCTATGCTCTTCTCCATCATCAGAACGTGAATCTCTCAATCCCCAAATATCCGCAAATCTACCGTGAACCGAAGAACAACTCCTGTCGTCAGAACAATCCAACTGATGTTCTCCGGTGACTTCACTGTTAGATGATACTTGGGAACTTTCGGTAACTTTGTTATCAGTTTTCCAGTTAGGTACCAATGCAGCTATCTCTGCATCGATCATCTCTGCGATTTTCGTGATATCTTGATTCGTTATGTCGAGTTCTGATACCATCTCTGCTGCTACACTCCATGCAGTATCAATAGCTGTTTCAAATGGGAAGTAAATGTTCCTTATCCGTCCTGAAAATTCATAAAACTAGAAAGCTCATTGATAATGTTACAACTATTGAAAAGATTTAAACTTTTTTTCCATCAATAAATATTACCTTCTGCATCAGAGATCTTGAGCTTCAAGAATATACCATCATTGCCATTTCTCTTCCCTTTAATCGAAATGTCAACATGGTCTTCATCATCGTTACCGAAAAGATCGATCTCACATATCTGTGGAGGCTCAAACTGATCTTGGTAAAGAGGATCATCGATTATAGGTTGTCTAAGGAACAAACCAGTTTCATCATAACCATTGTAGTAATCAATAGGTCTCATATCAAATCCATCTACATCATCTAGTAGAAAAGAATCTTGTAAAAGCTCCAAAGCCGTGAGCCTACACGTCACATTGGCTAAACACTTCTCGACAAACTCGCGAACCTCGGGATCTTTCACTAAGTAAAAAGCTTCTGGCCTTTTCCCCTGAAATGAAAGAAGAACATAAACAACAACACATGACCTAAAACATTGGCTTCAAGAACAAGCAAATGAGATTATTTACCGAGGTAACTTTCTTGTAGATTTGTGCAGGGTGAGTACATTCACTGTAAGGATAATCGAAAGTGACCATCTCCAATACACACATTCCAAAAGCATATACATCAACCAACTCATTGTATTCTTCATCATACACTTCTGGAGCCATGAACTCAGGGGTTCCTTAAAACACACAACATAGTAAGGAAGGTCCCAAATTGTTCAAAACATTATTAAAGGCAATAATGTGAAAAGTTTTGAAGTACCAACGCAACGAACAGCATGTGATTTACGAAGAATCGCAGCGAGTCCAAGATCACCAATCTTGACTTCACCTTGGTTTCCATTGATAAAGATGTTATCACATTTGAGATCTCTATGGATAATTGGAGGGGAACGACTATGAAGATAGAGAAGCCCTTTTAGAATCTGTTTACACCATTTCTTCACTGCTTTTATATTCACTCTTCTATGTCTCAACCTATACCTACAATTACAAAAACAAAACAGAGCAAACCTAAAATTTAAAGACTTAAACTTTGAAGTACCCATTTCGGATAAAGAACTGAGAAAGACATAAAACTGAGGAAATTGGGAGATTGCTTACTGTCTGAGAGTACCAGAGGTGAAGAGTTCAGTGACAAAATTGATTGATAAATTGTTAGTATCAACCCAAGAAGTGTAGAATTTCATAATGTTTTGATGATTCAAAGTCTTGAGCAGATGAATCTCTCTGAAGAATTTCTCCAATTCTTCAGGGTTCCTTGTGAAATTCCGAAGCTTTACTTGGTTCCATGCTACTTCAATCCCTTCGTACTCATCAAACGCTCTGTACCTGAAATTTGTTTTTTGACCACAACGCCACAAGGAAGAACAGTGTTTGGATTATTTATTAACCAACTAATCCTCAATACAAATAATAATTAATTAAACGATATAAAAATGTTTTATAAAAGAGATAAAGATAGAAGATGAATGCGATTACACTGTCTTCGAAGCTCCTTTGCCAAGTATTTCATCGTACTGCCACAAACAAAACAAAAACCAAAATCAGAATCTTCTTTTGGTAAAACCAAACATCAAATCTTTGTCAACATTTTTAATTGAAAAGGATCATTACTCTTCCATATCTTCCAGAAGGATCAGTTTCAACAAACTCAGAGTAATCTTCTACGAACCTTTCTTCACAATTCATGCTTCTCTGTTGTTTTCTTCTTCTGCAATTGTTGGCTTATTTATTATAGGCGAGAAATGTTGGAATTTGTGGAGATGGTAGAAGAGGAAAAGATTAATAGATTTTGAAGAAGAAGAATATTAAGAAAACAAGTTGTTTTTTCTTTAAGTGCCCACCTAGTGACACAGCAAAGACAACAAAGTTAGGCTTCTTGCCCAATCACACTTTACCAACACCATGCGTCGGTTTACTACGGTTTACAAACCGGTTTTTTTTTTTGTTTATCCAACCAAATCGTAGTACTATCTTATTATATAAAGGAGAATGATTCAAAGTTGTTAACTCGCCTGATTGTGATACGTGTAAATTTAAACGATCAGATTTTGACAAGATTAAATAAAATCATAGATTATCAAGGAAAACAATAAATTATCATCAGAAAAAAAAACATATACAATAGTAAAAAAATATAGATAATCAGAAAAATAAGAAAATTTTCATCACTTTTCAAATTAAATAAAACCATTGATTATAAAGAAAAAAAATTAAATTAAACTAAATTAAAAAATATACTCATTCAAGTGATAAATGTCCTATTTGTGCATGTTTTATTTTTCTTTTGAGCACCATTCTGAAAAAATTATTTTCGCCAAAGCTAATTATCATACTCAAATATAGATTCGAAGAAGGGAAGAAGGCGGTGAGACTTATGTTTGAGGCTGAAGATAGTGGTAGATGGAAATCAGGTAACAGGAAAGAAAAAAAACCGTGGAAACCAAACATCCTTAGATATAGAGCTAGATCGAGAGATGGTGACTTAACGGTTGAGTAAAAGGATGTTGTTGGAAAAGACCAAGAAACGAGAAATAACAATAAAATTGCTATATAAAAATTCAAATTACTTTATTTATGTTGAAAAATAAATTTATGTATATAACCATCTTTTTTAATGAAGCATGCTCTATAAATTTTTTTTCTCGAAAAAAAATCTAAGGTATACTTTACTAACAACAAATTTTAAAATTAATGTTTTTGTTTAAATTTAATTTATTTTAAAATTTAGAAACCCGTCCATCGGACGGATGCTAATATAGTATTTTAAATAAAAAGAAAACACCGTTCCACTAACTTCAACTTATATTAGTACGAACAATACGAAAATTGGTCCATTTAATTCAAATAATTGAGGAATTTAAATTTCTTGGTCAGCTAATTTTAGGAAATGTTTGAAGATGGGACATATTATACAACTTGGGAGGTGTGAACAAAGAATCTAAAAGAAACAGAGAATTTATGACCACAAAAATAAGCTTTGCGTTGCTATAAAGCTGTAAGCTAAAATCCCAGAACCGGATCATTCCAAACCGGTACGTTGATAACCGAAGGAAGTGCCCAAAAAAAGTCGTAGGTTTATCGAACACTTGTGTTTTAGGTTTTTTTGTCGTATAGTGGAGTAGTTAATGTCACGGGTTCGTGAGCACATGGGACGAGTCACGGCAGCAATTACATTTACAGAGTCCATCTCCTTTTTGGTTATGGTGTTGAGTTGAGAGACATTTGGACCAACCATAACCCTTGCTTTTTGTATTATTTTTAATTTTTTCATACTCACGTTGATAATTACTCCTATAATATATATAGTATGATATTTTTAAGTAATGATTTCATCTTTTCTATGTGTTAAGGTTATTTATACAAGACGAATAGTCGAATACCAATAATTAAAATGTAGTTTCCGTTAAACATACAGTTTTTAAGAAGGATATGCAAAACAAAATAAAAATATTTGCACACTTACGTACATAATTTGGAAACGCTGAACAATGTACTATATATTGTTGTTGTTCTATACGAGAAAAAAATAAATAAATTCAAGACCACAAAAACTACATTTGTAAGTAAATATTTTGTCTTATACAAGACCCAAACAAAAAATGAATTCCAAGAAGTCAAAATAAATTTCGTGTAAACATACAATTTTTTAGAAAGTTAGACATTTTCTGTAAAAAAAAAATGAAAAAAAAAACAGTTTCTGAAAAAATCAAAATTTGTAATCATTATTAAGTTAGGAAATCAGATTGATTGAAAAGCTTACCAAGTACTACATGTGAACTATTTAGTTGGAGGCTTTTAGATTGTATAAATATTTAAAATGTCGTAATCTTCATTTATTATGGATTGTTGAATTGTCTTTTAAACTGTGTTAATTAATACCAAGAAGTCAATACTAGGTATGAATACTCTACCATTGTTTTAAAACAAATTCTGGACGACTTAATTAGGCATATGATAGTCCACAATACTCAATTTTATTTGATGAAAAAAAACAAAAACAAAAAACAAGATTCAATTTAATTAATTTTCATATACAGTTTTTCGTTATATTCTGGTTGATAAACCAGCTCTGTGCTGCGGATTTTGTTTTTATTACAATTGGGATCATCGATGCCTTCATTTGGAAAATGGTGTTCTATTGTTGTCATATATTTTTTGTTTTTCGATATGTCAGGATAAGATTCCATGAAATTCATATAGCCACTTATCCTTTGCATTTCTGAAAACATTTTTCGAGGTCTTAATTACAATCATTTTGTTTCTAGACACAGCTTACCCCCATTGGACTGCTTACAGCGATGGATGGCGAATCTCAACTTTAAGCCTTTTTGTTTGAAGAGAGTTGCAGATGATATTTTTCTACATAAAAGCCTTGTGGTATCATTCTCTCGTATTCATTGGGCTTTATTGGTCTTGGAAACCAAAACTAGTTATTGTAGACTGTCAAAATTTGTTTATAAGTAAAATCCGTGAATTTCAAACTAAAAAATATTCTAAAATTTTTGTTGTAATAATGATTAAATTGATTTAGATACTTTTCCGTTTTTGAAAAAATGTCATTCTACACTTGAATTTTTGTTTCAAAAAGAATGTCCCTTTACATTTTTAATATGGTTTTTAAAACAAAATTCTAATTTACTATCTATTTAAAGCTAAAACTATTTGAATTTTAGTTAATATCTATTAAATAGTGGCATATTAAATGAGGGCAAATTTGTATAATTGCATCTTTTCTTAATTTACGTGAAAAATGTTATAATGATATTTTTTTCAAAAACATAGGGAGTATATAAGATTTAGATTAATCATACCTATATATATATATATATATATTTTATATAGTTCATTAATCAATAACACAAATCATTCTTAAATTAAGTCTAACTTGTCAAAAATAAAATTTTATCTTATTAAAGTCTTATTACATTAAATCATTATTCTAAACATCCTAACCACCTATAATTTTAGGCGCCAACTTAAGTAGCTAAAATAACATTATTGATTCCAAAAAATGGTAAACAGAAAAAGTCAAAGATTTATTGGTCTATGAGACCGTGTTTATTTTTTGTAATTGAAAAACATAGAAAACTTATTCTTTTTTCTTGCTAAAAAACAAAATCGAATAGTTTTTACATAAATATGTATATATAATTTTTACATAATTATATATAAATATATAATAATAATGATAATATGAAAAAGTCTCTGATTAACGCAATGTCATTAGCATCTACCAAAAAACTGAACAATGTATTAAATAACGAATTTCGTTAAAATAAGTAGAAATTTTTTTTAATCATATAAGTATATTAATAAATATTTGTTTTAGAAAAAAACCTGAAAGAAGAAAAATATCTGCAAAAATTTTTAGAAAATATATTAATATAGTTTGTTTGGTTTTATATATTAATAGGATTTTCTAAATTGTAAAGTATAATTTTCTTAGAAGAACAGTGACTTCTAAATTGTTGACTATCTAAAGAACAACCGACTATTCTACACCAATAATAATAATAATATAATCGTGGAAATTAAAATGATTTGATAGTTCTAAAGATTACAGATGTTCAATCCGGTCTATATATATTATATAAATAAGTCATTACTGCAGCATTCTATTTCATTGAGATTGTAACGTTCATCCCAATATGTCTACGGACTCCTCCGATCTCATCATTTTCCATTTTTTCTTTTGAAGATTTAGCAAAAGATCTTGGCGGTCTACAGGAAGAAGATCAACTAACTGCATGAGGAGCGATTTTATTGAATCGATCGACTACTATATATTCTTTTGACGAAAGAGCTTTATGACAAGTTTCAAAAAAAAAAAAAAAAAAAAAAAAAAAGAGCTTTATGACTCTAGATATTGTACATTAATATAGGATTTAAAATGTGGGTTTTAGAGAATATGGGAAGACAAACAATTGTTAAAATGTTCCACTGGCAACCAAACTTCAATCTCCTTTAATGACTAACTTAATGTTACTGTTATTATAATACCTTCTTTTCCAATTTTTTTGTCGGCAACTAACCTCAATGTACTGTTATTGATAGATGCTAAAATTCTCCTTGAGGAGGCTCTGTTATTTACGATTCAATATATAGAGTGTTGTTACAGAGTTTGACCAAATCTCCCAAGATCCAAGGAACTAATTACATCGCATATCTACAACCGAATATTCTATATGCTAATACCCTCTCGCAGTCGCAGCGGCGGTTGAAGTATGACGCCAAGACTGGTCTTGAACTTATTGAATAAGGAGGTTAGAAGTCCTTTGGTGAAAATGTCAGCATATTGTTGCGCAGCGGGAATGTGTAGAACGCGTACCTCTCCTTTGGCGACTTTCTCACGGACAAAATGTATGTCAATTTCAACGTGCTTTGTCCTTTGATGCTGAACTAGGTTTGTGGATAGATAAACAACACTTATATTGTCACAAAATACTAATGTTGCTTTGGAGAGGGGACAATGTAGGTCGAGCAAGAGGTTGCGTAGCCAACACGTTTCAGAAACAGCATTCGCAACAGCCTTATATTCAGCCTCTGCACTTGAGCGTGAAACTGTAGCTTGTCTCTTTGAAAACCAAGAAATCAGTGTATCACCAAGATAAACGTAATAACCCGAGGTTGAACGTCTTGTATCTTGGCAACCAGCCCAATCTGCGTATGAGTACGCTGTGAGTTGTTGAGATGGTGATCTTGTGATTTGAAGACCCTGGCTCTTTGTTCTGCGAATGTATCGTAAGATGCGGCGAAGTGCATGTAGGTGACTTTTTATTGGGTCGTGCATAAACAAGCAGATTTGTTGGACAACATAGCTTATGTCCGGCCTTGTGAAGGTTAAGTATTGCAACGCACCGGCTATACTTCGATATAGTGTCGGATCGTTGATCTTAGGCCCAGCTTCAGCCACTGATTTGGATTGAAGATCAACTGGAGTTGAGATCGGTTTGCAATCAAGCATTCCAGCCCTCCGAAGAATATCTGTAGCATAATGATCTTGACACAAAAAAAAATACCACTGTCATTGAACTCAGCTGAAACGCCTAAGAAGAACCCGAGTTTACCCTAGTCTGATATTGGAAATTCTGTCTTTAGAGAGGATATTATGTACTGCAATAGCGAGGATGATGAAGCAGTCAACATAATGTCATCAACATAAAGTATATGCCATGTCTGATCCGGATATATAAACAAATAGAGAGGGGTCACTCTGGCTTTGAATAAAACTCAAAGTCAATACCCTGTTCTTGTGATTTGCCATTCGCAAATATAGAGTGTTGTTACAGAATTTGACCAGATCTCCCAAGATCTAAGGAACTAATTACATCGTATATCTACAACCGATATTCTATATGCTAATAGTTATAACTTTGGACCGATCTAGATTTCTTAAAATTTCATCACAGTTCTTATATATTTTAAGGATGTGCCGATTGTGTCTCCATATGATTGTTGTAAGTATATTCATATTCAATATTTTTCTTCTTCTTTTTTACTTGCTAAGGTTCTGTTTCGTACTTCACATTTAACATGTTTAGTATTAGTTTGTCCAAATATAGAATCGCCATGTTCTTATCATACTCACATGAACATGGAAACATGAAGGTTTAGTGCAAATAAGAAACTTCATCTTAAGAACTTCGTTTTGGTTATCAACTTGCCAAATTAAGTAAGTGTCACTTAAATCTAATTGACATTGCATAATTACATAAATAAGTTTTATCAAATCTTCCCAAACCGTAGACATTTTAGCTATTGGAACGAATGTTTTGGTATAATCCACACCTTCAACATTTAATGCAGTGGCATTATTTCAGAAAATGAGTCTGGTTTTAATTCAAACAGCCACCAAACCAATATATAATTAAATTCGAATGTCTAAATCATAACATTTTTTTTTCTTTGTCCCTTTTTATTACAAAAATGCTACTTTAACGTTCAACTTATATATAAACGAATAAGAAACACAAAATGAAATCAACCGCAAATTTCTAAATTTCAACAAACATCAACCCAACCGACACAAACCAACAGTCTCCACAACAATTCAACTTCTATTCACTCTCTCCTTTTCCTATCAACCTTTATCTTTTTATGTCTACCAATTATAAAAACATATGGTGCATGTTAACTTGCTTTTGTGTTACGCAGACATATCATACATATAGCACACTTTCAGATGCACAATCATAGTCATATCTAATTAATTTTCCAGTTGAAGAAAAAAAATCTAATTATTTTCCCCAATAATGCAATATATGCATATATATACCGACGGAGCCGTGACAACTCTTGGACAAATAAGGCAATGGTCTTGGGCAGTTGGGCTCCACCCATTATGAACAAAATTAGAGCCCTAATTAAACTTTATTTTAAAACGTCATATATACGTATATATACCGATATTAAGAATATATGACCTCAAGAGAGAATTGTATATACGTCTATCTAGTAGCAAATCGCGAGATAGAACATGAACCTTATGGGAAAGAGAGTATCTGTGTATTTATATTATATGTACAAGTGAAGAGATAAAACAGATATATGAATCATGCCGTACATTAACAAGTTTCTCCTTAATTCGTTTCGTCCTTGAACATGAACATTCGATTTCTGAACCCTCTGACCCAAAAAGAGAGTTATGGAACAAGAATGAAATGGATTCATTAATGTTTATGTTGCAAAGTGTGTGGGTGAGACTCCACGAGTATAGACCACAGAACTTGCACATCTTCGTATGGACATGACTTCACGTCCTCGTATAATATGTATATTCCTCTTGCTGCACATTTCCCATCTTTTTACGTAAACACAAAGAAATAAATATACATATACATATATAGACATATGTTCATCTTGCAATTTGCAAACAAAACTCATCCTCATAGTCTTTCATCAAAATTAGTATCTGATCCATGGAACCAAAAATAAAAGAGTATATGATCCACACGTATATATATATATATGTGTGTATATAATGCTGAAAATAGATATATAATGTCGATATAGATATGTATAGAGAAAGAGCTAGAGCATACTCTTCTTTTGAGCAGAATTGACACGAAACCATAGTTTCTTCAAGGGAGAGAAGAATGAATGGAGCCATCCCATTTCTCAGACAGTGCCTGAGGCTCTTGCAAATATGAAACATTAATTACACTATCTTTATATATATATTTATATAAATAATATATGTTGACCCAACTTATTAGATCAAACCAATCACAGTGTTCCACGTCCTTGGATAATGAGGAATGCAGACAACCACATCAACGTATTTTATATGTTCCTTTTTTAAGTATGGCCCAAGCCACCATCTCCATCGTTATTCCTTTCTTTTTTCTCTTTTGAGTTTTTCTTTTTTCTTTTTTGTTCACTCTGTAAATCTATTATTAAATAAGTTTCTCAATACTTTTAACCGTGACACATATGGATACCAGCTTGATTAAATGTAGTAGTTTATTGGATTTCTATTCATGAGTTTTGATGAAGTATAACGCAATATCGAAGAAGAATGATGAAACTGTGACTTAATGTTTTATTGTGATGGGGTCTCTTTGGTAGTAGGTGTTTGTCAAACATCTTTCTCTCTCTATCTTTTTTTAAGCTCACTTGTGCCTCAAGAACAATCCCATTTCACCTATCATGTTTTCTCTTTACACTTCTTCTTTCTATATATATATGAATGAATTTGCCCCCTTATATTTTCTCATTTTTAGGCTTCATTAGTTTTATATACATAAGCATGTCCAATGTTGTAATCTATTAGCAAAAGTAGAGTTTTATTTCTTTAGATATTTTTCACTAGATTTTTTCTTCTTTTAGTGAAATATATTCATATATATATATGTATGCTTAAGTAAATAAACCAGGGTTCAATAAAGCAATGAGTATCAAATGTCTTGATTTAATTATTATGGTCTTTGGGCCCGCAAAAGAAGTGCGTGGGCCAACCACAGTAAACTACAAAATTGTAGATTCGTGTTAAAGAAATACCAATTTGGACCGACCTCTAAAGATGATTTTACTTGGGACAAAACTTCAATATAAAGAGTAAATATGGAAGCAAATGACAAATGTGGAGAGACAGCTGTGGTAATGTTAGGGTGCCTTAGAAGTCGTCAATCTCTTTTTCTTTCCTTGCTTCAAAATCAATCTCACCAGTCACCACTACCAACATTTCTAGTTTATACACATACATACACGTATAAGATAACTTACCATTATTTAAAAATATTTTTTTTCATATGAAATTTGGTGCATTTTAAGTATACAGTGCGTGTTCTTTTAAAAAAATACTAGTTTTTATATATAACATAACTTCTCCTCCTTCTGAACCAGTGTGATTTATAATTAAACAACTCAAATTCTGAAGATAAAGACTGTGTATCTAAAAATAACACACTTTTAGCATAATCATTAGTTTCAGTATTCTTCCTCTACTTTAAAATTAGGGGGATACTTGATTTGACATGAAAAGATTAGAAAGTAACTTTGTTGATTTTAACATCTGAATTACTTAATATGAGGTAAACCCCATAAAGCTTTATTTTGTTTACTTGTTATATTTTAACTACGACAAAAAAAATACTTGGAAATTATCAAGAATGGCATATCTAATGTTTTTTAACTAGAAAATAATTTAAGACATCTAGTTATTGGAAATGATTTTCTAGTTCACTATTATCAAAATGAATCTCTTATTAATAAGAAAATATTATCTAGAATTGAATTTTGGAATGTGTTATGAGCTTTTGGAAGTAAATTTGTTTTTTTTAAATATATTGTAACAATTATTTGACTTAATTGTAAAAGTATTAATTTAACAGTTATAAGAGAAAAATAAAAATGTAAGAATATGTAAACACTAGTATACGGTATCCTTGTAACATATTTTGTGTAGAAATGCACTTCTACTCCATGATCCAGGAGAGATAGAGATGTCTGAGAAATTTTCTTTTGAATCAAACGTTTTGAACCCAAAAGATTCAAAACAGATTTTAAGCTAGGTATGAAAATAGAAAATTATACTCACAATGATGAGTGAAAGCTAAGATTGCGTTCTTTAATTTTACTATTTTAGGGTGAATGCATTAGATGTCGTGGTATAGTGTTGTAGGAGGCTAGGAGCCCAGAAGAAATGTATTACGCCATGAGCAGATTCCACTAGCAGGCCCATTAAAGCCTAACTAAGTTAAATTGTATTGTCTCGTCGTCTAAGGCATGAAATTAACTAAACTTGTCCACGTAAACTAGACACTTACATTTCGTCTACAATCTAAATTAAACTCATCAACAAAGTCTAGAAACAGTCCATAGATATATATACATATATATGCAACCCAAGTTATTAATCTGAATTATTTGTATATATAATAATAATAAAAATTTGACATCATATATATTAATATATCAGTTATTTAATTTAATATCAATAAATTACTCTATATATGATTGTACTAGGTTCATTGCTTCAGTAATTACTAGTCTTTGACTTTTTTATATATTTATTCATATAGTTCGGATTTGACCCCAAAAAAATCATATATTTTGGGATGAAACTCAATAAAAAAAATCTGATACAGTCATCAAATTGCTGGTAGCTGAATCATTTTTGACCTGTCATTTCAAATTGCATATCAAAATAGTAAAATCTATCATCAACAACAGTTTTTTCTAATTAAGTGGTGGTATTCCAGTGTTTGAAATTGGATATGTACCTGTCTCAGAATTCGGATTCGATTTCATTTGACCCACAGCAAAGATATGCGAAAAAGAAGTTTGGGTCTAATGCCCGGATGAATTTATAGATCATAAAAAAGAAAAAGTTTATTCTTTTTAAATATTAAAACTCGTTTCTTCTATTTCTCCCAAAATTGTCTCACCTTGTAACTTCTTAAAACGAAGCATCCACCAAAATTCCCCTTAATGATTAAGCATCATAATTACATAATTACTTTGCCTTATCCCCACCATTTCCACATTGATATGTAATAGTGAGGACCATAGATGCAATAAAATTAGATACTTAGATTTCAAATTTTGAAAATATTATGTTGAAAAGTAGGTAAAATTCCCATCTTTTTTTTTTTATAAATTTTTGCATTAATTTAAAAGTAGCAAGATATATAGCTTACAATTTATCAAACACTGTGACAGACACTTTTCACAATCACCAATCTCAAAATTTCGGATACTAAAGTATCAGAGTAAATTCCAATAACAAAAAAAAAATCTGCTAGATAGTCATACACTATCATCAATCTACATAGTCGTTTCCTCGATCATTATAACTAATCTAGCTGTCCAGAAAAAACATATTTTATTTGTCACATTCTTTAACGATGGTCTTATGCCTTTTCTGTGACACTTGGGAGTTAATACAGAAGAGATCATCAATTATCTTTTTGACTTTATTTGTCGGTGTGTGGACATTAGACAAAGCATTAGGAAACGAGCACGTGAACTCGCTTTTTGTGTTATCTTTGCTTTTAACATGTGGATTTTACTGAATATTTCTGTAATTTTTAAGTTAAAAGTACTTACGAGCAAGTCGCCGCCGTGACTACAACGGTCTCTTTTTCTTCAATAATATTTACTCCACCATGGCTTGTGGTTTTGACCCGTTAAAAACTAGATTTTATAGTTAATAAAGACGGATTAGTAAGAATTCAACTAAACCACCTAGTTAACTAAACAATTAGGTCTTTGTTTAAGGGGAAAAATCAGGTTTATGAATTTACTGATACGATAATGATGTTTAATAACTAATATGAACAAATTATACAACTATCTATGTATGTATGGTGTTTTCTTCTGCGAGATCACGAGTATTTCTGTTCTTTTAAATCCCTGGAAGTAATTAACTAATATCTGGTGTGGTTTTGTAAATTATTCTGATTAAATGTTGGTATAGAAAAATTGTTTTATGTTTTTACTTTTTGACTGGATGTAAGACGTGGGTAAAACAGTTTGCAACTACAACTATACAGTGCACCTAGGATCGAAATGTGAAGTATGGTAAAAAGAATAGTATTAATTAGTCACATCAATAATTTCTATCCAAAATCTTATGTTTCAAAAAAAAAAAAAATCAATTGAAATCTAGTTCTCACGGCTTCACGGGTTAAACTATTCATTCAAATTTCATTGTATTTTTAGGTAGTTGTCAATATCAATCGAAGAAGAAATAACTAAACGAAGAGAGTATGATAATGTATGGACCATGAAGTTAAAACCTCGGCACTCGAAAATTGTCTTATTCGGAAAACATGTTTTAAATTGAAGATACACATGTTAAGAAAACCATAACATAAAAAATATGAAATCTCTCCACACGATAAACTAATGTACGTCATAAAAACCGAGTTTTCAGAACATTTAATTGGCTAACGTCACTGTCGATCGTGGGAAGTACTTGAGCTAGGTAATATAGACGTTGACTATATATGAACTAGGTGTTACTGGAAAAACCCAATATTCTATAATTATTCATCCCTAATGATATAGATCAAGGCTAGAGAAACCGACTAATTCATGTAACTTAAATCATATTTGATTTAATAAATATATGAAACGAGTCCGTGGTGAGAACTCAACTTGCAAAAGCTTTTACTATAAAATACAAGTCATTAAGCCAAAGGAAAGATATTAAAAGGATGATTAAGAAATAAACTAACATTTGACCCGCCAAAGCATTCAACTAATTAATGAAACAGAAGTAAGAAAAAAAAGGGTTAACGGCGTTAGATATCGTCACTGGCGGCCAACACATTAACGTCCGCAAAACGACATAACGGCGACATATGTAAGTTTTCGCATAAGCCGTTTTCAGACACAACACTATCTCTCTGTTTTTATCTAAACTGTATATTTAGAGATCGAGAGAGTTTTTTTGGTAAGTCAGAAGAAGAAGCTTGCGGCACACACACACAAATACAAATCATTGTCGAGCTTCTTTCTCTCCCAAAAAAATCCATTCTTTTTTTTTTACTCTTCATCTTCCTCTGTTCTTAAGCTCTTTCTTCTTTAAAAACAGAGCAAAGGTAAGACATTATCATCAAGAAATGGGCAAAAAAGATGATAAAGTGGAAGCTGTTCTTCATTTACTCAAGAAACAATCTTCTTTCACTCTTAAACAAGTATGTCTAAGATTCAATTTCTTAATAAACAAACATATATGCATGTATATTGTGTTTTTTCTAAACAAAGCTTTCAACTTTCATGATTAAGCACGTTTGCTACATTTATTTTAATGCAATGAAAATTTTCAAAAATAAAAACTTGTATGAAAGCAGGGAAAGTTCTGTAACAGAGAGTGTGTGGAGAGATTCTTGAAGGTGAAAGGAGATAATGTGAAAAAAGCTACAAAGCAACTAATTTCATGTCTTTCTTGGAGACAAAACTTCGACACTGGTATAATTCATTCATTTTTGTATATATATAGACTTGTTGATTATTTTGTCTTTGTTTGTTTTTTTTTGACATCGAACTTTTATTTTATTTTTTTGTATATTTTAAGAGCGATTAGGAGCAGAGGAGTTCTCGACGGAGCTTTCAGATGGTGTAGCTTACATCGCCGGCCACGACGGAGATTTCAGACCCGTTATCGTAATTTCTTCATACTCCATCTTGTTTTGCATTTAAAGTAACATTAGTGATAACAAAGTGTGATTGATTTACAGATTTTCCGTTTTAAGCATGACTATCAGAAGTTGCGTACTCAAAAACAGTAAGTTTCAGATCATTTAATTAAAATTAATCCAATGTATTGACACTCCTTAAAATGTAACGAGTGTATTTTTGTTTTGTTTCAAGATTTACGCGTTTGGTAGCGTTCACGATTGAGACTGCGATCTCCAGTATGACCAGAAGCGCGGAACAGAGCGTTGTTCTTCTCTTCGATGCAAGTAAGTCAAAGCTTATACTCTTCCAAATTTCTCAGTACAAATCCGTAATTTCTTGTTTTGTTGGTACTAGTCCGACATGTATGCATTTGTTTGATGTCCGAATTGTCTTTCCTTACGTGTCAACGTCAATTAATTTGTGAAATTACCCACTAAGCAAGTTTTTCTTTTTAACAAAAAATAATATTCAAACTTTTATTTTATTTTAGTTTGAGTAAACCCAACCAAAATGACAATTTCTGGATTCAAAATTTTTTTTACTCCTTAATTATCTATATTTAAAGGGATTTTTACATTACAAAATTATTAATTTGTGACTGCGAAATTACTGCTTAAAATTGAAAATAATAACTCAAATCTGATTATATAATATTATGTAAGTGTATGCTCATGTTACTAAGGTATTGGAATATTTAATGGTTGACATACTTTGTTTAAAATTAAAGTATAGCTTAGTTTACAAAGACCAATATTTTTACAATGGAAAAATACCTTATATTTAATTTGTATCACGCTTTGAAAGATTTATGCTTTTTTTCTGGACAAATTCTTTAATCCACCTTTTAAATATAAATGAAGTACAATTTATTCTCTGCAAAAATACGACTTTAAATTTTGTTCAAACTCGATTAGACAATTAATTATTAGTCCCACTTTTAGCTGTACAAAATTGATTAATATTCTCTTTTTCTTTTCTTTTTGTTAATCCAATAAATAAAAACACAGGCTTTTTCAGATCATCCTCTGCATTTGCAAATTTGCTTTTGGCGACCCTAAAAATCATCGCAGATTATTATCCATGTCGACTTTACAAAGCCTTTATCATCGACCCTCCCTCTTTTTTCTCTTATATTTGGAAGGTAATTAATATTCTCTAATTAAAAGTCATTATATTTTAAATATTGTGATTAGTTGGATAAGGTCAAGTATGGTCGTTCGTACTAATTGTCAGGGTGTTCGTCCTTTTGTGGAGCTCTCAACGGTCACGATGCTGGTGTCCTCACTGGACTACGACGAACCGCTAGATATTAGCCACGTGGCATCATATCCTAGATCAGCTTCTCTACGTTTTGATGCATCATCGATAAAATCAACGGCTACGATTGGCTCAGCTTCTTCAAGATTCGCTTTCACCGTATCTCAGCATGACTCTTCTTTGAAGCCGTGGTACCTTTCCTTCACCGACACATCACCTTTTAATGCCTCAGTTACCGCCTCCACTGCCGCTCGAGTTTCGCCTATTAGCCCACGGTCGGTATCTTTCGCGTCTCCGGTGGCTCGTGGTTTTAGAGAGGCGAAACCAGCCGCATGTAGAAAGAGTCTGTTCCCATTTACGCCGTTGCCGGAGAAGACGAAGACGGTTTCAAGCCGGAAAACTCCATGTCCGTCGTTTTTACAGTCGCCGGCGATGTTCTTTCGCAGAGAGAAGGATGTAGGTGGAGGTGGAGGAGGTGAGAAGTCACGTGAAGCGTTCGTACCGTATCTGAAGTTTTGCCGGAAACCGTACGATGAGACGGCGTATAGGTCTAAGCTGCGGGGTCCACGTGGATTTGTGTTAGTCGTGTCTTCGCATAGAAGATGTCGCCACGTGTCTTTATCTCAAAGGTTCTAATTCAAAAGACGAGTATATGTTCCGAATACTCTTTTCTTGGGGTAGCAGATACTTACGATATTTACTCAATTAGCTTCTTTATTTATCCTAAGGGAAAAAACCTTAAAAATACCTCAACTCACTACCATTTGCTAGAAAAATTCATGAACTATTTAGGCTCCCCAAAAAATACCTAAACTATTGATTCGTGCTCTTTAATTCACAAATTTTCAAAATTCGCTAGTTTAACGTCGCGAATTTAACTCCGCTTCTTCGTTTAATGGATCGAGTAGAACGGCGTTTATAACATAACGGAGCGTCAGTGAGTTCCTACTTTAATAGATTTTTCCCCAAAATCGAAAGAACCCTAATTCGAATTGAGGTGTTTTGAAGATTTTTTGCGAATGGAATCACATCAAAGTTCGGGTCGAATCTTTGATGCATTCAGAGGTATGGGCAGTGGAGGGTCCTCTTTGCCATTGTAGCAGCCAACGGTAATGTCAAAATCATGGACACATGAAAATCCGGGAAGAAGGTTTTACAAGCTGCGATGCTCATGGGTTCTGCAGTGAGCTGATAAAGACAAGCCATATGGATGGCAAAAAGTGAGTTTAGTGGGGCGAGAGATCAGATTAGGTGTCGGAAAGAAGAAATAAAGAAGCTCAAAGAGTCTATTGAAGACTGAATCACCAAATGATTAAGAAAGCAGTTGTTGATTCAGGTGGAGTCAAATTTATTGAACAAAATCTCGAGATGAGAACTTGAATTGGAAAGCGAAGTTACTGACATCAAAAGAGAGGGAAAAATTGCTTCACCAATTCGTTGTTATCTCTTGGGGAGGATTCATTGTTGTCACAGCCATGATCCTAACAATGGTGAAGAACTAGTGGTGTTTGTGTTGCTGAAGAAGTTGTTGGATTTGTCATTGTTAGACTTGTTCTTGGTTAAACTAGTGGTGTTTGTGTTCCTAACAATTTGTTATTGTTGTGTCTTTGTTAGTTGGTCTTTAGTTTTTGTGTTGTGTCTTTGTTAGACTTGTTGTTGGTTTATGTTTCATCAAGAAGGATTTACATCAAACTTTCTTTAGTTTTATGTTATAAAAGAACAATTCCGAAATTGAAACCAAATTCTTACAACCAAAAGTTAGTTAAGAAGTAAAATACAAACCAATAGGAAAATAAGATCATCCCCTATGAGAAGCAAAAGATCATTCAGAATGTTGACACAAAACCATACATAAATGAATTACAAATTCATAGTTCTTAAGGGTTTTGAGGTGGTTGTGGAGAAAGATCATTCACATTTCTAGCCGTAGATCCCTACACTTCAAAAACTCTACCAGTGAAAGGGGAAATATAGCACCCATATCCTCTAGGAATTGGAGGCTCACGACTACGGCCACGACCACGGCCACGGCCACGGCATCGACCACGGCCACGGCCACGACCACGGGAAGTTGATGCAGGTGGGTCAGTTGAAGCAGGTGGAGCAGCTGAAGCACGTGGAGCAGCTGATGCAGGTGGAGCAGTTGAAGGATGTGAATCAAGTGGATGGTGTGTAGAAGTTCCACCTTCTGTGGATTGGCTTTGAGCTTTCCTTCTCCTCCTTGGTGCCTTTTCAATGCTCCATGGATCAGGAGCATCAACCTATTTCAAAATAGCTAATTCATTAGAAAGTAACCATAATAAGTACATACAAACTTCCTCAATACATACCTTGTTTTTTTTTGGCCTTCCCCTTTTCCTTTTAGGACCTGTTTCTACTGCAGTTGGGCGAGTACAAGTGCCTATGTTATGACCAGCTTGCTTACAATTGCTACATGTAACTATTCTTCCTTCTCTTGTAGC
Source organism: Cardamine occulta (assembly GCA_028015245.1). Lineage (NCBI taxonomy): Eukaryota > Viridiplantae > Streptophyta > Magnoliopsida > Brassicales > Brassicaceae > Cardamine > Cardamine occulta. The sequence goes on from CM051373.1 coordinate 5,415,474, forward strand.
CTTTGTGGGATTTGTTGATGACTCATGTGCCTTTTTAAACCTATCAAAGTTTTTAGGACGTCCTGGCATTCTCCTTTTGTCAGGAACTTGAATAGGATCTTTGTAAGTCTTGTTCCACAATCTCTCTCCATTCACAGGTTTAATGTTGTCAGTATAAGTGTCTTGCCACTTAGATGTCAGGTAATAGTCATCCACATAGCTGCATTACATTAAGAAAAAAGTTTAGAAATACATATACAAAGACTGTAAAACCAATTTACACAAGTAATACTTACTCTTCTGGATCATGGTTAAGCTCAGTTATGACATGAATTGTATGGCGACAAGGGATGCCTGTGATATCCCACTGGTTACAAGCACAATGCTTAAAAGGAAGACACACCTCATAGCTACATTCATGCTCAACAACCTCATACAAGCTTTCACTACTTGATATAACAGAGCATAACTCACTGTCAATGCGGTTTTGCTCAAAAATCTCCATTATGTGTGGTGGAAACTTGCTGTCCCAATTCCTTGTTTTAACACGCTTCTTAGATATACGCTTCATGGTAAGCCTCCTAATCTCTTCAAGCATGTTAATCAAAGGCAATTTGCGAGCTTCTTTGATTGTTCTGTTGAAACTCTCTGACAGATTATTGCAAACACCATCACATCTTACTTGCGGACTAAAAAATGCTTTACACCAAGTCTTTGGTTCTGTTCTTAGCAAGTCCCTGTATGCAACTTCATCAAAAGCTTTCAATGCATCTATATTGTATTGATACTCACCTAAGGATGAGCTTTTTGCCACTGCCCAAAAGTAGTCTTCATAGTCAGACATCCCATAAATCTTTTTCCAACTGGCAAATATGTGTCTAGCACAATGCATGTGCTCTGCATTTGGAAGAAGATTCGCAACAGCATTTATCAAGCCCTTTTGCTTGTCAGATATGATAGTGAATCCACTACCTTCCCCTAATTCCAACTCTGTCTTCAATTTATTGACAAACCAAGCCCATGACTCATTATCCTCTACTCTGACTATAGCCCATGCAAACGGATAAATCGTATTATCTGCATCTCTCCCAACAGCTGCCAAAATCTCACCTTTAAGCTCTCATTTCATAAATGCTCCATCAAGCCCAATAATAGGCCTACAACATCGTTTCCAACTGCTTCTAAGAGTTTCAAAACTGATGTAGAATTTGTCAAAAATAAACTTACCATCATCCCGAGGAATTGTCACAATCTCTGTACTAATATTGGCATTAGAACGCCTGAGCTCACCCTCATAATCCCATAGCTTTGCAAATTGTTCCTTCTGAGTTTCTATAACCATATCCAGAGCCAATCTTCTTGCTTTGCTACATATCCACTTAGAGACAGAGAGATTATATCGCATCATGATCTCGTCCTTGATGTCAGTCCACTTAATACCATGCCTTCTTCTTGCTTCATCTTTGAATAACATTGCAATTGTCCCCTGTTTTAACATCCTCGCTTTGCTACTCTTCATATGGTTGTGGTGATTAACATATGTTTTCACCATCCACTTTCCTTTTGGTTTCTCAACTGAGCAATAAATCTTCCACTTACAATTCTCTTTAGTACATATTGCTGCCAACTTATTTTTGTCCCATTTACACAACTTCACATCAAAGTTTGTCTTCAGCACATATCTCAATAACTGCTCTTTAAACTCCTCCCCACTCTTGAATGTCTGCATTAACCACAAGTATGGTGGCTTGTCATTTGTGTAACTCTTTCTTGACTTCTCTCTTTCCTTTCTATTGAAACCTTCCCATTCATCGTCTGTGTCCACAGCAGGTTCAGGATGTTTTGCATCCCTACATTGTCTCTCCAATTCAGCCTCATCCTCATCAGCATAAGTTGGAACAGGATCAGCCTCTGCAGCTTCTGCAACATTATCATTCACTTCACCTAGACCAACAGCTTTTTCATTACGGATCTCATCTCTAAATGTCTCAAATCGAATATCGTCTCCATTGTCTTCTGTAACCACTTCTTCTCCTTCTGCCTCACCATTATCACAAGCTCTATCATTAGAAGCTTCACAATCTCCTCCTTTCTCCTGAACTCCATTGTCTTCTATACCGATATCTTCTTCTTCTACCTCACGATTCTCAAGAGCTGTACTTACAGAGACCTGTTGCTTAATAAAGATATCAACTTCACCTACTATGATAGCTCGCTTACACATTTCTGTTATCGCTGAATCTGAACCGAGCTCAAAGATTGGACTCACTGAATCCATATCCTCCTCTGGTAGCTTGTACCAAGCTTGTTCAACTACACCAACAAGTAAATTTTCTTCACAAAACAAATCAAACATCGACCAAGTCATATAATCTGGGTCGATGATGATGCCCCTTTTCACAGATCCTCCTCTACAGACGAACTTGTTGTTCTTGTACTCCATTAGCCCTCCATAGTGCATATTGACTTTGATAGTCTCTTCAGAACTGAAAATCAATCGATACATAGAATCAATCGATACCCAAAATCGACAAATTCCATAAATTCAAAACCCGAAATGAATCGACACCAAAAAACGAAACATTACCTCATCTTATCCGATTTTGATGCCGCTAATCAACTTCCCAAGTAGTTTTTGTCTCTTTTCATGCCATTGAGAGATGCATTCAATGAAAGAGAAGTGAAATTGGAAAAAAAATTAAAATTAGGGTTCTTGCGATTTGGGGAAAAATAACGAGATTTTTTTTAATCACGCTCTGTTATGTTATAAACGCCGTTCTACTCGATCCGTTAAACGAAGAAACAAAGTTAAATTCGCGACGTTAAACTAGCGAATTTTGAAAGTTTGTGAATTAAAGAGCACGAATCAATAGTTTGGGTATTTTTTAGGGAGCCTAAATAGTTCATGAATTTTTCTAGCAAATGGTAGTGAGTTGAGGTGTTTTTAAGGTTTTTTCCCTTAGGATAAACAAAGAAGCTAATTGAGTAAATATCATAAGTAACTGCTACCCCAAGAAAAGAGTATTCGGAACATATACTCGTCTTTTGAATTAGAACCTTTGAGATAAAGACACGTGGCGACATCTTCTATGCGAAGACACGACTGACACAAATCCACGTGGACCCCGCAGCTTAGACCTATACGCCGTCTCATCGTACGGTTTCCTGCAAAACTTCAAGTACGGTACGAATGCTTCACGTGACTTCTCACATCCTCCACCTCCACCTACATTCTTCTCTCTGCGAAAGAACATCGCCGGCGACTGTAAAAACGACGGACATGGAGTTTTCCGGCTCGAAACCGTCTTCGTCTTCTCTGGCAACGGCGTAAATGGGAACAGACTCTTTCTACATGCGGCTGGTTTCGCCTCTCTGAACAATCTGTAATTTTTTTACTATTTATATTTGAACAATCTGTAATTGTTTTAAATAATTTGAAGTCTTATATTTTGTAGGAATTTAACAAGAGTTATGGAGGTTCATCGTAAAGAAGAATCGTAAAGCTCTAATATATTACTATTTTTTTCTTCAAAATCACATACAACCACAAAGTATTAAGGGTTAGATTGATTTCCTTTTTTCTTCTTATGTAGATTCACTTTCTTGCAAAATTACATTCATATTGTTTTTTTTTTCTGGATTTATCTTCTTTCTTCTTTCTTATTATTTTCTTACAAAATCACAGACATTAAAAACGTTGAAATGTTGTAGTGTATCCAAACATTGATCTCGGTTTATGTATGTGGTTACTTCCTAATTTCACAGTATTAACTACTTCCTAATTTTTCTGACACTTATTTGCCTTGCTTCCTACGAAAATGTTATTCTCGAGCAAAATCCAAGTTTATCCACTGCTTGTTTCCACTGTGATGTGAACCTTGACATGTTCTCAACCGCATGTTTCACCAATATGTCTATAACAGTTTGGCACCTGAAAAAGAATCCAAATATTCCTCAATTTCGCAGTTTTGACATAATAACAGGTTCAATAGGTGCGGTGAATCATGGAAGCATTCTTACCATGGAATTTTGAAACGTTGTGCAGCAATCTTCAAGCATGTAATCAAAGCTTCTCTTTTTGACCTGAAAAACCTTTTATTCTCTACGGCATCTGCTTTATTTGTGCATTTAGTTTAAAAGAAAAACTAAACAAGTTCAGGTGTAGGAACTGTGTAAGTGTAATTCTCGCGTCTAGCCTTCTTCTTCTCCCTCTGCAATCTAAAGTTTTTTCTCTTTCTTGCTCAGTAACTTATGGGATTCTCTGGCACAATTTCTCTTGGATACACACACTTATCTGCAAAACTAAAAGAAAAAAAAACTATGTATATAAGACACTATAAAACCTGAGTATAATGGTTCAAGACATTAATATCCACATTACAGATCATAACACAGTAAGGAGGCAATCTCTATTCTAAAATAAGCAATTAAGGCCAAGCACATTCCAAAAATATAAGTCAGCGACAAAGGTACAGGGGGCTCTTACAAAGTTGTCATCATCAAAGATATTAGTTTTATTGCAGATGAGAACCTGTTCTTATGAAGCCATGCCTTAAATTTAAACAGCTTGGTTTAGTCTATATACTGACCCTCTTAATTCACACATAAACTGGAACTTAAAAGCTTCAATCAAACCATAACATGTTTAGCTTCCATAATCTTCCCTTCCCTGCACCAACCAAACATCAACGAACTAAAATACCGTAACCTCATATCTTCAAAAAACTTTGCAGAATCCTTAACACTACCGTGCTTACACAACACATCTAGGAAACACCAAAATACATACTCGTCTGCTACTAAAAAAACTTAGGCATTTCGTCCATCACCTCAATGGCTTTCGTCACCATATCTGCAGACGCAAACCTCCGCACCAAAACCACAAACAATTCTGGTTCAATCGGATTCTCCTTACCTCATTTCTTCAATTAAACCCCAAACAGCTTCAAATTGATGCAGTTTACTTAGAAGTTTCACCACTGATTTATAAATTTTCGTTTTTGTTTTCTCCTTCTTCGAAATATAAGAACCGTCACAGAAAGACGTCACCGTTAACAAATTTTATTTACAGATTTATTCATTTATTTTTATTTGCTTAGATTTAATTTAAGTGTTGTTATTTGTGTTTAAATGAAATATTAGTTATTATAGTTTGATTGGTTAAAAAAAAGGGGAGGTGAACAAAAGGGTTCACCAGTAAAGATGAACCCAAGTATTATTCTTCATGCAGGTGGTCAGACAATTAAGTAATATTTTTACGATGATGAACAAAATTTAATATTGGCAAAAAGACAGAGATTTGCTTGCCGAACCTAGCCTATATGGGTTTCATGGGCCGTAAATCAAACCCAGGTTTTGGTCTACTAATGAATCGTACAATTCTCATATCCCCCTGAGATCTTGATCAAAACTTTGAGATTATCACAGAGAAAAACCTTATTCACAGTGAAACCTCTATAAATTAATATTCAATAAATTAATACATCGAACAATTTATTCACTCTAAAGAAAACTTTATTAGTTCTTAAAACCTCAAACATTATGGCGAAACTTATCATTCACTTCATATTCCCCCTTATTGTTGTATCTTGTAAGAATATACACAAACCATAACTTGAATTTGATATATCGATTACTTTTGGGAATATTACTAAGCTTTTAATCTTCTGCATGCAGATTTTTCGTCGGTATCTGAAGCGTGGAGGAGAGGGGAAAATCGTTCGATAAAAACCTGTGATAGTTAGTTGCAACCACACTTTTTAATTTGTTAAATCTCTCATTATAGTCCTATATATAAATAGTAGTAGAAAGTAAGGAAAATCAAGGAGAAAATATATTCACTTTAAGCGACCACATGAATCATATGAACAATGAATAATAATAAGAATTACAATAGCACACAAATCCAAAAACCAAATAACTTAAAGAAAGAGACATAATTACATAATCAAGAATATTATCTTTAGATTGAGACACTATTAGGGATCCCTTTCCCAGTAAGCCCGCCTTCTCTCGTATAATCTGTAGTATTCGGGTACAATAGAGTGTACGGTATGTTAACTGGTCCGGTCCGGTTCTTGAACCTCTTGTCATTGTTTCTCCGTATAATATTGTTCTCTATCATCTCCAACTCTTTCCCAAACCTTTTAAAAGCCTCTAAAGGCTCATCATCCGCCGTCCAATTCGGTGAATCTCTTTGTCCTAAGTAGATCTCGTCCGTTGAATGCATTGACAAGATCTCTATGATGGAGATCCCAAGTAGAGTCTGTAACTGTGGCGTGATTGTCTTTAAGAACGCTACTTCATAGTCTTCCGTCAGCTCAGTGTACTCATCTGTACCCGGTTCAGGCATAAACCGGCGGCTGACCGTAGGCCGGTTAGGTAAAAAACCGGCGTAAGGGTATTGTCCGAAATTGACTGCTGCGTGAAGAGCAGAGGCGATCCAAATGATGATAGTGCAGGTTTCGATGAGGTCGTCGCGGGTTTGCATCGAAGGCCACCATGGCTCGTGCTTTTTGTCGCCGTGACCTTCGGTTCGAAGCTCGGTCCACCATGATTGGATCTCTGTATCGGTTTGGACGGTTTTGTCATTCTTGTAATAGAATGAGCAGTACTCTGTTACCCACGTCTTGATCGCTGACCAAATCTCTAAACCGTCAACCGCAAAAGGGTAATCCTCGATCAGAAGCTTAACGCCATTTTCGTTGCTTGGATCTTCAACGGCAACTCCTCTACAAAAACAAGGGATTTTACGGTTAGCTGCACCACAAGATATAAGGTTACTTGTGTGTCAAGAAATTCTATGTATACCGTTTGAGGAGATCTTTGGGGAGGGCTTGATCGGTGAAAACCCAATTCTTGTAAATTGAAGAAGACATTTCCATGGCGTATCGACTTGGGAAGACCGTTCTCTCTAGAACTCCATCCGCGTTTATGAGGATATGTCTCGCCAATGCGTTGATGTTCATCGTGTCGCGAAAATGAGGATGTAGAAGCTTATAGATCGGATGGACCACGCTGAGTTGCCTATTCGATGCGATTATGAATGGTTCAATCACCGCATGCGTTTGCAGCCTGCAATAACCGGAAAATAATTTGTCGAAATCAAATCTAGGTCTTTTCTAATTGTTTCACAATGTCACCATTTATTACCAATGGCTTATAAGCTGGTGATAACCGGAATCATTAACCGCTGCATAAGCCTTAGCAAGCTCCCAAACTGATCCCTCAACTCCATTCTCTGATGGTGTAAAAACTTTGCTTACCGATCCGTGTGATTCGCCTTGTGCGTGTGGAAGACTCAGCTCTATGGCGAGAGGCTTCAGTGTTCCGTCTTCTTGAAGCAACAAAAGGGTTCGAGTCGCATAGGTTTTAGTGTTTGTTGAGTTTATCCGTGTCAAGTAAGGCATCAATGCGTCGTGGTGATCCAATAGGTATAGCTTCTTCTGTTCCAAAGCCTTTTTTATTTAACAGAAAAAAAAAACAAAATCAACAGCAGTTAATTACATTGGTTATGAAAAAGCCGTTACTTGTTAAACAAGTAAACTATATTATACTTACTTCTTGGACACTGAGGCCGTTCATGTGTGGTTCTATATGCTCTTCTCGTATAGAACTGTGTTGGTTTCCATACTTTGCAGAGTCTAGATTACTCTTTGGAGGAAATTCCTGATTTTTTTTATATTCAAATGAATTTTACTATCATAAAGAACGATCATTTCGAAAAATTGAAAAAAAAGGTTGAATGATATGATGAAAATAAAACCTGGACACGACTAATCACCACCGGATTGAGACCGGCTAGCATTTCCCGGGCAAACTCTTCGTCGGTCCTCCAAGCCGATCTACTCTCTGTGACAATATACAATCACCTATGTCAAAATCTTTACAAATGTTTTGGTTTGGACTTTGAATAGAATATCTAACTATTGATGAGACTATAGGTTACCTTTGAGGACGTCAGGCAAGGGAAACTTCAAGAACCGTTCTCCGTCATTGCGAACGAGCTCTCTAAACATCTCCCATGGGATAACATCGCGGAGCTTAGAAATGGTGTGACCGTTAGCGAGCTTAATACTACCGTCGTAGAGGTGAAAAACATCTTCGAAGGAGTCAAACTCGTTGATGGTTTTGTCACAAACAGAGGCGATCTCAGGGACGATCACTTGAGTCACTGATTTGAGTGCGTAAGCGAGGAAGTCAGAGAACTTCACATGGCTAAACCGTTCGTCTCGTGGCACATATATGTTCAGGTTTAGTAATGCCAACCTGCTCTCGGAGTTAAGGTCTGATAGAAAAGGTAACGTTTAGATCAAGAAACCATTGAGTTTTGCAATGGGGTATATGAATTTGAATGGTGAGTTGACTAACCGGATTTTGTAGGTTTACGGCCGGTTTTTCCACGGCGGGGATAAGGTAGCTCAGGTGAACCGCCGAGAACCGGACGGGCTGAGTCAGGACCCTTGTCGGGAGCACCTAGGTCGTTGTAATAAGCGTAGTCGTAAACTCTGTCCCATTCTTTGAGTTCTCCACCTTTCTCATTACCCCTAAGATTCTTCAGCTCTTCTTCTCTTAGCTCTTTGATTAGCTCCGGTGTTTCACTTGGAAGATATGCCTTTTGAATAATTAGAGTTGGTAAAATTATCGCCATTATATGCCATGAGTTTAATTTGGGTTAAAATACTAAAGAAAATAAAAATAAATGTCCGAGCCCGAGTTCTTTTACTCCAGATTTGACGGTCCCACCAACTTTATTGTGAAAGAAAATCAAGAATGTGATAAGCATAATATATATATATATAAAATTTGAAACATAATCGATAATATCCATTACTTAAATGGTTGTCGCTATCAAGTTATAAAAAGATTCTATTAATTTAGATAAATAATTGGAATAAAGGGCGAGGGTGACTTGTAAAGGTAGACCATAAGGCCCGGTCTCATTCTTTGGTATAATTATATGTCTAACGATTAAGTCATATGGATTAGGATTACATTATGTTTTTTATACTTCATCTTTAATAAATAATAAATAATAACAACCTAAATCTAACCACTTTCCAGTAACGCTTAAATTATAACAATCATTTATTAATTTATTAATCCCCTCTACCTATCCAGACAAAATAAAAAAATAAAAAAAAAATCAACAGATTCTCAAAGATTAAGAATGACCTATGGTTTAAGAATATTTTTCAACTTTTGCACATGGCAAATCTGAGAAATCTAATCCTCCATTAATTTTTCTTACCGGTCAAACGTTGTATTATATTAATATTTATCTACTTGTCCCAAATCGTTATAAGCGTTTACCTTGTTAGAGAAGAAAACGCGGTCGGAGCGGTATCGATGATTCGGATAGATCCAAGAATTGCAGACGAAGTGTACCGGACCGCCTTCGCCGCGGAGGGTGAGGCTCTTAAGGTAGAATTGGCTATGGTGACGGTTCTTGATCACAAACGCAGCCGGTGGTCCCATTGACTCGTCCCAATCAAACGTTACTCCAAACAGAGTTTCCTCAGCCGTTACTGACGTTTTTATTTTTGTCACCCATTTTTCCAGATGCGCTGCTTTTCCAAGTCTTCCTCTCTTCTCATTGGCTGCGTTATTATACCATACCATAAAAAATTATAATTAAAAATAAAATAAAACACAGAAACTGAGATTAATAATAGAATCAGACCAAGTAATTATGAAAAATCCTAAAAGAACAACAAAAAAGATTTTAGAAAAACAGAGTAATCCTCTGTTTCAAGAATCGGACCAACATTTTAAAGAAATGAATAGAGATGAAAACTATAGGGACGAAATTGAATTTTAGATGGATCTACCGTAAAATGTAAACGGGTCGGGTTAGAAATGAATACCCGAGTCGGGTTGAACAGAGCTGATTAGGTGAAGAGAGACACGACGACCAAGAAGCTCATGGACTCGATCGAGAAGAGAAGCCATGACATCTTTGAAATCAAGAAGGTTCTTCTTCATCACAACCACTTCTCCTTCTATCTTCATCGTCTTCTTCTTTGTCTTCTTCACATCTTCCTCCATTGTCGTTGTTTTCTTCTTCTTCTTGTTCTTGGGCTTGACGCATAGGATCTCTGCGATGTCGGTGTGGATCATGGCGATATATATTGCAGAATTTTCTCAGAGTGAGGATGAAGAAAAGGGAGAAATAAAGAGAGAGAGATACTATGCTTGAGGGTATTAATGAATATGTGTGATTATAGAATGTTCTTTTTTCATCTCTTTTGTATATACACTCAAACCTCTATAAATTAATAACACTGAGACCAATATTTTTTTATTAATTTATCGTGATTATCAATTAATAGAGGTAATACTTGAGCCAAAATATCAATTTGTGATTGGAAAAAATTATTAATTTAGCGAAGTTTTATTTTATCGAATATTAATTTATAGAAGTTTCACTCAAATCCGATATATATTAATTTTGGACAGTTTTTTTGTTGTTACATTTTTTCTACTATAAATCATTTATAGTGTTTTAGTAATATTTGTTTTTTCCAAAATAACATCAAGTAGTAGATATTAAAAATGAACATTCATCATGTTTATTTAGAAAAGATAGAGTTGAATTTGAAAAAAGAATATTGAAATTATAAAAGGAAAATATGATTAAAATGTGTTTTGAACCAGTCTATCCAATTAAAGATATGTTAGTGAGTATATATTTATTATTTATGTTATTATAATGAATTCATATAGCTATAATGTATAATCGTTTAATGATTTATCATTTATAATTAAACGAAATGATACATTATAGCTATGATTTTACTATATTTATATGATTAAAATGGTATATATAATTTCTATGTATTTATCATTTACCGTTATAAAATCATGTAAGTTCTTTTACAAGTTTCAATATATTTTAGTTTTTTAACAAAAAAATATATTTTAGTTTTAATTATAATACAAATATGTCGAAACCGAATGATAAAATTTTGTTGAGATTATGTAACATTTGTTTCAATATTTAAATAATTTGTCTGTATGCGTGTTTTCCCCTTAATTCTAATTAATTAAAAATAGAATAGAATAATATGTTTTCACAATAGTTTTATATGAGGAAACACGCATATACTATATTGTACTGTATGTAGCTGATGACTTTAGAATCAATTACTGAATGCGAAATACCTTAGCAATTTCATCTCCTTTGTCCATACAAATTTGGTGAAATCGAAGGTTATCGTTCTTGATTCATTTTTTGTATGATTCTTACTTGTTCCGATCGAAAATACTCACGAGTATACTATCAGTGATAGAATCTAAATCTTTTAACAATATTTTATTTTCCTTTTGTATTTCTTTAAAAGCTGATTTTTTGCATCACTTTGCATATGTAATTGAGTCAACTCATATCCGATTTCAATAATTTTTAGCTCGTAATCTACAGATCAAAAATAAAAAAACTCATTTATCACTTTGAAATGCATTGTTGATCATATATGTGAATAGTTTTAGTGAGTAATTTGGTATTTTATTTGTAATTTTTTTAATTTATGTATTTTATTATTATTAATATGTAATTTTACATTATAATGTAATGTTTTATTTATTAAATATTGTTTGTAATATTTTTATTGTATGTTTTTAGTTGTTTATAAAAATTTTATGATATTAATTATTGTGATCAATATAAAGAATATAATGCAAACTATAAATATTTTTAAAGTTAGATTTGAAGTGTTACTATTGAAAACAAACCTACACACTTTGAATATGATGTGTTTCTTGAAGATGCTCTAAGACAAGTAAGATTTGGAAAAAAAAGGTGGTGGCCTAGAGATAATACAAGAGAGTTGGTTCTCTTGTGGCCGAATACAATTCTCTTTTAGGATGGAGAGGGAGTTAGTTTTCTTGTGGCCTGAGTTCAATTCTCTTTTAGGATGGAGAAGCATTTTTTAAATCGAAATGGACTAAAAATTGGTTAAGGAAAATTATATAAAAAAAGGGTAATTCCCATAGCTTTTATAAAAAAGGTAAGATTTTGATCTATCGAGTTATTTGATCCAACTTTTACTTCTGTGTGTCCTTTTTGTCGAGTTTAACATCAATCTTACTTTTTGTGAAACAGTAATAATTTTACACCGACTGTTTATACTCCTTCCTCTTCTTTTGTTGATCTGTTGTCTCGTCTCACTTGGTTTCGTTTTACTCTTTCAATCATTGTGCATGCTATGCAAAACCAGATCCGGTGACCGAAGGTCTTGCGTTTGCTTTGATCCGGCGTGTGCATCCCTCCGACAAGATCTCTGGAGTCTCTCCGGACTCCTCTGGTGCAGATCCCACATTTGTTTAAAACCAAAGATCTTCTTCTCCAAGCTTAGCCACTGATTGTTCCAAGTTCCTCCATTACGGAGAGATCGTTTTGCCATTTTCCTCCTCATGGAGAGACCTCTTTCACTATTCTCCTCCTTTATGTAGAGAGCGTTGTTAAGCTCTGCCTCAATGGCCATGGCGTTAGTCTTGCGAGCGTTTGTTGATCACTCAATGGTCTTAAGGTTAAAGAAGGATGCATTCAATTCTGTCTCCCTCCAAAGTTCAGCTATTCGAAGGTTTGCGCAGTTAGAGTTATTTTCTACAGTTATGACGATTGGAATGGTTTTGTATTCAGCTTCAGACAAAAGTTTCAAATTATTTTTGAACGTGTTCTTGGATTCTCAGGGCTTGGTCTCCCTATTTATCTTAGAGGAAGTTAAATTTGAGTTATGTAATTTCTCTGTTTCTATCTTGAGTTTATTTTGTCTATGTTTTAGTAGTGTTACTATTTTCCTTTTAATTCCAACCTTTTCGGTTGAGCACATTTAATCCTATATGGAGTGTAATCTCTTTTAATTTATAACTTCAATCGTTTGACCAAAACAAAAATCTCAGTCTCCATGATTTCACACCCAATAACTCATCACCCCCTCTAAACTTTTGCTTAAATGTTATTGAAGAGAAAAATCATTGATACAATAGATAAGTTGAGATACGTTAACTACTCAATCCAGAATTTAGATGGCTAATAAAAAAAGGTGACGTTTATGAGACGACACAATATTAGTATTTCTCATAATTTGCCATTAGACTAGGTAAAATGAGATTTGCAGCTCATAGACAGCCTAACCTGGAACCAAAAGAAAAAAGAAGACTATTGAACTAATCACAACCAAGCTCATTAGTCCAATCTTGTAATTTATTTTCGTTGTATTGCCAAAATATTAGTTTTGAATTTGAAGTATTTGACATGTGATATGGAAAAAAAAAATATTAGTTGGAACTAGCACTCATGACGCATATTATTGTTGAGATATATTTAGTAATTGTTATCGAGAAATTTTCAAAAAAATTTAGATATGTGTTATTGATTAGTTATGGAGTTTATTTTTTGCAACAACATCTATCGAAATCGTCCCATGCGACACATTGGCCACCTCGATATCCTTTCCTGATGCAAGCGGCCCTACAGTCCCCAATTACATTGCATGGTCCAATGTAGGTTTCCTTTCCAATGCATTCTTGGGCTTCTACTTTATCTACATTTCATTCGAAAAAAAAAAAACAAATGAAATTTCATAACATAATATTAATATTTCTCATAATTTGCTATTACAATAGACAAAATGATATATGCAATTCATAGACGGCCTAACCTGGAACCAATAGAAAGAGGAGGATCATTAAAGTAATCACGAGCAAGCTCATAAATCCATTCTTGTAATTCATTTTCATTGTATTTTCAATTTATCACTTTAATTTTTCTTGAATCATGCTGTATAGCTGTTTCTAAGGATGTTGCAGCGACCGTTTTTTATAGATAGATATTCAGATAATCAGACTCAAGCAACATTTGGTTTGTATTAGTTTTCATTGACTAGCACATTTCAAACATTTTGTTGCCAATCTAGGGATATTTTTGTTTCCTGTTATATATATATATATATATATATTATTATGACTTTAGAATGTGACTTAATTGTATTAATTTTCATTGACTGGTTTAGTCTCCCCAAAAAAATTAAACCAAATTTGTTTTCATTGACTGGTATATGTTCAATTATGTTATTTCAAAGTAAGGAAACTTTGCTTCTCTCAATCCTTTTCCTGCAAGACGTAATCAAGCATTGCACGAGAACCTTTTGCAGACCTCTTAATCTCTTATTACACTTCAACCATATAACCTAGATTTGAGAAATTTCTCCAACTCCAAGTAAAATATTTGTCTACAAGATCGAATCCTCACTAAAATAAAGGATGTGTTGCATTAGTTAAATTCAGTAGTCAAATAAATAATATTAATTTGAGTTATTTATTAATGATCGATACAAAATTTATGAATTAACATCAATTACAATAAGTAATTTATCTTAATTTTACATCACTTAAAAAAAAAGATATCAAATAATTATTTTAACATATTTATTTTAATTAAATAATAAATAATATGTGAGACTTTGTAAATATGTACATATTATCATATAAATTTAATAATAATTTAATTAAATTTAATTATGAAAATCAATTAATTCTAGCATCAAATGTTTATAACTGATGCAAATATAACATCAATTATAAACATATGATATATAACTATGTAGCATCAATTGTTATAAATGTAACAAATACTAATATGATTTGTATTAAGTGATGCAAATTTAATATCATTTGTTTGTAAATGATGCAAATATTCACAACACTGTTTCCAAAGCCACTTACATAAATGATGTCAAATCAGTTTGTACCAATTATAAATAATACAAATACATAAAATAAGTATTAATAGAATTTGTTTTTTGTATTTTTTTGTGTTGCCACTAGATAAGTGATGCTCGAAATATATCGACACAGAGACGAGAAATCATTTGGTTTGATTTTATTTTGCCAACTTGTAGCTATAAGCGCTATTGAGATAGTGTGTATATATGTATCACCGAAATATTTCATATTCTTAAATATTGGCAATATGCACCATTTGCTAATAATATGGAGTTACAAATTTGAACATAAATAGTTGACCTCCTACCTGTAGCCAGCCTAAATCAACTACGAGCTATCTGTTTATGGATTGCAATACGTTAGCTACCTAGCAAAAACTAAATTTATAAATATTATAAGTAGAAAACATAAATTCTTTTTTTGATAAATATAATATATAAATACTTTGAGAACTATTTTGAAGGAGCGATTGTAAGCTTCAAAATTACTAAATGGGTGTATTGAACGAGACATTTGGAGTAATTTGTATTAAAATGACAAATTTTATTCTAACATGAATTTTAAAAGATCTTCTAAATAAAGTGTTATTAGATTTGTGATTTTAAAAATTACAATCAAATCCACTGTTATGTGATATTTTAGGGAATTTCTGAATTAAAAAATACAAAGATTAAAATTTCATAGTTTTATTTGAGATTTCAAAGAATTTTAATAACCAATTTCCTAATTCACCAAAATTCACCAAATCACTTCAAATTCTTCATTCAATACAACTCCTAAGCGTTTAGTATATTTACGTAGAGTAATATCTCAAACTTTCAAGTCTTTAAATTGGTTTGAAATTTTTGATTTTTGTGTGTGTTGTGTGTTTTCTTTTTAAACTATGTCAATATATATATCTTAATACTAATATTATGGAAGAACAATTAGAAAATAACCTTTAGTTTATTAAATATTACATGAAATGCCATTACTAAATAACAATAAACTCAAAATAGGAAAGGTTAGATTTATCTTTTAGCATAACAAAAATATTTAATTTTTTTTTCTCATAAAATCTTTTGAGAAAATTTAAATTTTAAGATTACAATATTTTTTAAAAGTATTTAACACAATATTTGGAATATATTTGATCATAACACTTACTTTTAGGCAAAACAAATCTCTGTCATTTAAAAATATATATTTTATTTTATAAATATTTCAAGCCGTATTTTTTATTCAATAGTTTTATTTACGTTTTAATTATATAAAATTTTTAACATCAAATTAAATTAAAAATGGCTCAATATTTATATGTTGACAATATTTTTGTAGTATTTTAAAAGATATGAATTAACAAAAAATATAAAAAATTTCGTTTTTACTTACTAAGGTATTGAAAGTATTCATCTGATTAAATATAGAAACATGTTATCTATAATCTATAGATCTTTTTGCATATTTTAAGATTATTTATTTAAATATATGTATAGACCAAATTTACTTCTTTGTTTCTTTTGCTTTTACGTTTACGTTTTTTTTTCTTTTTGTGTTTATCTAAATAATTCATTAGTCAAAGATGTATCATGTATGTAACATCTACACCACACCAAAAAATAAAAAATTAAAAAAAAATCCAGTTGTAAAGCATATTTAAATAAAACTAAAGGAAAACAACTACCTGGAAACACGAAAACATGCAGAAGCATAGCAGGAGCAAAAAGTATAGTGATCAATTTTTTTAAAAATATTATAAGAATAATTGCTCTAAAACATTACAAAAAACATTTTAGTTCCAAACGTATAATTATTTGAAAGAAATCCAAAAACTACCACAAACTTTTGGGTTTACAAAAATTTCCTAAAATTTTAATAAGGTGGGTGTATTGAACTGAGCATTTGAAGATATTTGAGTTAAAATGACAAATCATGTGTTATTGAAACATAAATTTTAAAATATTTTATAAAATCCAGTGTTATTGAAACCAACTAAATTCCTCAAAGATTAAAAAAAAAATCTCCTAATTGTTTTTGCATTCCCAACTGCTTCACAATGATTGTCTTCCTCCATGGTAGAAAATCCTATTATAATTACTTGACAAATAAATATTAAAAATCTTAAATCATATTTTAAATTTAATTTCGGTTGATCTGTTGATCGGTTAAAAATACCGAACCGAACCAAATACCAAATACATTTAGAAATATGTCTATTTGGGTTATTTGACCAATTCGATTCGGTATGGTTTGATATAGTTCGATATGGTTTGATAAATTACTGTATACGGTAATTTTGCCCACCTCCGTGTAACTAAATTAATCATTTAGAACCTTTTTTTTTTTTAGAACCTTTTCGTAAACTTATAGGAACCCTTTCCAAAACTAATTAGTTTGTGGTACTATTGAATTCTTAACATTTTGGTGGTAATGCTTGTAAAATTTCATATTTGAAACAATTATCTATGATTTACTAATAAAGCTAATTATTTCAACACGTTATTGGGTTTTTTTTTGGGGGATAAATACGTTATAATTTTCTGTAATCTTCAGTAACCGTATTCCCTGAAGTATGAATAAAACCTATACTGTTTCCATAGTCAATGCTGAAGTAAAGACATTTCGACCACTAAAATACAAAGTTTAACTGTTATATCTTTTAATAAAATTTAAAGAGTTCATAATTGTCTTCTATTAAAAACATATATACGATGTAAGCAAAAGCATTTTGCCAAAGTTTCGAGCATCGGTGAACCATATTTAATCCTTTCAATCACTTCAAATCTAGCCGTGGAAGAAATACCAAAAGCAACTACTCCAAATTGATGGATAGCTTCTTTAGTTAGTTTGGAAAGTTCAATATATCCTGAAAATCCAAATAAAAAATTAGCTGATGCTCATTATAATTTTCAAACTCTTTTTTCTTCCATGAGGTGTTATCTTTGCTCACAAGGAATAGAAATCAAGGAGTAATGGTTAACAACATTGGAAGAACACGAAATGAATATTGGCCTAATCATCGTGCAAATTTTAGGTACTCGCTTTTAATTGCACTGAAATTAAACGAAAATTCTTTTCTTTTTTTTTTTTGTTTTTGCTGCTTATGAAAGAAATGAATATTCAAGTGAAAATGTGAATCACATGCGTTGATATTTGTTAGGGACTGGTGATTTGGAATTAGTTGCATTACTTCTTTTTTAATTAATCATATTTTGGTGTGGTAAAATAGTACTCCATCAATCATTTCTTTTTGATCTACCACATATGTCCAATTAATGTTTTGGAAAGATTGCTTTTGCTTATCATTGGGATCTATTAGACCAACTCCAACGTAACGCTAAAACGTTATTATAGCGTGCAAAAGTTTACTTTTTTCTCTCCAATCGGACGGTAAAGTTTACGCTATGATAGTGTAATTTTGGATTTTGGTACAGTGTTACACCAAATATGGTGTAACACTGTAGCAACGGCAAATATATATATATATATATATATTTTAACTATAAAATAAATATTAATATATAAAAGATATCAAAATTAACTGATTTATATTATACAATAAACTTCAATTAAAACATTACAAACATAACATTACAAACTTAAAATCAAACAAACATAAAAATTAAAAATAATAAAATAGATTAAAAACATAGTAAATATTTAAATACTAATCTAATTAGCAGGAAAATTAGTTCCGGTTCCGCTAATATAATCATAAAACGGAGTATAATATTCTACATCATTTGGTGCTCTTTGGTCATGACTTTGATCTTGTTCTCCTTGAACTTGTTCTCCTTGAAATTGGTCTTCTTGCGATTGATCTCCTTGATATTGAGATGCTCGATATTGAGATCCATGATATTGGGATTGGGAACCTTCACCGTGTTCTTCGTATTGGTTTGTACGAGCCTTTTCTCTCAAAATTCTTTTTCTTTCCATTTCAATATAAGCACGAGATGCTGGATCAGTTACGGAACTCAAATCCGCGAACATTATTTTATGCTCTTGTTTCTTTTTTGCTACCTCGATCTTCTGTCTTTGAATTTCATTTCTTTCAGAAGAGCTTTTAGTAATAGATTTGATAAGTTTTTCATTTTGCTCCATCATTTGTTTGAATTGTTCATCAGTTTGTTGTTTTCTCTTTGCTTTTTTCGAACCCATTGGTCTTGAAGATAAATTAAAAGTAGCTTCTTCAGTATTCATATTAAGATCAATTGAACTCATACCCGGGGATGGCGATGAAAACGATGGAGATGACATAACGTCACGCCCTTGTTCTTGGAACGAAGTGGGTGTATTAGTGTTCTTGTTTGCAAATTTCTCAATACCTTTAAGGATAGGCCAGACGTGATCGAATCTGAATCCTCTCGAGTATTTGGGATCTTGTGCTAACAACATCTTCGCTTGGTTTAGCTGATAAATTTTTGACGAGAGAAATTTTTTAATAATATAGTAAGTACGGTGAAATAAAATAATGTAAGAACAAATAATCAAAGTGTGCATATATACTTACAATGTCTTGTTCAGAAGCACCGCTAGGATTCTTATTTTCAATCTGGTTAACGCATCCCCTCAGCTTGGAGACTGCAGAAAGAATTGTTGTCATTCGAGTTTGTAAAGATCTTCTTGGTCGTGGTTGATTAGAAAAAATCTCAGATTTTTGATATTCAGTTTCAACTCTCGTCCAAAATTGATCTTTGGATTGGTTTATTCCAATGATTGGATTTTGAGAAACATCAAGATACACATGACATAAGAGCACATCTTCGTCAATAGAATATGACACAGATCGACTTGAAAACATTTTAGAAGAAATATTTTAGAGGTAAGAAAATAAAATGAAGATGTGTGATCATTCAAAGAGTAGTATACATTTATATAGAGATGTGAAGGCAAAATTAATGCAAGATTTTTCTGATAAGATAACAAAGATATAAAACATGAAGTGACTAATTAATGCAACGGTTAGATCTTGATAAAAAAAATAAACGGTTTAGATTGATGCAGATTTTTCTGATAAGATAATAAAGATATAAGACATGAAGTGACTAATGAATGCAACGGTTAGATCTTGATCAAAAAAAATAAACGGTTTAGATTGATGCAGATTTTTCTGATAAGATAATAAAGATATAAGACATGAAGTGACTAATCAATGCAATAGTTAGATCTTGATAAAAAAAATAAACGGTTTAGATTGATGCAGATTTTTCTGATAAGATAATAAAGATATAAGACATGAAGTGACTAATGAATGCAACGGTTAGATCTTGATCAAAAAAAATAAACGGTTTAGATTGATACAGATTTTTCTGATAAGATAATAAAGATATAAGACATGAAGTGACTAATGAATGCAACGGTTAGATCTTGATAAAAAAAAAACGGTTTAGATTGATGCAGATTTTTTTGATAAGATAATAAAGATATAAGACATGAAGTGACTAATCAATGCAACGGTTAGATCTTGATAAAAAAAAATAAACGGTTTAGATTGATGCAGATTTTTCTGATAAGATAATAAAGATATAAGACATGAAGTGACTAATCAATGCAACGGTTAGATCTTGATCCAAAAAAATAAACGGTTTAGATTGATGCAGATTTTTCTGATAAGATAATAAAGATATAAGACATGAAGTGACTAATGAATGCAACGGTTAGATCTTGATCAAAAAAAAAATAAACGGTTTAGATTGATGCAGATTTTTCTGATAAGATAATAAAGATATAAGACATGAAGTGACTAATGAATGCAACGGTTAGATCTTGATCAAAAAAAATAAACGGTTTAGATTGATGCAGATTTTTCTGATAAGATAATAAAGATATAAGACATGAAATGACTAATGAATGCAACGGTTAGATCTTCATCAAAAAATTAAACGGCATAGATTGATTTGCTTATACTATAAAATGGATATCATGTTTGGAAAATAAGATATATCTCACCGTCATCTTCTATTTTTCTGATAAGATGAATTTTAACTACGGTAGTTCATCTCATATACCATCTTTTTCTTCTTCTTTTTCATCATCTTCAGATGATGATAATCACGATGATATAGAAAAGCAAGCAGTATGCCAAATTACTGCAAACAACAACTTTCTCATCACTCAACAACTACTTAATGAAAGATCTCATGGTGGTTCTATTCCTGGGCATATAGTTATCAACCGTGATCGGGAAAAAGCTTCTCGCAATCTCTTCAACGATTATTTTGCAGAGAATCCTTTGTTTTCTGAGGCGATGTTCCGACGAAAATTTCGGATGAGCCGTCCTTTGTTTCTTCGTATTCATGATGCTATACAAAGACATGACAATTACTTTGTCCAACGAAGAGATGGAGTCGGGAAATTAGGATTGTCTGGTTTGCAAAAAATAACTGCTGTATTTCGAATGTTGGCGTATGGTCTACCGGCGGATTCCACCGATGAGTATATCAAAATTGGAGAGTCTACAGCTCTAGAAAGCTTGAAGCGATTTTGCCGTGCTATTATCGAGGTGTTTGCAGACCGCTATTTTCGATCACCTGATGCTAATGATGTTGCACGGCTACTCCACATTGGTGAATGCCGAGGATTTCCTGGTATGTTGGGTAGTCTAGATTGTATGCATTAGAAATGGAAAAACTGTCCAACGGCTTGGGAAGGACAATATGCTGGTCGTAGTGGATCTCCTACAATTATTCTTGAAGCTGTAGCCGATTATGATCTTTGGATTTGGCATGCATATTTTGGTCTACCGGGGTCTAATAATGATATAAATGTTCTAGAAGCGTCTCATCTCTTTGCTAATCTTGCTGAAGGTACCGCTCCGCCCGCAAATTATGTTATTAATGGAAAAAACTATAATATGGGTTATTATTTAGCTGATGGTATCTATCCAAAATGGTCCACTCTTGTTCAAACAATTCATGATCCACGTGGTCCAAAAAAAAAATTATTTGCAATGAAACAAGAAGCGTGTAGGAAAGACGTGGAACATGCATTTGGAGTATTGCAGTCAAGATTTGCAATTGTGGCCGGACCATCACGTTTATGGAGTAAGAAAGTGTTACATGATATAATGACAACTTGTATCATAATGCATAATATGATCATAGACGATGAACGTGATCTTGATGCAACAATTGAAGAACGAGCCGAAGCCCCACGTGCAGAAGTTGAGATGACGGGTGATGATGATGCTCGATTTCAAGAATTTTTATCTCGACATAAACAAATCAAAGATCGGAATGCTCATATTGAACTTCGAAATGCATTAATTGAACACTTGTGGTCTGAATATACTAATTCTGAAAATTAGTAATATGTAATTCTGGGTTGAAAAAAATGTAATATGCAATTCTGATAATTAATAATATGCAATTTGTTTTTATTGTTTTTTAATTTAATAATTTTAATATTATCTTAATTTTTGATTAATTTGAAAAATTAATTAAAATAATAGTAAATTTTATCAATTATTAAATAGTAAGAACTATTTTTAATTTAATAGTATAATAATAGAGAATATTTTTTTTAGTGTAATATTTGGTGTTATGGTTGAAGATGGAAAAAATTTTAGTGCTAAAATTATACTATTTTTGTGTAATTTTGACACTATTTTAGTGTCTTGCATTGGAGATGCCCATTCTCAACCAAACATGAAGATACTTGAGTAGATTTCATTTGGTTTTGTTCCGTTGGGTTATTTTTGACATATGGGTTATGTATTCATCTTTCAGTCCAAAATATTTTTCTCTTTTCAATATTTGAAGTTTGAACCCTTTACATTCATCTTTTTTGCATTCAGTCCTATCTCAATTTGTTTCGGATTAGGGAATTAAAGTTTAAAGGCTTAGTTGGTTAGAGGCTCTGCTTAAGTTTACATAATCTCTATTTTTTTTTTTTTCTTTCAAAGAAGAGATCTGTTTGAATTTGGGGCTTAGTCATGTGTGAAATTAAGGTAAAGCCCAAACTATAATTTTCAAATGACTCTTAATGGGCTTCGAGCAATTCTTAACACATGTGTGGCAGACTGGTAGAAGAAAAACTCTATGGTTGCAATTTGCAATGTGTATATATATATATGGGATAAATGGTTGCAAGTTGCAATTACTGAAGCAATTGTAATTATTTGTAAATATAACCTTGGAGATTGGGGAATACATGTGGGACAACGGTCTTTTCTCCTTAAACATATCTTATTTCCACTCAAAATATATTTGTCTCTTCTTAAAATAGGGTAAAAATCATTTAAAATAAAAAAACTGTTACTGTTTTTGGGAAAAGGATAAAACGTAGCTTTGCCATTATTTGCTTTTTAACATTGGTACTCTTTAGATTTTTGTTGTTGTTAATTTTCAGTATCTGAAAATTTTAAAAACTTAAATCTACCACCTAAAATTCTTTAGCATGTGTAAGAATTTACAATTTTAATCAACCACCAAGAAAATAAATTTCTACGGAACTTGGTTATTTGTTTAAGGAAAAAAAATAATTTGTTTTTCTTTGGTAGAGAAATAAAATAACTGATTTGTTTTTTTTATTGCATTATCGAAGGCATTGTTACTTGCGAAGAAAAAATATATATATATATACATATAATTATATATAGTTATAAAGATATTTAATTGGAGATATTTAGAATGTGACAAATAAAACATTTAAATATATGTTTATTCGGTATACTGTAAATGGGCCAGGAACCATGAGACAAATATTAGTTAAGTATGAGCCCACAAAGTTTAATAGTGGACCACTGACTCATTTGGATTTTGTCAAGTGGGCCCGTCAATTTCAAGATATCGAAGTTCAACCCCATAAGTTTTAATTATTGGCTTACGGGACCCACACTTTTGATTTTGTTGCTGTTTGTCATAGAGTACAAAACAATTTAAAGGAGAAAATATACAAAAGAAAAAGAAAAAGAAAATAAAGGAGAAAAATAGTTGTAAAGTAGGACTATAGGAGTACTGAGTGCAGATAATCCAAAAATTTGAGATGGTTTAGGAAAAAAGTAATGATTGGTTTTGTTAGACATTACTAATAACTATATAGAGGTCTAATTTCATGATATAGACTTATAAAAAACATTCCTTATCAGAAAAAAACATCATGTCTATTTAAAAAAATAAAAAGCTTTATTTAATAAGAGTTTACATTTCATGTCACTAATTTATTAATTTAATAAATTTCTATTATATGTTAATAAAACAATTCACACTAACAAAATTTCTTCCTTTTTATAAAAAAAAAAAAAAAAAAATTCTCATTAGACTATTAATACTAGTTTATTTGTTGTCTTTTGCTTTACAACGTCGACAGGGTTTATATTCAAGTCCTGTATAGGTCCCTGGTATGAGGGACATTCATGCACCATGTAACGCCATAAGAAATTAAATACCAATTCGTGATTGTCTCTTGCTTTGACTAAATTTCAACGTTTACTATCCTAATTTATTACATTTGCCTCAAATTTCCATTACGAGTGGTAGATTTCTCAGCCACCGGTAACTTCTTGATTTCAAAGAAACAAAAAAATATATTAACATTTAATAACAAAAAAAAAACAGAGGCAAATGACGGAATGGTAAAAGGTGCTAATTTGGCAAAGCTTGTAGGTTTCTAGAAAGCTTGCACGCGTGGGTCCTCGACTTCCACCATCTCCATCTGTCTCAACATTGTTTCCATTTTTTCATAAATAATATCGATATATCCATTTACTACAAGTTTTAATAATTACTTTTCACTACTGCGTCTGACTGATTCTATTTCTGACCAAAAGCACAAATACAAATACAACGAATCATAAATTCAACATACAATAGTATCATTCTCCCTATCAAAACCACTAAACAACCCCAAACTACATTATCCAATAGGCCAACATATGAACACATGTTCGCTGGCTCTTGTTGTTTCTTTGCTTCTCCCATTTTTTTACCTAACTAAAATCATCACCACTAAAAACACTCAAACCTCCCCAAGAAGAATGAATAAATTTGTTTAAATTAGAACTTCAGTGGTTTTTTTTTTTTTTTTTTTTGGTCCGAATAATATAAACACTAATTGTACACAATGCTTAAAAAGCACCCCCAACTCCAAAAAAAATTGTCATTCCCTTTGTGGGTGTTCTGTTCCGTCTGCTTCTTTCTTCCTTGAGACTCTTACAAGTCCTTCTTAGTCTCGCCAGCACAAGCTACCTAACCGGAACTTCCCAACCATTCAGAGTCTTTTAAGTTAACAAAATGGTTTTAGGATCTTTCACTCACCCGCTTGTTGCTTTTGATCCACTGCTTTCACCTGAACCGCTGAGGGAACAGTGTGAACATACGGGAATCCTGGAGGCCCCAACTGATGTTGCTGCGTTTTCCCCATACCACCTCCTCCTTTCATGTTATTGGCAGCAGCTGCAGCTGCGATGGCTTTCGCTGGATCTGAAGTGACTGTGACAGCTCCTGTGACTGGAGGACCCGTGGCGGCAGCAGAAGCTACTGAACCTGACGGTTGCTGATGTCTCTGAATGTAGTAACCACCAGAAGGAGATATGATCTGTTGCTGTTGCTGCTGATGTTGATGTTGAGCTTGCATATAAGGATTTGAGAAGAAAAGCTGGGCTTGCTGCTGCAATCCATGCTTTGGCAGCTGCTGCTGTTGTTGGGACTTGGATCCAGAGCTCGTGGTCGGGTTTCCGAGAACAGAAGGACCATTATTCCTTCCACCAGCAGATGATGCCATGGATCCAGACTGTAAGTTCTTGGACGGCTGGGATGATGAGTGAGTGGTGGAGGAAGCTTGTCCAGCTTTGTTCCCTGCTGAGGAAGCGGAAGCAGTTGTTCTTGGGCTTCCGCTAGCGTTTTTGGAGACAGAAGACGAAGGTGACCCAACTAACATTGGTGGAGATGGAGCCTGGTTGTTGGTACCTCCTCCTTGCACCTGTTGCATTGGTGAACCAGAAGCCATAGGTTTTGAGTTTGCTGCAAAAGATATCTGCGATTGCTGGGGACGGCTTTGCTGTTTATGCGATGACACGTTCCTTAGGGACGATGCAGCAGTAATAGATGATGATGGCGACAGTATCGAAGGAGACTGAGCTTGGGGAGTGTTTGTGGTCCTGGGTGAATTGTTTTTCCACTGAGCAGACTGCACCTGATTGCTGCTCGACTGGACAAGGTTTTGAGGAAACCCTGAATTAGAATTTGGAAACTTGTTGTTTCCTGCGGGTGATGTGGTGATATTGTGATCAGCGAAACCACTCCCATTACTCGCCACAGGCCCTTTGGTTCTAGCAGCAGAAGCAGCAGCTGAAGTTGCATACCGTTGCTGCTTCTGGAGATACATGGTAGTGTAAGGCTGCTGTGATTGATTCCGTTGCATATGCTGCTGCTGCTGCTGTTGCATATGTTGCTGCTGCTGTTGAATATGCTGCTGCTGCTGTTGTTGTTGTTGCTGAAGATGATGATGAGACATCGGTATAGAACTGGAACTCTGTGGCATAGGAGAACCAAGGTTGAGCAAACGGGATGAGCTATCAACGATACTACCAGTCGTCACAGCAGATGCATCGGTTAAATCGTGTTTGTTAGAGAATGCAATAGATTGCCCACCATTCACACCACTCGTTTTCCCTGTTGCTCCTCCTGTCTGTCTCTGTTCCTCCGCAGTATTAGTATTAGCAGTAGCAGAAAGTGACCCAGATTTTCCATCTTCTAGAGGAGCACCGTAGTTCATTTTCTGTTGAGCTGCAACTGCCATCATCTGATAACCCTGCCTCGCTGCTTCTGGAATGCTGTGGAACATAGGATGATTCTGAGCAATTGATGACATGTTCAGGGCAGGAGTAGCGTTAGCCCCATTGAATGTCGCAAAAGTCATAGCATAACCCTGTGATTGGAAGGATTCTACACCAGCTTTTGAAACCTGCTGCTGTGATTTCTTTTCACCATGACTACTAGAAGATCCAACCACTCCGCCACCAGGGGCTGCTGAACTCATCAAACCCAAGTTGGTTAGTTGCATTGGCATACCAAAGTTCTGGCCACAGGCAACATTAGAACGAGAACCCCGGCTATCAGCGGTTGATGGGCTATCCTCCCCCACAGTTTCACTATGTTGAGATGCATTTTCTCTAGGTTGCTGCCTCGGCTGAAAACTCAAAGGCTGAGATTGGACTTTATGAGTTGGATATCCTTGGGAGTTCCCGTGATTAATTGGTGGCCTCAGCTGTTGGTTCTGCAGATGCTTCTGTGCTGCCGATGCACCAGTGGAGACACTCCCATTCTGGTTGCTAGAAGTATGGCTCTGGAGCATTTGACCAGATTGCTGTGGCTGCTGTTGCTGCTGCTGTTGCTGCTTCTGTGGCTGAAGATGTTGAGGCTGGATCATTTGTGAGGAATAGAATGAACCATTAAAAAATGGTATTGGCTGCCCAGGAGCTCCTCTATACGCAGGTGATGCACCAACATGTGCTGGGACTGGAAATGGGTAGCCGTTATTTTGCAAGATGGCAAGGTACTGCGTTTCATTTCCCGGTATGGCTGGATAACTAAAGCTCATTGTTGGTGCACCAGCTGGGGTAGCTGATGCAGAACCGTTCATGGATGTGGAAGTAGCTGTTGCCCCAGAAGAAGATGTGATGCCACTATTAGGAGTTCTGACAGAGGCGGCAGCTATTGTAGCGGCTGCATGAGGCTGTTGGCCCAAGGGGAAAATGAATGTTGGACCATGCTACAATGGAAGAAACAGAAAAGGAACAATCAGCTTGTAAGAAGGACGAGAAAAGGTTGATATGAGAAACATGCTAGATTTATTACACAAAAAACTAACCAAGATGTTATTTGCTGCTCCTGGAGGCATAGCTTGTTGGAGCAACATTTGATTTCGCTGAGCTGTATCTGAATTTTTGGAAATAGAATGAGGGTTCTTATCAGGAACAGGGTTGGAACTTCTGGCCAAAACACTCCCCTGTAGTTCTGTGGGAGGCATGAGACTGAGATTGCAGGCCTTGGTCCCATACAATGGAGCTGAGCCAGCTGCTGCAGGCCAGAAAGGATTCATCTTCGTGAATTGCTGATGAGACTGAATATTCCGAGCGATGTAGCAGTGTGTAGCACATCTCTTAGGCCTCGGTTGATTAAAAAGTAAATGCGGAGGAGGCTGCATGAGATCAAAATAAAAATCAGTAAAAGGAAAAAAAAAATGGAATAGAGGATTCTCTAAATGGCATAGCAATCAGACTTCTGTGTACCACTAGTGCCACAAGGGCTTTTACCTGCATTGCTGCAGAGGCTAAGGAGCTGGTATCTGCAGGCACAACTCCTTGTGTAGGTGCCATGTATCTGCTTCATCACAGAGTTTTCCATTAGCTCAAGCACGAAAGAAGAAGATTTCTCATAGTTTCACTTGCTAAAAATCAAGAAGCATACCCCATTGTAGGAAGGCCCCCAGGCCAGCCTGGCATTGACATATGCAGAGGTAAAGGGCTAACTTGAGCTGCAAAATTCAGAAAAACAAACTTTTAAAAAACAAGAAAATAGCGAAGGAGACTCAAGAAACATGAAAAAGGCTTACCTTGTTTATCAAGAACAGATAGTTGTTGTTGAGGTGACTGTTTCTGAACATGATGCTTGTTAACTACACCCAAATGATCAGATTTATCCAAGTCGAGTTTAAGTTCACAATTCCTATCCAACTTATGGGATTCAGCTTCTGCCACCATTCTAGGTTTCTTCTTCTCATCATGCTCAATAGTTGTCGAGTCACCTCCATCTTCCTTTAGCAGAGGCTTCGCTTCCTGTTTCATGCATGAGTGTAGACACGAGAGAGAATTAAAAAAAGGGGCAAAAAAGAAGAAGATAAGAAAAAGTGAGCCAAAAGAGAAAAAAAATGAAAAAAGTAATGATGGATACCCCAATTATCACAATATTACCAAACAAAAGTGGGTCCCACTCACCGTTTCCACTTCCGTGACTTTAGGTTTAGCTTCTGCTGCCACACATTCCATCTCACCGCCTCTCTCCGACGAAGATCTTACCGGCGGTGGCGCCTAAACCGATGGGAGAAAACAACACAATTAAAATAAATAAAATCAAAAAAAATCAAAAAATTAAAATAAATAGGTAAATTGACACTTACCATCAGATCTATCTCAAACTTCTCTTTTTCCGGTGAACTCCTGCGTGATTAAAAAAAAAAACTCGTCTTAAGAACCAAAAATTGGGTAAAAAATCCAAAGAAAAAATGTATAGATAGAATGCTTACGATTTAGCTCCTAAAGTGGTAGCACCATCACCATCGGATCTAAATCCTGAAGAAGATTCCACTTTCGGCAATATTGTTTCCTCCTTTGACAGACTATTCTCTTTTTTCTCAGCTGATCTCGAATCTAACGACGCGTTGCTTTCTCTCGTCTGTAAAATGGTCGAATCCAATACGGAGCTGTTTCCTTCAGCAGATCCTGAGCTCTTTATCTGATCACCAAACGGAACTTGACTTTTTGAAGGAGCTTCAGCTTCGGATTTGATGTTAGACGAAATTGTAGCGAATCGTGAACTGTTCTCGTCTTCGTTTTTGACATGTCTCGGCTTCTTTCTTTTCGGCGCTGAGAAATCAAATGATAAAAAATGAGCAAAGGAGAATTTTTTTTTGAAAAACACCAGATCGTTCTGATTTGTGGATGGAGAGGACTTACCTATAGCAGAAACATTAGACGAGCTCGACTGATGAACAGTTTGGGAATTAGAGATCGGTGAAGATACTCTAGATTTGACTTCTACCGTTGATTTCGCACCTGCTTCCGTCAAATCGTTACCGTCGGATTCTTGTTTTGATGAAGGCATCCTCATCATACCGTATAACACTTCTGCAATCTCGATCTCAATCTCGTCTTGTACGGCTACCGGAGATGAAAATTTACCCGATGATGATTTCGGTGGTAACGTCTTCTGTTTCGTCCCCGACGACTTCAAAACAGAATCAATTTTTTTTTAAGTCAAAAATAAGAGAATGGAGATTTGGAGAGGGGATTTGAGTGAAAAATATTGAGAGACTAACCAATTTTTTTCTAACTGAAACGCTTGATGAAGAAGGAGATGTAGGAGCTGGGGGAGACGGAGATGCTAAAATCGAAGCTGGACTAACTCTAGCTGGAGATGTTGATATTTGCCGGTGGATTTGTTCACCGGAAGCAAAAACACCACCACCGGTAGTACTTGACGCCCATGATTCATGAGGTCTCTTCGTACAAGCTGTAAAAATAGAGGAAGAAATTAGAAAACCTATGAAAAGAGATTAGATCAACGATGAGATATGTTTACATTATAAATTTCCACCTCTCTACCTGACCGAGCTTTTCTAGGAACCGAAACGCCGATCATCTCGTCCGCCGCTTTCCACGACGACACGAGAGGTGATACCGGCGCCGGAGAAGGAGACGATCTGAAAACTTTCGTTGACGGAAAATTCTTTCTCTGATGGTTGTTGTGGTTGTGGTGGTGATGGAGATTACCGCTACCACTGTTGTGATGATTTGAAAGAGACGATGAAAACGAAGCGGCGGAGATATTATTGCTCGTCGGAGGAAGCATCTTCAACGAAGACGGTGGTCCTCCACCACCGCCACCGTCGTCACATTCTTCATCGTCGTTGACACTCTCTTCAGAGCTATCGTCACCACCGTCGTCTAAATTACCGTGAACCATCATTATCCGTTCTCCTCTTCTTCTTTTGCTCCGGCTATTTAACCGACCTCTCTCCCTATCTCTTTCTCGTTCCCTCTCTCTGTCTCTATCACGTTCCCGATCTCGATCCTTCTTCGCACTCCCTCCTCGATCTCTCAACCTCGCCGCCTCCGGTAACTCAACCGGACCATCCTCTTCTGAAACAAAAAAAAACAGTAAAATCAAACGGTTTCTCCCAGATCTGAAAAAAAAACCTTAGAAATGAATGAATCAAGAGATAAAAAACCTGGAGAATCTCGGAAACTTCCGGCTCTATGTCTCCGCCGGGAAAGGCCATTACCGGCCGCCGACATAGGTACTCTTCTAGCTTCTCTATTTC
Organism: Cardamine occulta; assembly: GCA_028015245.1. Taxonomy (NCBI): domain Eukaryota; kingdom Viridiplantae; phylum Streptophyta; class Magnoliopsida; order Brassicales; family Brassicaceae; genus Cardamine; species Cardamine occulta. The sequence continues at coordinate 5,446,203 of CM051373.1, forward strand.
TATCCATCTTCTTCTTCTCTATTGCTTCGTTCCCTTCTCTCTTTTCTTCCCCTAATCGCAACCCCTTTCTCTCTCTATCTCTCTCTCTCTTCTCTATCTCTCTACTTGCTTCCCATTATCTCCTTTATTTGTGCTCCTCATAAAAGCAGTAGCGAATAAATCCACGGCTCATATCTTCTGCCGTAAAACATTTTCTCAATCTTCACCGTCGGTGTGAATACATCTAACGGTTCTGATTCGCTTCATACCAGCGTGACAGAATCTTGGCCCTCCATTATCGAGATCTCACTTATAAATAACCGATATTTCCTCTTTTATTATTTTTTTAACCTCCGGAATTTTGCTTCTTTTTTTTTTGTTATTAACAAAACGTATTCTTTTATTATTTAAATAGTCAGCATCCTCTGTGGGACCTACGAAAAAATGATATTTTTTTATCGCAGTATTATTTGTTTTCATTTTTTATGGTTTTAATAATACTAATTCCGAGTCGGATTCATGTGAAAAAATTATTTTGGACTGTCATCGGTTTAAACATGAGCTCCCACGTGTCAAGATTCTGACATCACACGCTTCCCTCTATATTATCGCTACCTATATTTTATTGACTTTGCTGTTTAGAAATAAACAAATATAAATATACTAAAAGTCCGAAGCAAAAGATAATAATATTAAAATACAAAATAATCAGTAATTATTCTTCAATATAATATTTGTTAAAAAAGGCTCCTGGGGTAGTGTACTGTTGTCCACTAATCGCGATGACTCGTGTGAAAAGAAAACAAAATACTGACATATACACGCACAAATATGATATTATTTTAATTCAAATGTGTCTTGAGAAGATGTATCACCGGCTACTACCGGTAGACAGACCTTGGCAAAGCCAATCTGACGATCAGAATCGAATCTTTGTGATCACCAAGGCACCAACACACACCGATCCAACCGGTAAAATTAATCATATCAGGTTCCACTTCTCAACCTCTCTTCATCTTTTATTTACTTTTGTTTTCCATTAACTAAATCAAATAGCTAATAGTTTTTTATTTGGCACTTACTAATTTTATTCTGTTTAAATTAATTTAAAATTTTGACTGAAAATAATTATCCAGAGAGCTTTGGAAAAGTTAATCTTTCAAATTTTAATTTAGTCATTATAAGAAAAATATCAAGTAGAGTATTAGAAACATATAAATCATATCTCGATAGATCCTAGATTAGATTAGTCAAATTGACATAACTATAATCTCCACAACTAATTAAATCTGGCCATATTTGGATATTTCTAAAATTGTTAGAATAGTTTCTAGATTTTTTAATTCTTTTAGGGAGGGGAGCTAAACAATAAACCCTATAAAGTAAGGAAGCTAGGCCCACCACAATCTAAAATAATTTAAGTCATTAATTAAGAATCGTCGTCCAATACCATTTGTTGCCAACAGCGAAATGCTCAGACAGCCGTTCGATTATTTTCTGTTATATTATTTCATCGATTATTATTTTTTCGTAATCTGACTTGGCAGACAGCGTCATCCCGTAAAAAAGCACTAAAAAGGTATTGAGTTGGCACCCGACCGGTTAATCTCAACCGTTCGTTGAAGTAACAATCAACGGGTGAGATGAGAAGCAAGGGAAATGCATGTGGGACCTTATTCACTCATGTCGCGGTTACGGAACTTCCGAGAAGTGTGGGACCCGCATTTAGCTGCCAATGTGGAATTGCTCCCCTTTTTTATAATTACTTTTTTCACCGCTCCTTTTCCAAATTTTCTTGTCGACATTATTTATTTTTATTTTTTCACCTCTTCTCTCACAATTTATTATTATTATTATTTCATTTTTTGGTTGAATTCTCACTTTTCTAATATATCTTTCACTGCCCTTATCTCATTCTTAATTACCCACTTATAAATCATTTTTCTCTAAATTATAAAAGTTGGCATGTTGGCAAAACAGAGGTTGGCCTGTTTCGCTATTTTTTAGGGCATTTATGTTTAAAACCTTAAAGGTAATTTGAATAGATTTTTTTCTAGATATTAGGTATTTCTTGTCCAGTTTTAATATATATTAAAAAATATTAATCGCTTTTGAATTTAATTTTTATTTTTATAATTTGAATAAATTTATCATGGGAAATACTTTTTAAAAAAACATTTAGTTCATTCTGATTTTCTTACAAGTTATAAAATTGGTTAAAAATCATAAAAATTCTGTTTTGAACAAAATTTAAGTTAACTTATTGGTTAAACTATAGATTATTTATCATTTCTTTGTAAGCATTTTAATTTCAATTTAACGTAAAAAAACAGTTTTAAAAAAATAATTTGTATTTTTCTAACGAAATATTACTAAATTTTAAGATTCTGACATTGGTCCAAAACGTCACCTCGTAAAAGAGATACGAGTACAGCAAATCGTTCGTGGGGATATAAAAGGAAACTAGGAATACAGTAGGATTTCTAGTTTTAATTCATAACCCGATAATGTGATTTTCAAATGTTTAGAATATATCTACTTTTAAATAATTAATAAATTTAGCAATTATTGTTTGATTTTTTTTATATGGTGACAGTGACGTGGACTGGGGCCCACGTAAATATTAGATTTTATAATTAAATTTGAAACACCAACAATCTTTGGTCAATGGTCAGGATTTATATAACTCGTAATTAATAACAATGGAGTAACTCGACTAAACCGTAAATAAATTCAGACAATTTACGTTACGCGCTACGTAGCGCGTGCACAACGAGTCCTAAGATATCCACGTGGTTTCAAACTGTTTCCACGTGGTTAATTACATACATGACACGTGGAGGATCGTTCTCTCTTATTCGTCGCCTTGGATCTTGTTTTTGTCGAAGCTACTCTTTCACTTAAATTATCCGTAGATACATTACAAGAGCAGAGTTAAAAGGAGAAAACCACTAAACTCACGGTCGTTCACGGATGTTAAGTGTGACAGCCGTATAAACTGATTACGTGGCGAGTTTAGAGTGGTGGAATTACGTTATCTCGTGGATGAGCGGTCACCTAAATGACTTTACGACAGTGAAAAGAATATAAAGCACCGAAAATGCCACGTCAGAGTATAGAGTCCCGCCAAATGAATTTGTCGGATTTCTCTTTTTTTTTTTTCTTTAACTTACATAATACACTCTCCGTTTCAAAATATAAATTGTTTTAAAAATTTTGTTGTGTATCAAAATATAAAATATTTTCACATTTTGATATAATTTTTTATTTTATTAAGTATTTTATGACCAATAATAGTTTATAATTTTTTTATAATTAATTATATTATTTTTGTTTATATATTAAATAATATTTTTTAAAATAAAAGTAATTTTTTAATATACGTGCTTTAAGACAAAACGTCTTATATTTTAAAATAGAGAGAAAGTATTAACTTGTCGACGAACTAAAAAGGATATTTTTTTTAACTCATTCAAAATTAAATATTTGACTATGTAAATGACACGCGGTGACTTTTGGAGTTATTGCTTTTTGCCAACGTGGCAACTGTTTTGATCGTTCGCTTAACCCTAGCCGTCAGAGGGAAATTTCTCAACCAGACCATTAAACATTACATAAAGCGATTATTTTGTTTGGCTAAAATTTTGGAAGGTTTTTACATTTTCTGAAAAACCAAACATATTTAATGGTTTTAATATAAAGAGATATGTATATCTTTTTTTTTTATTATTCTTTGTCGTATGCGAAGATACGTATTTTGTATGTAAAAAAATCCCTTCATTAACGCACTAAGGCATATCGGAAATTGTGTGAGCTCTTTGTGTTTAATTATTTTATTGTTAAAACCATATAATAATTCGTATTGAATCGTACAATAGTTTATTGGATATCATAGAGGCCTTTAAAATAGTATATGGCGAACATGGCACCATGACTGTTTATTCATTATTATAATCATTTCATTCAAATCTAGAAAAATGTAAGAAAGTACACATTGCCACAAAATAATAATATTTTATACTATAAAACTGGATTAATCGTTGAAACATTACTTTATATTGGAAACAGTTGATAGAGGCTAGGCAACTGATTAGGACGTCTCTCTTATTTATTTAAATATAAAATTCGATATTAAGATAAAGGAAAAGTCAAAATATTCAAAATATTTTTTGTCAACATTTAGTGTGAGATATATATATATATATATTTTTTTTGCGTTTTAATAATTGATGAGAGAAGAAATATGCGGAATCCCTTTGCTTATGCTGTACCATTTTGCTGACATAAAGGTTTAATAAACAATAAACAATTAAGGTTTTTGGTAATTGCGATTTGCTATTATTTTGACCTAAACTTGCCATGATAGATTGAAAAGAATGGCCATGATAGATACCTTTTTTTTTATAATGGACACAACTATATAATTAATTTGGTGGCATAAGAGAGAGAGTCTCTGATACGTTTGAAAGAAAGTGGTTAAGTACACATAATCACCCAAGTTATAATATCATTTGATAAATTTTCTCTATCACAATTGACTGTTTTCTTCTTCTTATTTTAATAATTTTTTTTTTATATTTGAAAGGTATTGGGGCCCGGAAAGAAAATAAAGATCCATTCCCTAAATAAAGGATCCACATCCACTGGGTTCTTTTCAAATTTTTTTCTTTCATCTGTAAAGAGGAAAAGAAAAGTTGTAAATTTGTCACTAATATACTCAATAGAATACAGATTAATTGAACTAAATATATTATTTAACTGTACTAAAATTTGATTTCTAGATGAGATTCTATTGTCATAATATCTATAGTTTCTTACAAGATAATGGGAAGTTAAGTGGCAGTTTCTACAAATGATTCCTTCGGTACGTTACAAATAAATTAGTAAATTACTAACGAAATAAAAGGCCTATAAAATTTGCAAAAGCCCAAAAACCCAAAAGCCCATAAATTAGAACGAAAGTACATATTGCTTTCAAGAAGAAACATAGTAGTATAATTCAAGGAAAAGACGATTCCAAGTATGGCTGAAATAGAGGTGATCTATATACAAAGTGAAGCAAGTCAAATTCTTTAGAACACAGTTTAAACTCGAGAAAAATCTCTTCTTTTAATCAACTCAATGATACCCAATTGGAGCTGGAGCTTCCTTAAGCTCACGACCTTGATAGTGAATATCCTGCAATTAAAACCACATAATTAACAATGTTCATAAGTCACAAAACGATTTAGGGTTTAGAAACTACACTTACAGATGCAAAATGGTTGACATCACGGTGATGCGCCTCATCAGCACGAACAACCATAACGACATCACGAAGAGTTGCATCAGCAGGAAGCCTCCAGTAATCAATAGCAATAGCCGGAGCAGGAACATTCTCAATAGTACCTTTATCAAGTTCCTTGAGAAACTCAGTGTAAGAATGGATTGCTTCTTCTTCAAGGTATCCAACCATACGATGAGCAAATTTCGGAGAGATTAAGTAACCGAGGAAATATGCGTTGAAGAAGACTCCTTGTACAGTGATCACAAGAGCTCTCTCGTACCATTTAGGTTTCGCAACTTCCATGAATGTCATTAGATGCATTCTCTCATTCTCTGCTTCCTCGAGTAAAGCTTTGATCCATCCTCCGCTTTGCTCAAAACGACGAAGAGATTTGCAGTGAAGTAACATTCCTCCGACCATTCCTGGCACTGCTGCTACAGTTTCAAGCATCATTGCTCGACAACCATATCTCCTCTGCATCAACAAAAATGATAATTACTCTTTGATCTTAATCAAATAGATTACTGAATGACACACACATATATATATATATATATATATATATATATATCAACAAATTGCAATAATTTCAAGAACTATCATATAAAAAGTTACCAAAAATAAAATATTGACTAGTTGCCTAAACAGAGACTAGTTGCCTAAGATAAAATATACTACTAATTAGATTATTATTCGCAATCAATTTTGGAAACTTCCACTTCAGAAAAAATGGTAAATGTAATGAAATGAAAAAGGAATATTCCAAGAGCGATGGAGAAGAAGAAGAAGAAACTGTTACCTGGAAGAAAAGATCGGTAGGCCAACGAAGAGATTTAACAGTCCAATAAGCTAATCTATCAAGAAACGTCGTCGGAACATGATGCTTTTTCAGATCTATCGTCAGATCAGCTTTATACGTCTCCCATGGCTAAAACAATCAAAACAAAATTCAATCAAAATCACAAAAATCTACTCAAAAATCGACGAAGCACAACGATCAATACACAAAACGTACCCTGAAACAGTTCCATTTCCACTCACTACCATCTTCTTTAGTGATCTTATTAGGTTCAACACCCCAATAGCTAGCGATTCCTTTCTCTCCTTTGTTACCTCCGGCGTCTCCACCGGTGGATTCGTTCTCTGTTTTTTTCTGATTCTCCTGTGTCGGCGTCGGTGTTACCGTTTTCTCTCCCAGAGTAATCGTGCTAGCGAATCTAACACCACCAATCGTCGGAGCTCTAGTCCAGATCCAAGACGAAGCAGAGACATCAGCAATCGTAGGCTTCAAGAGATGGTTTAACGATAACGATTCGTGAGACATAGCACGAGTTGCGGTTGAGAACAATCGTGGTCCAGTCGCCGTCATCAGCGATTTGGTCGCTTTAGCTCCGCCGCGAGCCATCATCATTGTTACAGATCGGAGATTGAAAACAGAAACTGAAAAAAAATCAAAAATTAAAATCCAAGAATTTAGGAAAACTGTAGGAGAAATCTTTTTTTTCTTTTTCTTTGTCGTCTTTATATGATTTTCACGGAGGTCTCGAGCAAGGTTTTATATAGTAGGAAAACGAACGGTTGAGGATGAAAATCTCTGACGTATAGGTAAGGAGATCACGCCACGTGTTAATAAAGTATAGCAGTTTCTGGTTTGTTACATATTATAATGACGGTATTAACCTTGACGACATGAGGGGGACTTTGTGTACGACTTTTCTTTGACTGAGGGTATATATGTAAACTGTAAGGCGGTGTAGATTTTTCTTGCAGAACAAGAAGTTTTGGGAGGCTGGAATATACTTACGTGGTGGCCACAACCTAAATTCTCATTGGTTGAATTTAATGTTTTTCGTGTGGTTATTATTAGGCTTTTTTTTATCACTTTATCTGCCAACAGAATCTTGCCATTTCTCTTTTTATTAATTTCGGGACATAACAGAAAAAAAAAACAAATATAGCAGATATATCTTCTGTTTTAACTCCCAAGTCAAAATTTGATGGAATTTATTAATAATAACATTCCTTATTCAAATTTGTTTACTCAACTCTGTTCGAATCATTCGAACAAATGATTCCAATCATATTATGAAAGACAAAAAAGTAGTCTTTTTCAATTTGATATTTTAATGCAAATGATATACGAAATTTTAATATCATATGAATGATAGTACATTAGTACATATATTTTATTTCAAAAATAACAAATAGTGGAGTAAGTAGTATGGTTTATTTGATTTACAATACAAAAGAAACTAGAATTGTTATAAGAAACGGCAATGTAATAAAAAAATCAGTAGTACGATCATTGATGTAGTACTACACCAATGCAACGTTACCAATTTGTTAATTTACCACCGGCTTATTAATAAAGACTGAAAAACAAAACAAAAAATGTTTATTGTTTTCGTCCCAAAAAAAAAAAAAAGTTTATTGTTATGACGCCTAAAAAGAAAGCAATATAACACTAGAAGAAACACAAAGAAGCTTACTCTCTGGCCCACTAAAGCCATTAAAAGCCCATTTAGGAACCAAGAAAACACAAAACTGGACCAGTTTCAGAAAATAAAAAAACTAGAAAGCTCTCATGATTCAATGATAGCCAATGGGAGCAGGAGCTTCTTTCAGCTCACGACCTTCGTAATGAATATCCTACAATTTAATACAACCATTAATATAATTAACCATCTGTTAAATCTATAAATATTTCATATAATATACACATAATTTTAAAAACACACTTACGGATGCATAGTGATTAACGTCACGGTGATGAGCCTCATCAGCACGGACCACCATGACAACATCACGAAGCGTTGCATCTGCTTCAAGCCTCCAATAATCAATAGCAATGGCTGGTGCCGGAACGTTTTCGATGTTACCGTTATCGAGTTCTTTGAGAAACTCAGTGTAAGAATGGATTGCTTCTTCCTCAAGGTATCCAACCATACGATGAGCAAATTTTGGAGAGATTAGGTATCCGAGGAAAAAAGCGTTGAAGAAAACGCCTTGAACGGCGATCACAAGAGCTCTTTCGTACCATTTAGGTTTTGCTACTTCCATGAATGTCATTAAGTGCATTCTCTCGTTCTCTGCTTCTTCGAGTAGGGCTTTGATCCAACCGCCGCTTTGTTCAAATCGCCGGAGAGATTTGCAGTGGACTAGCATCCCTCCGACAATTCCTGGAACCGCTGCTACCGTTTCTAGCATCATTGCTCTGCATCCGTACCGTCTCTGCGTTTTAAACGTTTGGTAAAATTAGTCGAAACGTATAATCAAGTTCAAAATGGTAAATGTAAGAGAAATCAATTGAATAAAGATTAATGGAATATGAGGTATTATATTCTTTCAATTTATTCACTTGCAATGTAGCTATGAGATGTTTGTTTTTTTTTTCTAGAGAAAAAGTGGAATTTGTTGTAAACGGTAGAATTCTATTGTTACTAAACCCAATTTTAATTTTATTTTTATTTTCAGCCCAAAATTTCTCTATTCTTGTATCATGGTAGAAATGAAACGGTGGAAAGAGGGTAACGTTGGCTTGATTTTTTTTTGTGCTAAATATGTAACTTTTACTAAAAGAATCCACAATTCTTAAATTTTCAACAAAATTTATTTGTTAATTGTACACTGACGAGACGCTTTCTACTGTAAACAACCCCATAATTTGGGTTTGCATTTTACAAACTTACAAAACTATTATATACAACAAGTGTTTAATTTCTTTTTGTAAAGTTACTTTCTAAAATAAGACAAACTAAAAATTAGTGTTTGAAACCAAAGAAACCTAAAATGTGGTTGAGGAGAGGAGTTATACCTGGAAGAAGAGATCGGTAGGCCATCGAAGAGATTTAACAGTCCAATAAGCTAATTTGTCCGGTAAAGTCGCCGGAACATGATGCTTATTCAAATCTATCGTCAGATCTGCTTTATAAGTCTCCCATGGCTGCCATTAATCCACAAAATTTTCAAAACGTACACAAAAAGTGACCAAGAGTGACAACAATACAAAAGCATACAATCATCATATATAGTATGTAATAATGTACCCGAAAGCAACTCCATTTCCATTCAGTTCCATCTTCTTTGGTGATCTTCATTGGCTTCACACCCCAATAGCTAACAATTAATTGCTCTCCTTTGTTACCTTGATCAGCCTCGCCACCGCTTGATTCTTTCTCCGTCGTTTTCTTCTTCTCAAATGTCATCTTGCTAAAATCTCTCACGCCTCCCATCGCCGGAACCCTAACATTTTCAACCCTAGGCTTCAAAATATGGATTATGGCGTCTTTAGAGAAGAGCCTTGGTCCAGTCGTTGCCATTACCTTCGCTCCATAGCGACTCATCATCATCATTGTGCACATTGAAGATGAATTAGTCGAAATTGATTATTAATCAAAGCTAATCCTATTTTTTTTTTCAAGTGTGTTTTTGTTTCTTCTTTTTTTGTTGTTGTTGTTGCATTTTTATAAATTCTCAACTGCTATCTATTTATAGCAATTACGGAAGTGTAGCATCATTATATATACAAAACGAAAAATTCGTCTACGATTTGACTAAAAGACTTGTAGCACACGAAATTAAGACATTTACAAACCAATCCGCAATAAACGCTATTTTTGCAAAGAGATATATATATATATATATATATATATATATATATATATTGGTTTAATTATGCGCAAAAACTATCGAGCTATTCTAAACGTAATACTCATTTTCTTTTCGGCTTTGTGATATTCGTCAGCCATTTTAATTTAGGTTTTGATTAATTTAGATTATATAATATATTTAATCTAACTTTTTTTCTCCATTTCGATGATTTTGGATCCATTTTGTAAACGTTGAACCAATTTACCCCTAATCCGGGTGCGATGACCAAAACCTCTCCGTCAAAGTTATAACAAGTTGGCTGAAACGAAATAATGTATGATCGGGAAATGCGAAACTTTCACATTTCTTTGGAGGATCATCACCACAAGAGAAATAAAAAACATTGATGTTTTCACTTTGACTAAGCACGTAAAGCTTGGTTTCTCTTAACACCGTATCGACGCAGCCTTGATGATTTAAAGGTTGAACACTTTCCAGGTCTTGTTAATATCTCCTTTCTTATGATATGCAAAGAAGTAGTAGAGGTTCCACACTACTAAGTAATCTCCACTTCTTTCATCTACCCACAAAACCGCATTTTCTATTATAAGTTTAATACCTTGATAAGTAAAGGTCTCCAAGACTCATCAGACTCACCGACCCTCTCAAACTTCATCTGTGATCCTTCGATTGCTTCCAAAGTTGGAAGAAGAATCCTTTCTCGAGTAAACAGATTCAAAATATAAAAATCGGTTCTATGGTCTAACATGAGGAACCAGCTACCAGAACTCGCCAAACAACGACTCCTATGGAAATCTAACCCTAGATCTCTTACTATGTATGTTTTGTCATGATGAGGATCATACAACTTACATGAAACATGGCTGTCGTTTGAAAAGAGGATGAGCCATGGAGTTTGGTTTTGTATGATGAATGATTCTGAAGTGGAATACCAATTTGAATAGATGCGCCTGGCTCGATGAAATTCTATAAAGTTCAAGCGTTCCCAAGACCGATCGAATCAGGTCGGGGGCAAGCATAGACCACTTTGAATCGTGGTCGGAACCATTCAACTTCTTCTGCGGCATTGCGATAGTTTAACTTCTAGGGTATGTTTTTTTTTTCTTTTTTTTTTTTTTTTTCTGACGTCGCTTATGTTTGTTAATTTGTCACAATTTTTTTTTTTTACGTTTTTAGCGTTTAAATAAAAAATAATCTTCCACTTTTAATAAATTAGTAATAATTAATGTTGAGATAAAAAAGTTAATAATAATTAAATTTGGTAAAAATATATAATATATTCAAACTTTACAAATTTAATTAAAAGTAAAAAATCTGGGTGGGCCAATTAGAGGAGGAAACCTTATTTATAGACTACAAAAGTTAATAATAATTACATTTAGTAAATATATAATACTTAACAATCTTTGAAAATTAAATTAAAATGGATACATGTTCCACAAAAAAGTTAATAATTAGCTGTCAAGTTAAATGGAAATCATATATTGTACGTCTCAATTATTTATCCAAAAGAAAAAGAAAAAATCTTAGCGTAGGTATGAAAATGTAATATTACAACACTAAAAATACATATATCAAAACATGAGATTCAATCAACTGAAACAAATCAAAATATGAAAAAAGAAAATAATCACCTCATAATGAAATAATTATCACATAACTTCAAAAAATATGTTTTGTTTTACATAGCTACAGATTTAGACTATATAACATGACTCCTTGTATCCATCGTAGTAACTACTCTACTCAAGTCACCAAAGCCTCCACCTAGGTAACCCAATTATTACCGGGTAGGGTCAAAAGACTCAAACACTTATCAGTAAGATCTTTTACCATCGTTTGAGCCAAACCCACCAAAGCTACTCCTTCCACCTGACTGAGAAGGTCGATCCGAACCAAAGTCCCCGAAACCAGAGGAACGGTTGCTTGATGATCCGCCTCTACCATAATCACCTGAACGACCACCACCAAAGCTACTTCTTCCACTTGACTGAGAAGAACGATCCGAACCGTAACCCCCAGGAGAACGCATACCAAAGCTCCCAAAACCAGATCGGTCAGAATCACCAGAATAACGGTTGCTTGATCCACCTGAACGGCCACCATAACCGCCAGCACTGCTACCACCATAACCACCACTACCTGAACGACCACCAAAGCTTGAACCACGATCCCTCATGCCTCCTCCAAAAGCCACACCAGATCGAGCATCAATTCCTTCAAACATGCCTCCGCTTCCACGTTCCACAGGAATGCTAGGGAGCTGAATTCAAAACCCAATAGACACAAAACAATTACTCCAGCCATTCAGCAAAAGAACCAAATGGGTGGAAAAAATTCGGATAATATCTAACCTCCGTGAATCGGCTCCCAACTTCTCTCTCAATTATTTTTACAGCCCTGGATTGATCTTGACTGTAGATGAGAATAGCACTTCCTTTCTTTCCAGCACGACCCGTTCGCCCGGTTCGATGAACAAATGTCTCCGTGTTATTTGGAAGCTCGTAGTGAATTATCTATTAAGACAGATAGATAGGTTTAGTAAAATGAGAAACAAAATTCGTTTAGAGTAAGAAAAGTGTAGTCTTGACTCACCAAATCGACATTAGGTACATCAAGTCCACGGGCAGCAACATCAGTCGCAACAAGAATATTGAAATGGCCATCCCGAAAACCAGCTAGTGTTCTTTCCCTCTGACTCTGGGATATATCACCGTGTAAAGCCTCACATTTGAAGCTTCTTGCCAATGCATATGAAAGGCGATCAGCATCCCGTTTTGTTTGGGTAAAAACAATGCATTTTCCTCCTTTAGCATGCTCCTGCAAAAGAAATGATATTATATACTCTTGCCATACACGACTGACAACCACTAAAAAGAATTACTCTGTTATTGAAAAATACTTAATCTCACATCGGTTTAAAAGCATAAGAATTGATACCGTTACAAGAGGACCGATAATAGATGCTCGTCCATAAGAATCTGCAATGATAGAATACGTCTTAATCCCATCTGCAAGTTTTTGATCAGAATCTCCAACCTATATAACACATCACAGTTAGGCAAAAAATAACATAACAGTACTAATTTAATCAAAGAAATGTCACCACATTAACAACTCTGCTAAACCCAAGATCAATCTTTACGGTTTGTGAGCAATTTCTGACTAGCAGGTACGAGAGTACTCACAAGATCAATAGTCAAAGGATTATTCAGGTGCTTTTTGGTCAGGGATCTGATCCAATTAGGCATTGTTGCGGAAAACATCATGCTCTGACGTTTCTCAGGCAACCTTTCCAATATAATCTCAACATCCTCAGCAAATCCAACTTGAAGCATCTGATCAGCTTCATCCAGAACCACAAACTGAACCTCTGATAAATTCAGAGCTCCTCTCTTCATCAGATCAATGACACGACCTGGAGTTCCAACGGCCACATCAACACCATAGTCAAGCTGCCTCATTTGCTGTCCAATCGGTGTACCTCCATAAAGACAAATAGTATCCAAACTTGGAGCAGACTCTCTAAACTCCTTCTCCACTTGGCGAGCAAGCTCTCTTGTCGGTGCCAAAACCAAGCAAAGAGGATTCCTCCCACGTCTGTCACACCAAAGACCACGAAAGACAATGTAAATCTCTGAACCTCAGATGATCGTTAAAGACTGTAAACACTAAAGTAAAATCAAGGAATTAACAAACCCATGTTTAGCATTGTATTTGATGATTTTGTCAATGATTGGAATCCCAAATGCAAGTGTCTTTCCTGTTCCTGTTCTAGCACGACCGATCATGTCCCGTCCCTGCATAGCTGGCTCCAACACAGCTTTCTATTCAACCACAAACATAAGTCTCAGTAACCCATAAAAACATGAACACAAAAGCTGAATAATTTAGTTTGATCTCAAAACATACCTGAATAGGAAATAGTTTCTCAATACCCTTACTACTCAAAGCTTGAACAATCTCCGGAGCTATCCCAAGCTCAGATATCGCAAGCCCATCACCACCGCTGCTACTACCAACACTCACCGAATCTCTACTCTCAGATATCGCAAACCCAGCAGGAGAAACCATCGACGATCTAAACTCCGACGGTCCAGATTGAAAATGAAAGTCCTTGGCTTTAACACCAAACGGAAAGCCAAGATTGACATCGGTAGATCGAATTGCGGCTAGATCGGAGACTCTGGCTGCTACTGGAGTAAAACTGTGAAATGAAACCGCATTAATGGAGGTCAACGATGCTGAGAGAGTCCTCCTTGATGCATCAAGGAGAGATCGACGGAGTACTGTAGTGATCATTTTTCGGATTCAGGAGAAATTTTGGTTTTTTTTTTCCTGATAGGGAAAATGTAAAACCCCAAAATTGAGAATTAGGGATTTTAGAGAGAAACCAAAGGGTTTAGCTACCGAGAATTGCGCAGAGAGATAAACAACAAAAGGGTTTAAGTAGATCTGGCGGGTCGGGTCGCCCAATAAAATAATGCCCATTCCTAGAAGCCCATTGGGCCTTTACTGTATCATTAAAGATTGGAGTTGATATACACAAAATAAAGTTTAGGGGTCAAAACATTCATTCTGTATTGTTTGGGGGGTTTTTATGCAACAAAACTTCAATATAATTGAATCCAGAAAGGGTTAGGAGGTAAAAGGAAAAGCTTTGAACGCCGCTTCTTCTTCTTCGTCTCTCTGTTATTAGCTTCTTCAATCCTCTCTGTGGATTTGTCTCTAAAAGTAAGATTTTTGATGAATTTATTTGGTTATGTTCATCTTTCCAATGGTCTTAGGTGTGTATCTATCTCAAAGTAAAGAGATTGATAAGCCCTAAATCGTTTCTGTCAATTTTTGAAAACCCTAATTTCGTGAGCTCTGTGCAGTCTTATCGGTGAAAGAAAGATGTTATCAGAAGAAGAACTCAAAAGACTCTACAGAATTCAGAAGACGTTGATGCAGATGCTCAAGGATCGTGGCTACTTCATCGCGGATTCGGAACTTAATATGACCAAATCACAGTTTATCAGGAAATATGGAGATAACATGAAAAGGGAAGATCTTGTTACTCTCAAAGCTAAGAGAAATGATAACAACGATCAGGTTTGTATGTCTCAATGTGTATATATACACTCTTCTCCTTTTAGGTTACTATCAGCTCTTCTTTAGTGTTCTTTGTTAGATACATCATTGCGAACTATGAGAAAAGATGTGTTATTTGTTTAACGAAAGCTGAAAGTCTATAGGATGTTACAGAGAACTAGGTTTTGATGAAAGTATTGATAAATGTCATCACTTTTATCTATAAGTAGTTGTAGGAATGGTCTTTTACAGAGTTTTGGTTATTTCCATTGGCATAGAATAACTGGGAAAGCATATAGCAAGATTGTTTCTATGTGTTTGATTTTGTTATCTTAGTCTCTGATTCATGGTTTCTGTTGTAGCTCTATATTTTCTTCCCTGATGAAGCGAAAGTTGGAGTTAAGACTATGAAGATGTACACGAATAGGATGAAGTCAGAGAATGTTTTCAGAGCAATTTTGGTTGTGCAACAGAACTTGACTCCTTTTGCTCGAACTTGCATTAGTGAGATCTCTTCAAAGTTTCATTTGGAAGTTTTCCAGGTAAAAACGACTTTGCTTTTTGTTCTCTTGATCATGATGTATCCACATTACTAATACTAAACCATGGTTTGGGTGGTTGGTGCAGGAAGCGGAAATGTTAGTGAACATTAAAGAGCATGTTCTTGTTCCTGAGCATCAGGTTCTTACCACTGAAGAGAAGAAAACTTTACTGGAGAGATACACAGTGAAGGAGACACAGGTTAGTTAGTCTATATAGAATCATTGATCTTGGTGATGAAACTCAATAGTTTTTTGTTTGATTAAAGTTTGGAACTTTTGGGTGTTTTTAGCTTCCAAGGATTCAAGTGACTGATCCAATCGCTAGATACTTTGGACTAAAACGTGGGCAAGTCGTGAAGATCATTCGTCCGAGTGAAACAGCTGGTCGTTATGTTACCTATCGTTATGTTGTATAAGCAAAAAAATAATCTTGTGTGTATTGCGAAGGGAACGCTCTGAATTGTGAAACATAAGAGAGAGATTTTTGTACCAAACCAAATTGTTGACGTTGTTTTTGTTTGTTGATTAGAAATAAGAATCAAATCTTACAGCAATCTATAGTTTAGTGTTCTATAAACTTGTAATCTCGTGGTAAGATCATTCTGTTATTTCTGTTTCATAATCTCTACGGTTTAAGAAGTATATGAAGTAACGGATCTAAACATCAGGGCTATGAATACATAAGAATATTAACCAGTCGAGATAACTTGGAAAAACCAAATTCAAACGAAACTAGAGTTGCTTCTGATCAACCACATTATTTTTGTTTTGATGGCCAAACGAAAGGGTTAACGATTAACAAGAATCATTTATGGAAGTGCCGAAGTATATGAAAGAACACTTTTCTCTCAATTGAGAAAGTAAAAATAAATTAGAGGCTACAAAATAATGATGACATAATGTATGTTTATGAGGCAAGAAGGAGCTACAGATTTATATATAGCTTGACTCCTTGTAAATACTACTCTACTCGAATCACAGAGTCCTCGTACGCCAACTTCATTATTGCCAGGTTGCATCGAAACCCCAACACTTCTCAGTAAGATCTGTTGCCATCTTTTGATCCAAACCCACCAAAGCTACTCCTTCCACTTGACTGAGAAGAACGATCTGAACCAAATCCCCCAAAGCCTGAGGAACGGTCTGAACCTCCTGAACCAAAGGAGCCCCCAAAACCAGAAGAGCGGTCTGAACCTCCTGAGTAACGGCTACTTGATCCGCCTGAACGGCCACTGCTACTACCATAACTACCACCACCACCACCACCACCATAACTACCACCACCACCACCATAACCTCCACCACCTGAGCGACCACCAAAGCTTGAACCACGGCCTCCTCCAAAGGACCCACCAGATCGAGCACCTACTCCTTCAAACATGCTTGCGCTTCCACGTTCAGCAGCAATGCTTGGGAGCTGATATCAAAACCCGGTTAGATACAAACTGTTACTCCAACCATCCAACAAAAGAAACAAAGGGATTAAAAAAAAGATATTAACCTCAGTGAATCTGCTTCCGACTTCTTTCTCAATCATTTTTACAGCTCTGGATTGCTCTGGACTGTGGATGAGGATCGCATTTCCTTTCTTTCCAGCACGACCTGTTCGCCCCTCCTAAAAAATGTTATTAGGAAGCTCATAATGAATTACCTATTCAAAATCACAAGATAGATTAGTAAGATTGAGAAACATAACTCCTTAAGAGCAAGAAAAAGTGTAGTTTCCACTCACCAAATCAACATTAGGTACATCGAGTCCACGGGCAGCAACATCAGTTGCAACAAGAATATTGAAATTCCCATCCCTGAAACCAGCAAGTGTTCTTTCTCTCTGAGCTTGGGATATATCACCGTGTAAAGCTTCACATTTGAAGCTTTTCGCTAATCCATATGCAAGGCGATCCGCATACCGCTTTGTTTGGGTAAAGAGAATGCATTTTCCTCCTTTGCCATGCTCCTGTAAAGAAACAAAAAGAAAATTAAAATGAGATACAGATAATGAGTTTCAAAGCAAAGTTAAGAAAGCATACCGCTACAAGAGGGGCAATAATGGAAGCTCTTCCATAAGAATCAGCTGTGATAGAATACATTGTAATTCCATCTGCGAGTTTCTGGTCAGAATCTCCAACCTAAATAATATATCACAGTCAGGCAAAAGATAACACTAAGAAAAATGTCACCTTTTCAGATATAAAATACAAGCAGGGATGAGATTACTCACAAGATCAATAGTCAAAGGATTTTTCAGATACTTTTTGGTGAGAGCTCTGATCCAACTCGGCATTGTTGCAGAAAACATCATAATTTGACGTTTCTCTGGCAACTTTTGCAAAATTACCTCAACATCCTCAGCAAATCCAACTTGAAGCATCTGATCAGCTTCATCCAGAACCACAAATTGAACCTCTGATAGATTCAAAGCTCCTCTTTTCATCAAATCAATAATACGACCAGGAGTTCCAACCGCCACATCAATACCATAGTTAAGCTCCCTCATTTGCTGTCCGATCGGTGTACCTCCATAGAGACAAATAGTATCCAAACTTGGAGCAGACTCTCTAAACTCCTTCTCAACCTGACGAGCAAGCTCTCTTGTAGGTGCCAAAACCAAACAAAGAGGATTCTTTCCACGTCTGTCACATCAAAAGATAACATAAGAGCCAAAAGGAAATGCAAATCTCTGAACTTGAGTTTGATATACAAGTAAACACAAACCCATGTTTAGCGTTGAATTTGATGATATTGTCAATGATGGGAATCCCAAAAGCAAGTGTCTTTCCCGTTCCAGTCCTTGCACGACCAATCATATCCCGACCTTGCATCGCTGGCTCCAACACAGCTTTCTATTCAACCAACACAAACATCAAAAACCCAGTTAAAAAATTCGAATTTTTAATTGATCTCTACAAACAAATGAAACAGTAGAAGAGCTTTAATACCTGAATAGGAAAGAGTTTCTCTATTCCCCTACCCTTCAAAGCTTTAACAATCTCCGGAGATATTCCAAGCTCAGCTATCGCAAGCCCATCACCACCACCATTGCTGCTACCAACACTCTCCAAATCTCCAATCCCTCCATCACTACTCTCATACGAAGCAGCGTAATCTTGAGCTGCGTATCCTGCAGGAGAAACCATCGACGCTTTGAACTCCAACGGCAGAGATTTAGCGTGAAAGTCTCTCACTTTAACACCAAAAGGATTCGAATTTGGAAGGAGAGTGGAGCTAGGTCTGACATCAGTAGCTCCATTTGGGGCTAGATCGGAGATTGTGGCGGCGGCTGGAGTAAGGTGGTGAAATAGAACCGCGTTAATTGAGGTCAGTGCGGCGGGAAGAGTACGCCTTGACGTACTAAGGAAAGATCGGCGAAGTACTGTGCTGATCATTTTCAGATTTCAGAGGGATTGAGAGATTTTGGTGAAGATAAAATGTAAAAATCCCAAAGTTGAGAATTAGGGTTTTAGTAGAGACGGCAAAGGGTTTAGAGATTTGAAGGAAGAAGAATACGGGTATAAAGGTATTTTGTTATAATCACCTGCAGGTGAGTGTATGGTATGTTCCTGCACCTGCGAGCGTGTTTAAGGAAGGTGAGTTATTATTTTTCTTGCGCTTGAGCCCAAAGGTGTTCTTGGTTGTGAGCAAAGTCTTGGGTTAATGATTTTTATTTTTGGTAACTGTCTATTTTAAACTGTTTTAATCTTCATTTACAAAATGAAATATTATTTTAAACACTAATTTTTTTAAAATGTGGTTGCAAAAATCAATTTTGAGGATTTAAAGCATAGTGTTTCATAGAATGTATAACGCATATAAAATGCTGGTATACATTTGTAAATAAAGAAAGGAAGCTCTATTAGTAGGGGAGTTGTAAATTTTTTTTGAACATACATTGATTTAGTTGCGTGCTCTGTATCAATTTTTGAACCATATTGTTTGTTATTCACAACTCCTATTAGTTTTGTAGTTTCTACAATTTTCTCTGACTCTGGTTCAGAATCAGATATATTTCGTCTCAAATCGTTAGTGGTCATATCCAATGTTAATCTTCAATTGCCTAGCTCATAATGAACAAACGGCTCATAAAATGGACATAAATTGAAAGCATTGTGCCACTGATACTCAAATTCAAAACCATGTCTTTGAAAATCCTCCCAAAATAACAAATGTTTACTAACAAAGAAAATAGCTACAAGATCTAATGCAAAATCTGAGTTCTTGGATCCGAAAGGTTCGACATTATTGCAGTGTCGGGTCAAAACCCACCCAAGTAGCTTCCTGTAACTTCTCAAAATCATATCTTTAGCACAGTCTCATTGACCCGTGGTGGAACCATTGATGGAGCCATTGATGTTTGCTAACACATGAGTCATATCCAAACGAGTCTTGCAATGGAACTGAAGCTCATATTGAGCTCCAAGTATCCGATAACGTTTTAACCAAAACAACTTCTTGCTCAACTCATGACTCTGAGCTTTGATGACAAGAAAACGTTTCTTAAACCTCATCTCAAACTGTTCCCTCGACTTCTTATCGACGTGAGGCGATCGTAGCACCGTGTACAGAGTTCTTGTATCAGGCATTGCAACTTTACGAGTGTGAGGAGGAAGACACCAAGCTTGCTTCTCAGGGTTATCAAAAGACCTAATCGCAATGCAAATCTTAGTTCCTTTAATCTTTGATGTGCTTTCTTCAGCTGCTTCTTTCTAAATTGATTGAACAAATCCAAAAACAAACAAAAGTTCCAAAATGATTCCAACAACATGAAACATCGAAAATTGCAGGAAAATTATTTGAATCTGAATGAAGCAATGATATACCTGGAGAGCGATTTCTTTCCTACTCAATGGTTTGACATTGTCTGGAGAAGTTTTAAGCTTTTTCGAATCTCTGTTTCCTCTGATGCTACTCTCACGCGCAGTGGCGTAACCTTGTGATGCGATTCCTGCGGGGAGAATCATCGACGGCACAGATCTAATATGGAAGTTTCTCGCTATAGTACCAAACGAGTATGGAGATGATGCGAGAGCGAATCGAGAGCGGATGGAGATTCCGGTGGGTGCTGGATTGAAATGGTGGGAAAGACATGAATCGAAAGAGTTTAGTGCGGTGGCGAGTGTTTGCCTCGACGGCAGGGAAGATCTGCGGAGTACTCCGGCGATCATTTTCAGATTTAACGGTGAGACGAGAAATGGAGAAGAAATAGAAGGAGAAGTAAAAAAACCAATTAGGGTTTCAGAGTAAGCGAACTGTGAGGATAGGATCACCTGCGACGAGTGCACGTTATCTCCCTGCACGTGCGACTAGTCTCTCTATAAGTTAAACCTTGGAGAAATAATCAATTTTCATAGAGTTATCCCAACAAAATTTGATATTTTTTTCCTTAAACAAGTTAAAAGATGCAAAAATAAATTACAAATCTACTAGTTAACCAGAGATTATCAGAGTAATACATAAAGAGGAAAAAACAAGACTGAGAAAATGCAAAACTATATCCATGGATGGATTCTAGAGTTCTTGATTTTGGATCATGCAAATGTATCAATCCCTGGAGTTTCTGTAATCTCTGGTGTGGTTGACTCAGAAGGCAGATGATACAAGTTTTAGGGTTTGAGAGATTCTTCTTCCTTGGTTTCTCATTGTTTTTTCTCTGCTTCACTTAGATGCTTCTAGTACTCTGCTTCTTGGTGAAAGATTCAATCAACCGGAACATCCAACGATCTAGCATTCCTGTTTAAAGACATGACATAATTATATGAGGTAAAGAACCGAGAGATGAATACTGAGACTAGACCAAGATTGGACGAACCTGTCAAAGCAAAGGTACCGCCTAATACAGCACAAAGCCGAGTGATTAAGTGGAGAAAGCTTCGCTTTTCTTCCTTGATGGTCACAGTGATAGGTGAAAGATCATATAAGAAGTAGACAGCTGAATATGACAAGCAGTGTTACAAAAATTCATCAAGAAACAGAAAATGAGTAATAAGAACCAGGTTGCATACTGTGAATGATGTTCTTTCGACTTACCTGGCCATGTCCGGTCGAATTCGGTCATCGGTGTAAAATATTCCGTTACAGAGTACTGATTTGTTGACAGTACATCTTTTGAAAGATATCTATATTCTGTGGGAACAATCTGTGCCATACCAGAAAGAAATTAGTCACCTATCATGGTCATATCGAACAAAATGGATCATTCCAGTAAGAGAGACATGAATGAAAGAACAATTGACGAATTTAGATAGACACCTTAATATAGTATTTGAATGTTCCACTGGTTTCATGTAGCATTCGGTTGGTGTCATCAAGTGGGTTGTGAATTCCGGGGTATTTCGGCCCAAAGGATAGATCATGAATCATATGGCTCACGTTTACGTTTTTGGACCCGCCAAATATCTGTTCATAGGATAAAGAGATTGGTTATATGTTACATGATGTTGGTAAAGCAAAATAGGCAATATTAGCATGGGTTATCAAATAGTATGTCAGTAAATGAGCTGCAAATGCAAATGATGAGAGTAATTTTCGCAGTTATGAATTTTTCTATGTAAAAGTCTGGCTTTATACATTTTCTATTGACATATCAAAGCAATCAATCTTCAGTAATGATCACATGGTACTTTATCAAACCACTTTAACGAATCTGAGTTTAAGGTATGTTCTTGGTTGGTGTTTTCAGACACTTTAGGACTTAAGTCCTGGTAAGAAGATGATTAAATAAAGTAAGATAATGATACCAACCATCTGAGCAACATAGATGTTCAGCCCATGAACTGAAATATGGAAGTTTCCAGCAACCCGTTGTACATCTAGGACACCATAAACCTGGAAAAACAGCCAAGAGATTAGTCTCTATTTTCTTAAAAACCGGAAACACAAAATTTCTAGTTTGTATATTGACAAGAGCAATGGTTAATACCCGACATCCTTCTCCATCTGCCAATGCTTGCTTCACCTTTTTAATCATAGTCTCAGCAGCTTGATCAAAGCCAAGAAGATTCAATGCTTCTGTTTCAGTCTCATTCTTATGTTCTTCTTTGCCATCTACCGCAAGCACAAAAGACAAAGTGTGTACATGATTAAGTCTCTATTCTTACACCAAAAAGACGTTAGCTACCATGACACCTATCACTGGGATTCTCTTTCATATTCTTCACATTAATAATAAGCCTCAATTCAACTTGTAAGGTTCCCATTAATATTTGATTGGAAGCACAAATTTTGTGTAATTCAGTTCTCCAGATACATGTACATATAACCAACGTGCATATGACTGCTCTTCCAAAAGATTCAAGACATATACATTCAAACAACGGTTAAGGGAAAAGAAGCTTGTCAGAAAAGCTACAAACTTGGTAAATGCTCATAAAGTTAAGAATGTTACCATGCTTGTGAGATGAGTGACCATGCTCATGCCCCTTTTCAACAAGATCAGATATATATTCTGTGCCAATGATATGACCATGACTGTTGAGACGGAGCTGCAGATACTCACAATTAGTGAGTAATTGACTAGATTATAAACCAGTACAACTAGAGCAAATGCCATAAAAAGTGAGAGATAAAGATGCTAAGGGAAATATCCAAACAGTTCCCATTAATTAGAACATTTAACATATATATGAACAGCATGAACTGCTATGATTTGCATTAGCATCTGGATTCATCTTACTTTCCAAATATTTGTATCAAGATCCACTTCATGCTTCCCTGACATGTCGATAGCATCCATGCTCAATACTACAAAAATATAAGCTCAAATGATGAAGTCTACAACAACAAGTATTCGAGAATGCGCGGAGGAAAGAACGTAATAAAGAACTGACTACTATGTAATCAACGAATTTCACTAACCATCACAAGGCAAAGATGGAAACGTCATATTTACATGAACAGGAAGAGTTTCTCCACGCTTTAAGTCCACTGACATCTAGAAATGATAAAAAATGATAAAAAGTTCAGTTTAATTACAATGGTTATAATATACAAAATGATAAAAACTACTACAAGTCAGTCAAACGGAAGAGAACGGCTAGGGTAACAATGAATTTGAATCAACAGAGAGACTTCAAATCTGTATTTCCCTAATGATATGGATCACGGCAAAATTTCGAGTAGGATATTCAATTTATGCAGCCTTAGCTCATTCAAGTTAAGTTAGCTAGAGAAAGTTCACAACAATAAAAAGGTCAATTAGGCAATGGCAGACTTTCACTTAATCACGACTAATCAAAAAACGAGTGGCATCAATGAACTTCAAAGATATCAGCTGCAAGAATACTAATTCACAGCATTCATTAGACACATGAAACAGAAGATCATTCACTACAATATATAGGACTATTCGTAGCAGTTTGAAGGCTAGATTCAGAGCAATAAACAGAAAAACACTAACTAAATACATACCTGGTGCACTGTAAGTGTGTTAAGATAGTAACTCAGCTCGTGCAAGAACAATGTAGCCATTATAAGAAGTCCAACAATAGATACTACAACAACAACAAATATAAGATGTGATAAATAAGCAAAAACACATCAAGCATCCAAAAGGAGAATTCTCAAACAACGAGAAGAGCGACGAGAAAAAACTCCATTACCGACTGCACCAGATTGTGTCTTCTGCAGCAAATGATCCTCTGCTCTTGGAAACGCATCAATGCTCCTTAGAGCCTGCTTCACACCCATCCTAGAAGCTTCCCTCTAGATCAATTACTTGAAACCAAACGAATCGAAAAACTCCGAGGACCTACTAAACTAAAAAGCCAACATCAATCAGATAACAAAAAAAGATACTCTATGATTAATAATATTTCCAAATTCATACAATTTTACTCCAAAATTTTGAATTTAATATGAAAATCTTATTCTTGTTAGAACCCAGTTCTCCTCTTCTTAATTGTATATTTCTCGATCTAGACAAAGCAGAGAGCTTGACGGTTTATTCTAAATAGCCTAGCAGATGCAGCGTGAGATTCAAGGTCGTTTTCTTATTCCGCAAATAGGCTAGAACAGCTCAGAATCAAAAATTCAGATTTCAAGTATGATCTTCACCGGCCCTAGATTGGAAAATCAGGGATGAATCTAAGATAATTCAAAAGCAAAATCGAAATTTAGAGATCGTACTTGAAACGAAGGTGATGATAGAGGATGAAGCGCGCGGCGAGAGAAGGGATGGAAGAGAAAGAGAGAGATCTCCGGGCCGGGAGAGACAAAACTTAAGGCCCTTCGTTTTTTCTATGTTTGAACGGCGTCTCTTTTCCGTCTCTCCTAATTTGTAATTTGCACCCTCAATTTATTTTAAATTTTCAATTTTGTGTATACAATCTTCTTATACTTACGTAAAGCCCATCAAACTCTGAAATGTGGAAATTTTTTGGATAGGACAAATGTTTCGTTCGATTTTGCGTAGCGTATTCTGGAACACATTGGGCAACATATGGCCTAGGTCCAGACAATTGTATATTTGGTCAAGTATTTATTCGGTTTTCAGTTCAAAGTTGGATTTAGTTATGGTTATTCATATATATGAGTTTAAAACCTATCGGATATTTTGTAAGTTTTGGATATGTTTTGGTACTCCCTTTTTTGAACCGATTTCGATTTGGTTTTTTGATTCATGGTATTTTGCCCATGCCTAAATTCGGACATGTTCTACAATTGATCTCGCCAGTCGAAGACTACCCAAGCTTGCGTCTCTGAATCAGGCCCGGTTCTGACCAAGTTGAAGCTTTAGGCCTCAAATCAATATCATAAATTTAAGGCCTTATTTTCATTAAAATCAAAAGGAGTTAATAAAACGGCCCAATCACTTTTGTCTTTTGTTTTTGTCAACCAATCACGTTTTAAACAAGACAACAACAACAACATGTGTAAATTTTAATGTTAGCAGGAGAAACGTATTAATAATTTAATACTGTGGTCTATTATAGGGACCCCCATAAGCCCAAACTCATACTTCCCGCCAGAAACCAACTCCCAAAAGAATGCTTTGGTATACAAAGCAACTTCACGTTTTACATATGTGATATGTCTTCCAGACAACAGAATAAATAGATTGGTGGAATAAATCATTTTAATTGATTTAGATCATCATAAAGATATAAATTATACTCCCTCTCAGGTTGTTTTGACACTTATCACACTAAATTTTGTTTAGGCTAATAGTAGTTTGTTTCAAAATAATGTAATTTTGTGATTATAATGTAATTTTTTTTTTGTAAAGAAGTATCCCATTTACCCCTAATTTGAATGTTGTGTTTCTCATAAGGTCATACCATAATGCCGTGGGCCAAATGGTCAGTGTCGTAAACACTCAAAGAAGCCTAAACATAAAACCTCTTTGCACATCTTTTCAATTGCCAATTTCAATCAAAGTCATATCAATTACCCATGTGTCCACTTGCAAGTTCATAATCATGTTCATGTCTTTATCTTTTATCTTTTATTTTATTTTCATTTTTAAGAAAACCAAAGAAAAAGGAGCACACGTGACTTGTGAGCTTGGAAAACATGCTTCACGTGTCTTAATTCATCCACTAATATCAACTTCTTTCTATCAACCTTTACCATAAATCTAGCTTTCAACTTCAATCTCATTTTGCATTCAATTTTTACATTAAAAAAATTGATGGTTTTGCTTGAATTACAGCCTTAAATTTCATTAAACAAAGTTTCATTAAACTAAAACTCTGACACGTGCATACGATCACATATACAAATTTGACAATAAACCAAGCAAAGATAAAATTATATCATGAAAAACTCTTGCAGTGTGGACATTCATCTAGTATACATAAAATGTATTCCTTAATGCATTTTAAAAAATAAGGAATCCACTCACCTCTCTCATTTATGGATCAACTTTCTATTTGTAGAAAGTTTATTAAACCAAACGGCTCCAAACCCCATATGGGACAGACACTACATGTGGCCAATCTTTTCACAAACCTAAAAGTCAGATTCCTAATTTTGTGTACCTTATAAACTTCTAAATTCAAAAGTGTTACATTTTTTTTTTGTTAATGAGTATAAAAAGTCTTACATCAATAATTTCAAACATACAAATCTATCGTTTAGAGTTCATAAACACAACACTAATGTATGTGTACCACATTACATATAACAAACATACATTTATAAACTTGTACATAAATATAGTTTCTGTATCACTTAGTACCATCTATAAACAAATATAACTATTGATCTACCGTGTATAATAAATTAATTATAAAAATAAATTCACAACACACAGAACTAAATACGATTCAACCCGATTTTTATATAAAAAAAACAAATTTTACATACGTCTTGTCAGCTGAATCCAGATGTATATTTATTATAAAACACCACATACAAGCAAACACAAATTAATTACATTTACATTACTCAAGATTCTTCTTCATACTCTTAATTTATTAATTACATTTACATTACTCAAGATTCTTCTTCATACTCTTAATTTATTTATGAATACTTTACTGAAAACAAAACTACCGTTTTTCTTTGAAAATACTTTCTTCCCTCGCATTGAAAACATGAAGCATGTGATCAAATTAGCAGATATTTATTTATTTCCTACAAAAAAGTTATAGCACGTTCTTATATATACTTTTGCATGCAGGTATTTATATGTTGATTACTTTCATATGAAAATTGACCAAAGTAAGAGTCTTAACACAGAGAGGATCATGAAGGGTTGCAGCTTAGATCTCTGCCTATCTCCTATGACCTCTACACTTCAATCTTGTCACCGAGATTCTATGTGAGCTCTTCTAATCATCTTTAAACCTCTTAGTTCTTTTTGAAAATAGCTATATAAATCTAACAAGGTGAAAATTTACTTTTAATAGGGCCATAAGAACTAAGGAAACCAATGCATTTTATAGGGGAAGGTTACGCGAGTACGATCTCGTAGAGATCCAGGTACAATTTCTACATGCTTTGTTGAGTTTTTCGTTTTTCTTCACCTATATCGATTCGATTAATGATGAGTGAAATTATATACATGAAGATAAGGGCAATAATAGAGATGGCGAGCAAGGAGCATGAAGTAACGGCGTTAGAGTTAGCGCCGGTGAGATTTGGATCGGCGTTAGGGTTTTCAGTGAAGAGATCGGTGAAGAGGTTTTCAGAGAAGAGGAAGAAGAAGATAAGCAAATCTATTACACCTAACACCTCCACTTCCTCATCCTCCTCCTCCCCTCATTATCTCTAAACCTCATGCATTTTGTTATGTTTTCTTCTAATTAAGTTTCAACCAAAACAAACCAAAAAAGATTTTTTTTTTTTTTTTTTTTAATATGGGTTAAAGAAATTCTTGCTCGTATGTGTATCTCTTGTAATTTTTCCGGATACTCGACGATGAACTTCGAGTTTTTTCTTGTTTTTTTTTTAAAAATTAAGATGTTGCATTACCACTGGAGTTTGTATAAATTCGGATCATTTGGATCGCTTGTATTAGTTTTTTCTCAACATGGTATCTCATATATGAAGCTCTCGTACAATGAATTATGAGCTCGTCCGTTTATTCGAAGTTAATTAGCTAGCGATCTAAGTTTTCATAGTTAAAATTTGATAAAATATTAATTCTTACGAAGAAAACAAAAATATATTTTTAACTCTTCTACTTGTTTTTCGTTGCTTATTTGTAAATCACTAGCTAAGTGAAGTCTAGTAGCTCATTTGTGTTAATGATTTATCTATTGATTTTTCAAAAACGAGAAAAATCAAGTCCACAAAAGACCCATATAGTAATTTCAAGATTCTGTCCAAACAATCACTAGTCAAACCAATGATTGATTCTACTAAACCAGCTTCATTGTACTCTCAACTCCATCACAAAAGTTAGAAGAGCCCAGAGAAGAAGATATAATCTTTGAAACAGCCAACGAGAAAGAGATGGATCCAAGAGGTTTCAAAAGAGGGTTTTTGTGTGTTCCGATTGTTATTACACGACACCACACTTTTGGACAGAACAGAGAAACATATCAGAGACAACAAACTTTCAACTCCCTAACCCTGTTAATCGAAGAGGATTAGCAGAGCACCTAATCTTCTTCTCACTATTCTCCAGATAAAGGGTTTCATCATCAGATTCTGTACACAAATACACTCATACCCTTTCCAAACTCCTAACTTCCCTATTTTGTTTGTTCCCTAAAACAATGGAGTTTTCAACAGAGCACCAAAATATGGCTCCCATCATCAGAAGACACATCTCTTCTTCCGATAACCTAACTCCATGTTTCACATTCTTTCCCATCATTATAAATACACAACCAAGCAGAATATGCATTTGTTCACCATTAAAAGAAAATACGAAAAAAGAGAGTTCAAAGTAAGAAAAAAGAAAAATAAGAAGAGCAGAATCTAAATGCAGTTACCACCACCTGAAACCCTAATGCAAAGTTTCCTACACCACCACCCATCAAGTTACTTACAAAGTTTGGCTCCTGAGTCCACCACACACCACCCCTTGAATGTTTGATCCCACAAGCCTAGAACCTTTCAAGCCCCATTGGTCTCTCTTTTGTATTAACCCCTCACAGATTCAGAGTTGATCTGACCACCTCTTGCATGAGACGCTGACTCACTAATAGCTGACGGTTTATGACCAAAGTTTAATAAATAGTTCCTCTGGTCGTCATTGGTGTGACGCAGACTTGCACGTAGAAGCTCAGCGGGCATTTCCCCTTTTATCGCTAGCTCCAAAACATCTGCTGCGCTCCCCTGGTTCTGACTGCGGATTGTCTCATACTTGCTCCTGCAGTATTTGGTAAGAAGGTTGAAGAATTCGTCGAATGAGGCTCTCCAGAGACCATCATTAGAATTTCCATGCATGACTCGAGGAGCCACCACTACTTCAGCAGCTCTCTCAAGAAGTGATATCAAGACAACTGCAGCACCATCCCCAGCTGAACTTCCAATAGGACGTAGAGGTGGCTGCTCTGAAGAACAAACTACAGCTGCAAGGCAAGCACTCAATGCTCGGAGGTCCATGGCTTGAACGCAAACCGTGACTGCTTTGGCAAGATTAGAAATTGTCTCTGCTGCTAGAGTATCTGAAGGCAGGCCGCCGAATAGAAATCTCAAGTGACGGAATATAGCCATACAGACAACTCGAGCAATCTCAGTACCTGGAACTATAAGTTGTATATACTTTGCAAGCATTTTCCGACCCTTGGGAAGGGTCGCTATACGTAGAAAGACAACATCATCCTTAGCAGTTAACCCGGATTTCTGACCGGTTTTGCTGAACGGATCAGCAAGCTGAAGTGCTGTTGCTAATCCTTCTAACAGGATCTGCCGCTTTCTCTTGATCTGAGCACCTCCGTCCTGGGGTCTTGTGAATTGGAGAGTCCTGTCAATGTCAACTATGTCAATAAGAACTCCAAGAGCATCTTCAATCGTAACCCTAGCAGCAACAAGAGGTTCCTGCTCCAAATTTTTTCCTGGGCCCTTATGGTCACCACTTCCATCGTTAATACCAGGAGAAGAGTCAACCTCGAGCAAAGCATGTGGCCTGCGGACAGAAGGAAGTGTAATCTTTCCAAGAGCATCTACATGAACTTGTGGATGCTGTTCAGAACTATTACGGGAACGAGGCTGGTGGTCCTTCAACTGAGCAGGATAGAAGTGAGAGATTGCTTTAGATCCAGTAGACTTCTTGAAAAGCTTAGCTTGGTGATAATAATCATTGACATAGGGATCATTGCTGTGTGAATGGGAATGCTGCATCTTGAGTATACTCTCTATTTCTTCTGAAGTCATGTATTTTGATCTAAACTGCAATCCACTTTCACTTTTTTGACTAGCTGCATCAGATGCCTGTTGAGAGATGCCTCTGTTCTTTCGACTCCTATGAGATGACTTATGTTTGTGTTCCCTAACTTCACCAACTCCAAAAGGGACTTTACGTGATGGCGAAGGATAGGAACTGTACAGTTGAGACTGTAGCGCCGCAAGTTGAGCATATGATTGTCTCTGTTGGAGGGCGAGCAAATGTTGCGACATAAGACAATTTCGAGGAGGCAATTGTTGATGCTGTTGTTGCACGAGACTATGTAACAAACCAGAATGATCTCCGTGCAGAAGACCAGGGTCAGTGACCCAGTGAGGTTGCACCATGTTACCAAGTGTAGGACCGCACGAGGCATATCTAGACAAATTATTACCACCGTAGTGGGGGCCGTGCGATAATCCTGAAAGATGAAAAGTAGAATTTGACAGCGGGGAAGGTGCAGAATAATTCAACTGAGTACCACCAGGAAGAGAAGGAGTGCGATGGAGATTTCCAGGTGACCCCTGCGGAGATCTGCTACCAGGAGGGGGAAATGAGGTAAAAGTTGATTCTGGTAAAATTATCAGTTCACAATTGTAATGCTGCAGTTGTGGTTGCTGCTGAGGATAGGAGGATGTCCTGTACAAAGGTTTTGAATGAGCAGATGATTGTGGCTGTGAGGACCATCTCTTAGCTTCTTGATCTTGTTCGTCCATCCAGCTTGAGAGCTCTGCATCATGTGTCCAATCGGTAGCAGAAGAACCTATAAGATAAAGTCCAGTCAGAAAAAGCTAATCGTTGAAATAATAGCACGAAACAGGTAATTCGATGTTCCAGACGAACAAACACTGAATTTGCAACTTAAAATGACCCCAACATCAGGGGACAAACCACAAGATTTCTTCAACTAACCCTTTATTTCGAAAAAAAAAGGGACCAAGTCACAATATCTGGACTCAAAAAGGATTTATTATTAAGTCTACCGAGTAAGAAAGCTACCGATAATTCAAGCTCAGTAGCCAGATTTGGCCAAAAAGGGGCATAGAAAAGGAAAAACCGAAGAACAAGATTAGTAATCAAGTTAGGAATTCAAACTCACTCTCTCTTGAAAATGATCCTGATCCTCTGTCACCAATAACTCCAGGGTGTTTGGGTCCGCTAACAACTCTGTTTAACTACACAAAAGAAAAGAGGTAAATTCAAAATCACCATCAACAACTCAAAACTAAAAGAAGAAACTGAAAAAAAGTAACAGGTATATGCATGACTTAAGAAATTAATGCTAACCTTTGCAAAAGTTGTGGCAAGATCATCCATGTCAGATAGTGATCCTAAACCTGTACCCTGTAATCAACATGCATCTATCAGTAAAACATCTTCATTCTTCAACCATGTTTTGTATCTAGATGTTAGCTTTCAACAGAGAAAAAACACTTTACCTCTCCTTTATCAAACAAGTGATACTCATCATCATCCGCATGTCCAAGAACTGGAGCATCATCGTCAAGACCTCCCAATTCCAATTCGTCCAGATTTTGGCCAAAAAACTCATATTGAGATGCATCAAACAGTGTACTATTTTTATCTGCAGATACAAATACAGCTCTTTCAGCAAACAATGTCACAAAACACACATGCGTTAAGTTATACCCTCATGACCATAAAAATCTGAACTTTCTAATAACAATAACATAGCAAAACCAAATCTCTAAAGATAAGTTTTTTGGTATTCAAATTGGTTTACCATTTGAGCATTGGAGCACAAGAACGAAAAACTAAGCAAACCCGTAAATCTTCAAAGGTTAAAACATCAGATCCCATAGAACATACAAAGAAGAGAATCACAACAACAACAAAAAAAAATCAATTGAAGATGTCATAGCTCAGTGACCTTTTTGTGCTTAAACGAACAAAGCAAAACACAAACCGGATCCAAAACCAGCTAAAGCATAAAGAGATCGATGAAGAAACTGACCTGAGGAAGAAGCACGAACAAAATTGTACAAATCCCTTGAATCGGATCTCTCCATGATCAACAATTAAACAAGAAGCTTCTGGAAATCACCGAAAGTAAGAGAACATATAGAGAATCCTGTTCCGTCTAGGGTTTTCCTACGAGACGAGAGATGAAAACAAAATTAAGAAATTTGGGTGGGTGGGGTAAGTAAAATCAGCAGAGATTGCTGCTAGGGTTTTCAATAGGAAGATGTTGAACGAAATCTAAATCTCTCTCCCGATTAAAAAAAAAAAAGAGAGAGAAGGAATGAAGAAGAAAGATGAAAGCTATGGCCTTTTTTTTTTTTCTTTGTTCTGTTTCCTTGGCCGTGTGTAGCATCGACACATGACCTTTGCCCAAACCAAATCCACACTTTTAATTTTTTTATTAACCATTAAATGGTTTAAACTTAAGCACACACACATAAATCCAACATAATTAAATTAATACAAAATTAAAGACAATTTATTGGATTATAAAGTAAATAATCTATGTAAATTTTGTTGCTTTAAAATATCTCAATTGTTTTTTAAAATTTGATTTTCAAATATTTGTTATATAAATTTAGTCCATATTACTGTTCTTTTTCGATTTATTCGAGATTATTTATTTCAAGATTATTTATTTCGAGATTTTCGACAGTTTTACTTTTGTCTTTTTTATTCTATGTATCGGATTTTATTTTTAAATTTTTCGGTTATGTGTTCAGATTTTAGCATGTATTCGGGTTTTTGGGCTTTATTTTTGGATATTCTCCTGCTTTTAGTTTATGTATGATGATACTTTTATTATAATTTTTTTTTTGGTCAAGAGACCTTTATTATAATTAAAACAGAAAACTTGATGGAAAAAAAAAAGCTACATCCACAGCCAAAATGATACTTGTACGAGTCAAAGTGAAAAAAATACTATGTTTTTCTATCCGATCTCACTGATTCTTTTATTCTTTGGATTTAAAGCCATTTACTTTACTTGTTTGAAACTCAACCAATTAATTAAAAAAATATTGAATGCATAGACAAAATATCAAATTTATATGAACTCTACGACACGTAATTTGGTGCATGTGAATTTATTTCATCCCGGTCGGTTCAAATTGATCTCATTACGGGTCCATTTCTTAAATATCACATCCAAAATATCGATAATTAATTGTTGCTGATAGTTACATTTTCATTCTGATTCATCATTTCCAAGTAAACTTAAGGCAAAAATAAAAAGAGTAAATGATTAAAAAATATTTAAAAGTATATATATCTATGTTTACTCTTTCTTATACAATGAAGTGAGGGTTATTGCAAAGTTCACACAACAATCTGAGGAAGATAGTATACATATACAAATGGAGATGAACCTATAATCCAATATTTAGAAGAGCCAATGCTTCTTTCTGGGTTTTCTTGTTGGAACATCTGGAACAGCAAGAACTACTCAGATTGAGATTCAGAAGCCATGGAGATATATTAGTGATGATGATAAATGACTTAGAGGGTAAAGTTGAATGCAAAAGATTGAGTTTTACCTCCACTAGCGTATAGAGAATTGTAATGCACTTCGCTCCAGAAGCTAAGCCAAGCCTCTGCAGAACAGTCAAAGGATTTGAGAGGGTTAGTACTGAGTCAAGTTGGTTTAGAGTGTAAAGGTAAAGAGAGAGGCTTTGTACCTCTACGAGGGTTCTTGTTATGAGGAAGTATCTCGATGTAGGATTGATCCCGAAATGATGTGACTAAGCAGATCTTGGCTTCGAACTACAGTAATGCTGAGTCAGCAGCCAATAATTCAAGTAAAAGAAGAACGAAAATGTGAGCGAATAAAAGGTAAAATTTGCGATGAATCCTCAATAGAAGATCTGATATGGTGTGTTTATAAAACTGTTGTAGTCTTATAGTAAACTCAAAAGATGATATTTCTTTTTAAAACTTACTCGATCTGCGGCAGCTTGAAGAGTAACATGATCTCCCCATTCACCTGATCTAGTCGCATCCAAAATTTATCAGCAAAAAGATCGAATCAGAGAATAATTTTATCACTTGGTGACACAAAAAGAAGATTCTCACTTTTTCATCTTCCTGGTGTAGTGTCTGTATTTCATTGGCACATATCCTTCATATAACTTGCGTTCTCGTTTTAACTGAAAAACGTAAATGCAAAATCAAAATAATGGCAGAAAACTATTAAGAAGCAAAGCAGACAAATCGTTTAAGATAACCCAGAGGAGTTCATAACTAAAGACTCAGTGTTTTGATTGGACCTTCAGGAATTGAGCTAACTGATAAAACCGGGAAAAAAGTTCTAGAAGCTGAAAAACTAAGTCACGATAGACAGAAAACACAGCTGGAGTATATGAATAAAGCCGGTTGATACCAACTACACACATTCATCCACTGACTATAAGGTTGAACATTCTTTGCAGAACAAATATATAAATTTGTGAACAAGAAGCAGAGTTTCACTATGGTTCTCAGACAGTACCTGTTTTACAACATGCTTCCTTACATGTTTATGATAATCTGCATTACGGAAAAGCTGGTCTGCTAAAGCTCGAAACTGGCAAACAAGCATAACATATGACAGATCAAATCAACACAAATATTTTGAAGAGTCCTCACAAGGTCCAGATGGATGTTCCTTCCGACTTACCTGGCAATTTCCATCTCCCTCCATTTGTAATTCAGCTAACCCATATGTGGCCAACCTGAAGAAAAAGAAGAAACCATCAGAGATGATCCATACAGAAAGTTACAAAAACCGATGTTTTAGAGCTATATAGATTCAAAGCAAGTTTTTCCATCTAAGGCATTTGGAAACTGAACAATCTAATCAGTATCAAATTAAGAATGCAGTCAATTAAAGAAAAGACACTAAAGGAAACACTGATAAGAAGATAAGAACCTCCCAGAGAGCAGCTCATGGTCTAATGTTGCATCATTTATATCGGGTATTTGCCTGTTTACCCGAGGAGTGTGCTGCCAATACAAAATTCCACACAATACAAAGCAAAAATTACTCTCAAGTGCAAAATATTCAATGAATTTATTACTAACAGCAACAATAAGTAGCACAGCAAATATCTAAGGCTAATATATGAAAGATTAGGTAAAAAGAAGTTAATCATACTGGGATAGAATCCAAATGAGATAGTCTCTTCCCAAGCATGCCCTCTCTTCTTAAGCTCTCATCTTCTGCTAATATACGTGCAATGGTTTGATCATCCTCTGTATCTGCAACACTGCTACTAAAACTCGAGTTCGAGCTCGCACTTGTACTGCCACTTGCTCTAGCACTTGAACTTGCATTTGCAAATGGATTCCTATTGTTTTCATCCATAGTATTTGGATTCTATACTAAAATTAAAACCTATGAAGAAAGAATCTCTGATCAGTTTAAATGGCTTAAGCTCTCGAATTAAAACGAACAAAAAAAAAAGCTTTAATCTTGAGAATTTAGTATCAATCGAAAATTTTCAAATCCGTAACAAAAGATGACATTTTTCAATTCAATTACACAAAATTATAGCAACCCAGACCAAAGATCACACTCACTGAATCATCCAAATTCAAAAACAATCTCAATTTCCACAAAAAGATCTTGAAAATGTTCGAAAATTATCAGAAACCCTTAAATCTGAGCCGATATCGATTAAACAGCCAACAAAAAGAGCAAAAATTCAGATTAATTAACTCTTTTGCTTGATTTGGAAATCTCAATTTTCCCAAATCGATCAGGCAAAGCAAGAGGAGAGATAAAACGTGGAAGAAGAAAAAAATAGAGAGAATAACGTCTGCTTAGAAAGAAGCTAAAGAAGGTTTCTCAGATGCGAGATTACTGCAGACGGATTCGTTTGTCGTCTCGGAGAGTTTTCTTCTTCGTGAGATTTCTAATATATTTTATTTCTAATATAAAAAAAAACATTTATTTATGTGAACTAATAAAGACAAATATTTTAAACATATAATTGGCTAAATAATTCTTATGATATTGGAATCTGCAATCTTTTGTTTTTTTTTTTGTGTTATATAAAGCGTATGAGGAAAACATTCAAAGTCCCGAAGACAATGTCAAAGGTTCTCTTAATTTATCAACTCTGTTTAATTCATCCAACTTTTAAATGATTGACATGCGTGCACCATATTAGACCAGATAAACTTAACTAATTTATATGTGACGGCTGAAATATGGCTCTCCAAAGAAATACATATACCCATTTTAAAAGTTATAGATACTTTGGTCACTATAGTCAAATATATTCGTTAATGTGGTTAGAATATCTCCGTCCATTTAAGCTTCATATTAATATTTAACCATATAAAATCTTCGATCGTTGAATCAAAACATTATTGATTCATTTTTTCAAAGATAATATTACATTTTAACGTGCTTATTTTGAAGTGAAACAATAATCAAATACTTATATCATACTCTATCTGATCTCATCCTTAAACAGTGTAAAATTTCTTTCTGAACACAAACGAGCTTTATTTCCCATTGCTCTATCTCTCAATTTCTTCAATCTCTCACCCATCTCTTGATCCTCCGTTACTCTCCTTAGCCCATCTTCAACCTTCTTTTCTCCTAACCCGCTCATCCTCACCCCCAATCGTCCACGATGTATTTACAGTTCACAAACTGGTCTCCGGCCACCGGATAACACACTAGCCTTCGGGAATTTGCCAACGGCTATTATACAAACAATGAATAAATATAGCACATTGTATGTATATAATAGCAAAGTAGTGTAAAATTAAAATAGAGATATTTGAAATAATAACTCATAAATTTTAGATTTAATTAATGGATCAGTATGTACCTCCATGGTTGAGTTCCAACCACAGTGAGTCACGAAACATCCCACAGAGTCTTTTCTAAGAACTTCAAGTTGCGGAGCCCACGAAACGATCCTTCCTTGGTTCTTGGCAATGGTGACTCTATGCACGAACCCTAGTGGAAGTCCATCTTGCCACACTCGGTTTAGTGCCCCAATGTTCTAATCTTTGATTCTCCTATAGGAGAAACCCAACTTCCAAATGAAATATAAATGACTGAGTTTACGTTTTGTTCTTGAAGCCAACCAAGACATGATGTGTCTTCCTCCCAAAAACTAGGGTTCTTGGTTAAACTTGTATTACTTCTTGTTATTTGGTTGTGCAACGGACCGACGTGAAGGACTTGAGGGTTTTGACCATTGTTTTCTTTGTTAATTTCTTTAGACAATATATTGACATCATCATATTCGTCTTTGAAGGAGTTTACTAAGATCCAACGTAATTGTTTTGCTCCTTGTAGGGTTCTTTGCCAGAATTTGAATCGCCTTCTTTGAGCTGTTGAAGTTCCGATTAGCCACAATAGATCTTCTGCGGATAGGAGTGGTTGTTCTGACAAGACTATTGGCTTTTCTGGTTGACTAGGACAGCCTGCAAACCAAAGTTACAAATGTAAATTGATATGCAATATAATGATTTAGCAAGCATGAAAATATGATACGAGAAACAAAATATGATTAAATACAAAGTTACAGCATGTTATTCAATTTTATATGTATGATGGTATCAATGGATTTATGTATACTTTTTAACTTAAGTCTTATGGTTTCTTAACTTCATAAATCATAACAACAAAATTTATGTTTCACGTGTCAAGTGTTAATTCATATATTTTATTTTGTCGGCGAAGTGTTCATTAATTAATTAATAATATTTTTTTTTTCTAAAGTTACAAGTGACTCATTATTTTGCGGAGCCACCCAGAAATTCACACCACTACAAAAAAACAGCCGGAATCTGACGGTTTTCCGACCAATAACGCCGTCAGATCTATCTCGTCGGAATTGAAAACCGCGTCAAAAATCCATTGATATTTCCAATGGATTTCCGACGGATTTTCAAATTCGGAAAGCCGTCAGAAATCCGTCGAAACGCATCCGTCGAAAATCCGTCGGAAACGTTCCGACGGTATACCGATGGTGTTCCGATCACCCAAAACCGACAGTAAACCGACAAAATTCTGATTATATGATTCCGACGGATTACCAACGGTATTAAGACTGACGGTATACCGACGGATTTATCTCCGACAAAAATTATACAGACGGATTGCATACCGACAGATAACCGACGGTTGCTTTTTTTTTTAATAATAATTTGAAAAATCAAAATTATATAAATTCAAAATAATATAAAATTTAATTTTAAAAATAGAAATTAAAATTAACATTTAATATTATTGATAATTAAAAATTCAAATTAAAAAAACATAAATATTGCTTTCAAAATAATTAAAACTAAATCTACGGTGGTGGTGGTGGGTATCAAGACATGAAAGCGTCCATCTGAGCAACCATCGCCTGGTGATCCGCCTCCAATTTTCTTGTTCTCTCCCATTCCGGCTCGTGATCCTCCTCCAATTTTTGAGTTCTCTCACGTTCCGCTTCTTGCTGCAACCTATTCGCTTAATGGGCTTCTTCCATGCATTGTATCTTGATCCTCATTTGTTCCATTTCAAAGTCCCTTTGTGCGAGCTGCGTCCTAAGATCGGAAGAATCTCCGTAGAAATGTGAAGTTACCGAAGATGATACATCGTCCGGAAGACCAAAAACTCGACCTTTGGTCTTCGGAGTACACTGCGGTAACAAACGAAAAGTTGAGTAAAAATACGAAATAAAATTTTTTTTTATTAAAATATAAACTTTACTTACCTCATAGACGAACTCGTTGATTTTGTCGAAAGAAACTTCGGTGAGGGACGAAGTTCCTTCAGTGAGAGGTTGAGAAAGTAGGAACTCATCACCCATCTTTTTGACGTTGTCAATGATCTCCCGAGCTACCGCATCATGGATTTCATTGTCCTTCCTGCTGGTGTGCGCATCCTGGAGCAATCTAAGGGCAGAAAGGTTGGACACCTTTTTTTTGAAACTACAAAATTAACAAATTGCATAAATTTTATGAATCTAAAACTGAAAAAACAACATATTGAGTAAACAAAAAACTTACAAGTTGTTTTGCTCTTGTGACCAAGCTAACCGCTCCTAGATTGTGTGTCGCCTTCTCCTTTCCTTTGCGGTCGCTGTTCCGGCACGTAGAGTGGGTTGTGGAGCTTGCCTTCGTAGCGTCTTCACTCCAGTAAGCGCATAACGCGTTCCATAGGCCCGAGTTCGTAACCAACTCCCATTGAACATCATTCTTGTTCCACTTCTCCTTTCACTCGTTCAGCTTCCAAGAATACATTCTCGATGCTTTTTTATCGAAGCATCGTCTAACCTCAGCGGTCATGTGACTGTCCCAAGTAAATTCTTGGTGAAAATATAAAAGTAAATTAAAATAAACAATTTAAATTCAAATTAAACAATTAAAAAAATGAATAACTTACAGCAAATTGCCGAAACCACATATCCTGATCCGCCATCGGCATTTGCCTGTACGTCGGATATGGATGCTGAAGCAATCCATTGAGCATCCGGTTGATAGATTTGGAAATCCCATTTCCGGAATCCCCAAACCTACAAAACAAAATAATTTCAAAGAATTTGAATAGTAAAATAAAAATTAGTAATAAAATTAAAAATTCTTAAAATGAAAAATTAAACTTACAATGTATCTCTTCCAATGCAATCCGGATGAAGACGAGTCAATCTATCTCGTTCTGGCAGAGCAACGAAGTCTTCGACGCTCATTTGCGTCGGTGCAGCAGCGGATGGTGCCGGTGCAGGAGCGGATGGTGTCGGTGTAGTAGTGGGTAGTGGTGACTCGGTCTCGGGGATATGTGTCGACTGCGTAGGAGTAGTCGTCGGACTTCTGCTCCTACCAGAACGACCACGTACTCGGCCCGTAGAATGGTGGTATACTCCCTAATTCCTAAAACAATTTAAATCCAAAATAAATTATTAATAATTTCTAAAAGTAATTATAAAATACTAAAATAACAATTAATTTCAAAAATCAATTATAATTTATAAAAATAGATATAAATTTAAAATTCATAATAATTTTCTTAAAATAATTATAAATTAATATAAATAATTATAAACTGCTAAAATCATTTTTAATTTCGAAAAATAGATATAAATTTTAAAAATCATTATAAATTAATATAAATAATTAAAAATACTAAATTCATTGTTAATTTCTAAAAGTAGATATAAATTTTAAAAATCATTATAAATTTGTAAAATGAATTATAAATTAATAGAATAATTATAAATCTCATAAATCATTATAAATTTCTAAACATAATTATGTATTGGGAATTTGAATAATTTATATAAAGTACCCAACTCAAAATGAAATATCATTTATCAATAAAAATAGAAATAAATTTATAAAACAAATAAATTTCTAAAAAAAAAACCACAAATTTTCAATTGACATCAAATATCCAAAATAGAAATCCAAATCCAATTAAAACTACAAATTGAAAATCAAAATCCAATTACAAATCCTAATTCTAATCCAAATCCAAAAACATTTGAATACCCTAAATCTATTGAAATCCTAAAATCTAAATTCTAATATCCTAAATCCACAAATCTAACTAATAAATCCTATAAACCTATATTGAATCATTGAAAACTTACATGTTTCTTTGATTGTCGGCCATTTGTGGATGGTTTAACGAAATATGGGATGAAATCGAAGGTTTGGGAGGATTTGAAGGTTTTTACCATGATATCATTATTTTCATAACGAATGAATCAAATACTGATGTCATATTCTATATTATTTGATTTTATATATTCTACGTTATTTGAATTTATAGGCGTGTGTAAGAATATAGAATATTATCCGTGGTTTATTCTAGAAATCTCGTGCGTCATATTTATGTTCAAACCAGGTAGTGTGTAATATATATATATATATATATATATAGTGTAACTGAAATTAGCTATTATATATTTGGCAAAACGAATAGCAATAGTTTAACCCAAATAAAAAGGGAATAGCAGCGGTAACAAAAAGAGCCCCTTTTTTAGTAGTAGTACTTTTTTATTAAAGAATCGGTTCTATTATTCTCACATACTTTTTTTATTTTTTTCTATTCGTTTATTGTTTACATACTAAATAAAAACTCTGCATTATAAATGTTTTAAGGAGCCGAAGGTTTAGAACTCCCACAGTTTATAAAAAAAAAAAATAACAAAAAGAAAGAGCAATAACATGTTTGCCAAATAAATATATATTTTGCCATATTTCTCAAAAAGAAACTATATGTAAATTAAATATTTGATTAGAATAATAATGTTTACCTTTTCCGGAAACTAGGCCTCTCCGTACTAGCTCCGGTATGGCTTCAATCATACGATAAGCAGCGAACATTACCGGCCAGAATCTGGCGACCGAAACGCCACACCGATTAGCCACTCGTATAGCCCAAGAAGCCAACAGATCAACCACAACACAAGCCACACCAAAGTCTTCTTCTAGTAGGAGCCGTTCGAGCTGAGACGGCATGATGTTCTCCATCGAATTTTTCTATCGAGAAAAAGTCTGAGGGAGGGTGCGTCCAGACGATCTTGACCGTCAGATAAGGCCAAGAACGTGATCTTAAGATCCTCGTTAGTAGTCGAGATCCGACGGTGGATAGAATCGGGAGTCATAACGATAGGGGTGAATCCACGGCTGAGGAAAGCCGATGCGAGTTGAAGCATCGGAGTGACGTGACCTTGCGCGGGGTAAGGGATGAATATTATTATAGGCTTTTGTGTGACTTTCATATTTGTTTTTTTCCTTCAAATTTGATCTTCTCTCCTATGCTGTTGAGTTTTGGTAATTGATAGTGGTATTTTTTTCTTAGTCAAAATTGATAGTGCTTATGTTATGTGAATTAATTAGGAGTTATTATATAACAAGGAAGATGAAATGCTTGAAGATTATTAATTGAGAAAAATATATCTTGCACATGTGCTATATATATTGACTCTACCAATCCGCCCATGCATGCAAATATATATATCGTCATGTTGACTTCCCTTCCATAAATAAGGTTCGTTAGTTTTAGAGATTTTAGCATATAAATATGTAACTATATATATACAAAGGGTAACTCAAACACAATAATTTTTGTAAGTAGATTATTTCGTTTTTCTATTACATTTGTTGGGCCGTTACTTGTGCATTGGTCATTTTAATTTATTTAATATGGTTATTAAATATTTTATCGAAATATTTTCAGTATGGACCACCGTTTTGGTCAAATATTTGTTCATCAAGACATCAACTGTATGTAATACACCCACAAATTAATAATGTGATTGGTAGTTTGTTGAACAGAATACGGTGAATTCATTAAAAAGAAAATTGTATCAAATGTAAATCATGCTCTAAATCGAATATAAAAACAAGATCATTAGTTGCATGAAGACTTCATCATGATGAAGTAAATGGCTCGTGGTCAACAATCCTCGAAAGCATAGAGCAGTAGAGGGCATGTTTTCAGCAGCGATATCCAAAAAGATTCCGAACCATAAGTCGAATCTTTCTAGCTAGTTTACTCTATTACACTAATTAATCGATCACATATATAAGAAAATACAAATTCTTACTGTGTATATATATCCTAGCTTTAAGTACTAGAAAGATGAATTAATAGTTGATTTAATCAGCTGGATTAAGAGATCGAACCACCGTTGAAAGGAGGAGATCCGTAGTAAATAGAGGATCAAGGCTTGCCACTATTGTATTCCTGATTCCTGAAGTAATCCTTCAGAGCACCTCCAATGCTAAGAATCCCTTATGGGTTCTTAGAGCATCATTATTGCAAGTTTTTAATGGGGTTCTTAACCCAAAAAATAAATAAAAAAAAATAAAATAATTATGAACAGTGTAAGAACCGGTTCTTAAATAAAAACTTTAAGAACCGGTTCTTAAGGAAGTTCTTACACTATATTTTAATAATAAATTTTGATGATTTTTATGTTTAGAACTTCTTTAAAAGTAACTAAGAGCATTTCTAATGGTAGAACTCCTCATGGGGTTCTTACCAATATTTTAATTCTAAATTTTAAGAATCCTATGCTAAGAATTCCTAAAATGGTTCTTAAATAAGAACTTTTAGATCCCTTCTTTTCTCATGCTAAGAACCCCTCTAATATTTATCATTATTTGTCATTATAAAATTTAAAAAACCCCTCCTCCTCTAAGAATTCCCTTTGGAGATGGTCTAAGATTGTATGCCTCCAATGGTAGAACCCCAGATAAGGTTCTTAAGTATAAAATAATATTATTTTTTTACATTATAATATTTTAAACAGAATTTTTTTAAAAAAATTGTTAAACATTTTATATAATTTAAAACTTTAAATTATTGCATTTTATAACATTTGAAACAAACATTACATAAAAAAGCATATTAAAAATAGAAATACAAATCATAAACGAGAAAAAATGATTAGTTGTAATCTTGACTTGTGCCAAATTTTTGTCATATATTCTCAACCAAATCAGCTTTCAATTGTTGATGTATTATTCGATCACGAACTCGATTTTGAATGCTCATCATATTGCCGAGATTTGAAGGCATATCGAGTAGTTGTTGAAGATCTTCTGGTGTGGGTGTCCTTAGGTACTCATCTCCAAATAAATTTATGATTCCATCAACAAAATGTTCCAAGCATGAAATCGCAGTGGTCTCACCAAACTGGAGATATTCGTCAACCGCATTAGCTGCACAACCATATGCCATCATATGAGTTGCTGTTGTAGACTTTTGTATTGCAGAGTGACCCAACCTTCCGATAGCATCTCTTCTTTGTTGAAAAAATGGAACTTCAATGGAGAGTCGATCAACAATACGCATGAACAAGTGATTGTTCATTCCAAAATGACGTCGGAATAACTGAGGAGGGTATGTTGCATCTTCACTAATATAATCGTTCCATAAGCGAATGTGTCCTTGTTCACGTTGTCTTTCGATGTAGGCTCGTTTTTTTTGTTTGACTTGGCTGCTTCTTGATGATCACGATGATGAATGAAAAGATTATCGAATGCTTGATCGAAGTTTTCATCCATTGTTTCGTCGAGATTATTACTAGAAGAAGATGCCATGTTT
Organism: Cardamine occulta; assembly: GCA_028015245.1. NCBI lineage: Eukaryota > Viridiplantae > Streptophyta > Magnoliopsida > Brassicales > Brassicaceae > Cardamine > Cardamine occulta. The sequence goes on from CM051373.1 coordinate 5,490,482, forward strand.
GAAGAGTAGAAGAATATTTAGTAAATAAAAGTTTGTGATAAATAAATTTTTTTGTAATATTTGCTGGTTCATTGTTTGAGAATTTTGAGCCTAACAAATATATAGAACTCATAAGTGGTTCAATACAGCAACCTTACGAGAAAAAAATAATTTTCAAAAGTCACATGGTGATGTCTTTTTCCTACTTGTCTTCTTGTTCTTCACATTTCTATGTCTTTTTCTTCTTGTCTTTGAACTGCTTATAATACCCTCCTTTTCACATCGACTTTCTCTACCGCTTTCTTTATGACCTCATATCCTCCTTCTCTCATCGACTTTGTACTACACAAATAAAAGAAAAACTTATGATAATTCAGAAAACCAGACCGATTATAAGCAGAAACAGATTAACATATATGCTGAACAAATCCACAAGAATCATAATCGAAGACATAACCATTGCATCTGATAACTGCAACAACACACCATTTCTAGTATCCTCTGTTTTATCATACCCAGACCGATTATAAGTTGTTCATAGATAAGAAACAATCTAGTAATAAGCCAATCAAAGTAACAGATTAACAAAATAACATAACATCATTCTAGAAAACAGATTAACAAAAACCAATACATTGAAATCGAAAATGATCAACAAAACAGAAATAGAAAATTGTAGAAACAGATCAACATAATACAATAATATTAAAAAATAAACAGAGCCACATCAAAAAAGAAACAGAAACACATCGAAATAGAAACTCTAACTCAAACTAACTTGCGAACATGTCATTAATTAGCTTATTCTTTAAAGTCATTTCTATTTCACTAAGTGGCTCTGTTTTTCCAAGTAGACTATCAAGCAATTTATGTTTGCTAAGTTTTTTCCTTCATAGCAAAGTCTTTTTGCTTTATCTCCCACATTCTCTGAAATTCCAAAAGCGCCTGACCTTCTTTTTGCTCAGTCATTGGTGTAACATCCCTAATTCAATTTTGGGGTTGAAATTGAATAATTAAAAGTTGAGGGTTAAATTCGTGTAAATCAGTTTTTCCGGATGGATTTAATTGATAAAATCAGAAGTTGTGGGTCAATTGAAAATTCCCAAAATTAAGGACTAAATTGATCAATTGAAAAGTTGTTGTCATTGGGTTTAATTGATAAATTCAGAAGTTTTGGGGTCAATTGGTGAAATTGGAGAAGTTAGAGGATTGTTCGGTGTATTAAGGAAAATTGGATATACATATATGTATATCGGTATATACATCTCCTTCTTCGTCGATTCTTCGAAACCCTAGCCGTCTCGAGAGGGAGTTGGCCGGAGGTTGTCGTGCCTTGCGGTTGAAGTTTCATACCTTCTTCTTCTTTCATCACGGTAAGAACTTTCTCCTCCTTTGTCGTTCTTGCGGTGGCTCGGTAGGTAGGGTAGTGGTTTTGGGAAAGGTTTTGGCGGAGGGAGGACTTGATGGCGTCGAGTTTCGGTGAGGGTTGCCGTTCGGTTATGATTGTGTTGGTGAACGATCAGAGCCGTGTGGAGAGAGAGAGAGAGAGAGGGAGAGAGAGACGAGGGTGATCGGCGAGTGTTGGTGGGGACGAGGACGCGACGGTGTCCGTGGTGAGATGCATGGTCGATAGTGATCGGCGTTGGTTTGACAGAGTGAGATGTTGGTGACGAGATCGTCGATCGTGGTGACGGGGCGGTGGTGGCGTGAGGTAGTTTGGCGGTTGGGTTTGTGTGGTCGGTTTTGTGTGATTGTCACGTCGTGGTGAGTTTCCGGCGAAGTTGCATAAGGCGTGTGAAGGAGATGGTTACGAAGAGGTTTTGTTATTGGGCCTTGTAGTTGGGCCAAGAAGGAGTATTGTTTAATTGATGGGTTAAAAATGGACCGAGAGCTAATTTTTAATTGGACCGGTTGGTGGGTTCGGTTAATAGTTGGTTTAAGCTGGTTTATGTTGGTTTAAACCGGTTTAGAGTAATTTAATAATTAATATTAAATTATATATTGACATATTATATTTAATATTATTTTACTATTTATTAATATTTTTGTCCCTGGGCTTTTTGGTAAATAGGACAATAGGATTTTCAGAAGTTTCAGGAGCCGTCATATTTTACCCCGGACATACTCCGGAGTTTTGGAGGTGAGTGCTTGCGTGGTAGTACCCTAGATAGTCGTAGGATTACGGTTGGTGATGTTTAGTTGTGTGGTGATTGCATTGTTGCTTGGTGTTGCATGTTATTCCGTTATGGTGTTGTGTAGCTGACATTGGTATTGTTAGCTGGTAGTTTTATGCCTCATTCAGTATCTTTTATACTGAGATATCTCGTTATGTGTGATGGTTTTTGTAGCGGTTTAACCGGTCTCGGTTTAGCGGTTTCGGGATAGAGTGTTTCAGTTGGCTTGGTTACAGACCTTTTTCCTTTGGCCTTTGCTGCCTTAACACCAAGAGGTCGAGCCATTGCCTCATCCTCAGCATTGCCTCATCCTCGCCATTGCTACATGGCATAGAGGTTGATGATTGTGTCGAATGCTCATCACACTTTCTTCTTTTTGACCCTCCATTATCTTTATTAGAAGGAGATCCACACCATTTCTGATCATGGCGAAGCTCCCTCCATGCATGCTCAAGGGTGAACTTTACCTTGTAATCATTGTAGAATATTTTGTGAGCCAATTTCATAACATCATTCTCATTCTGCCCACTGGATTTCTCCTTTGTTGTAGTACCATAGCTCCCTACAAACTTACAAACACCCTCATTAATCTTCCCCCACCTTTGCTTACAATGACTTGGCTCTCTCTTTTGCAGACCAGCAAGTTTTGGACTTGATGAAAAATAGACAGCAATGCGTTTCCAAAACGCTTTTTGCTTCTGCTTTTTGCTCATTCCCAATAACTGGATCCTTGGAGGTGTTCAACCAAGCACTGATGAGCACCACATCTTCTGTTGGTGACCACTTGCATCTTTCTTTACGATCATCAAGTGTGTGTGCAACTATGTTTGAATCATCAGTCCATTGTGTACTGAAGGGAGGGACATCCAATGATCCAACTTCTATACTAGGTGAACAAGTCACATACTGATTTTGTTGTTGAGTGTTTAAGAGGTTTAAAAAGCTAGAAGATTGACTATATGAATCCATATATGGGGGGAGTTAAAAGAAAAATGAAGAGAAAGGAGAAGAAAGGGTTTTGGGTTAAATCTGTTAAGAAACAATATAAATAGGTGGAACGAAAAAGACTAACAAGTTGTTGTTAGTGTAGTGAAAGTTTGAGATTTAAGTGTGAGACTAACAAGTTGTTGTTAGTGTAGTTAGAATTTATCACATTTTGCATAAGTATGATGTAGACAGAAGTAAATGTAAAGAACTCTACCTAACAAACATCAAATCACATATCTTTTCCCATAGATTTTTTTAGTTACTCCTAGCTAACACATTTCTTATCAGCATATAGTCTGAAATATATGCATATTGTTGGATGACCAAACTGGAAATATATACAATTGTGAACTTTAAAAAAGAAATCAATGCATTTGAACAAAAAATAAAAAGGAACATGTAGAGATCATATATATGTCTGTTTTTGTTTACATTTAGAACTAGATATTCAACTATATGTGATTTTGCAGAAACATCCCTCGGATTTATTTGCAAATAACTACTAAATGGCTAATATATAAAAATGGATAACCCATACAAAAGAGCAGCCGATGACAAACCTTAAACAATCCGTGGGATGTTTCTGCAAATGATAGGTTCCCTGAAAACTGTGCCTGCAGAAATAACAACATGATCTTAGAGCTTGGTAAATTAAATTTAACTCCCCTAACACGATCTTCAACTCTTTTGTGAATTCCAAAAGCAAAATGTAGTTACTAACTCAAAATAAGTACACTCTTATTAACATATACTCAATAATATACATCCAAGAACAGAACCGATCACATCTACTCCAAAATAAAGGCAAATCCAAAAATCCATATTCGCAATCGAAGATTTGAGTCAATTGAATGTTCAAACACTAACCATCCATTTCAACATCGGGATTGGCCACCTTGATCTTCTTGAAATCCATCTTTGCTTTGTGACCGGATCAGATCCATCAGCTCTGACCGCATCAGATCTGTCCGCGGACAACAACCACCGCCGCTTTCCGCCATCGATTCTACTTCTCCATCGATGAAACTCTTAACCAAGAGAATTAGAAATTTAGGTGACCCGAAACCGGATCCGTAGCTGGAGAACAATCTCTATAGAATTTGTTAACTCAGAAATTGGTTCCATAAGAGAGAGGTTAGAGAGTTCGAAGGAAGGAAAGGAAAAAAGATGAAGAAGTCGAAAGGAGAAACCAGATCTTCTGCAAAGAGATGACACGTGTAAGGTAAGAACCGATTTTAAAACCTCCTTATTAAGAACCGGTTCTTATGATAATTTTCTTTAATTTATTTATTTTTGAAACTTTTTTCTTTAGAACCCCTGTTAAAAGCCTCTGTTGGAGGTGGTCTAAGGATCTCACGCTGTTATGGGTTTTAAAGACGGATCCATATATATAGTATATATGTGACAGAATATATCATAACTGAAATTTATCATAATTTGCGATGAAAATGTAACAATATTATTAATCGTAATAATTGTGATGGTATTGTGACCAATATGTAGTCATAAATTAGTTGCACTATTTTTATCGTGATGAAAATATCTTTATTGTGACGAAATATTTCGTAGCAATAAAATTATTCTTTTGTAGTTTTGATTTATTTGCATGTTATAATGTGCTTAATACACGTATATATCCGATCGATGAATAAAAATCATCATTATATGGAAAGGATGTTTGGTCATAAAACTCAGTAAGTTTTCCACTTTAAAAAATTTATAATTGTATCTTATATTGCATCTCAATAATTTGTTCATATGAACGAATAAAAAATGTGTTAGGCACGTAGCATCCCAAACCAATACGTTTTGAAAGACATCCGGAGATTGGAAAGCTAGCTACTGGCCTTCCGTCCATTTCAAACGGTCCTAATACTCATTTTCAAGATAAATTACAGAATCATGTGATGTCTATAATCTGGATATAATTGGAATATAATTAGTGAGAAACAAGAAAGTCATCGAATAATGTTTCAACTTTCAAACCCACCATAAATAAGATGATGCGTCTGGTTGTCTGTTTTCTCTACAAATTTCTTTTCATCTTTTCTAAGGAAATTTAGATTAGATTCCAACTACTTTAAAGAACGCAAGGGAAATTAAAAACAGTGTTGCATCCAAATCAAGCATCACGGCACCAAAAAAATTTCAAGAAAACGCGAATATAGTGTTTCGGTGGTTCAATCCTATATAAAATTCTACGCGTGAATATATTATCGCTGATCTTAAAGCTAATTAGGTGTTGCCACTCCCATGCTAATTAGCTTTAATACTCGGAAAATATTTTTCATAGATATTTGCTCTTGTTTATGTATATTAACTGTGTATAAACATAATACTATTGAATAAATTTGAGAATCGACTTAGCATGGGAGTCCAATAAAAAAATGGGTTGCGTTGCTATCCTTTACGCACACGCTTTTCTTAACTAATACACAATTATTTAGAGGACTTCTAAGCAAATAAAACCTTAACAAGAAAAATTAATTAATTATATATATATATATATATATTTATTTATTCAGTGATACTTATTTCAACCAGCTACTTTAACAAAAACAGATAATACCTCAACAAGCTCGACGAATGATAGTCAATATTTTGATGTCACGAAATCGAAATTGTGTTTGAGTACATTAAAGAATATTTTAGTGAATGCATATAAGTGAAAACCGAATTTTATGTACTGAGAATTTTCAAAATAGTTGACGCGTAATTTTAAGGACCATAACATTTGATAAATGAACTTATATATATAAATATTTGATAATTTAGTTTTCCTTCAATTGAAAATTTTTAATGAGAATAAACTTTCATAAACGTGACATATTTGAATTCAACCACTCCAATAATCTTAACAGTCCAGATAAACCTGCTTTTGTCGTCCGCATCTTCATAGTCTTTATTTACATCACCAACTCTATATAGTTTGTTTCTTTATAAAGCTTCATAATATTCGTCTTCTTTAAATTAAAACCATACACACTCTCTCCTCTTCATAATCCTCAGCTCCTCAAATCAGAATGAATCAATCCGAGCACAATCACTTTTCCGGTAATTCTTCAATTATTTTTTTAAAATAATGATCAATATCCGACTTATATTATATCTAACAATTATTCTATATAAACGTCAGTCGATACTTTAATTAGTTTTTTTTGGCCATAGTGGAAAAACCTTCACAGACTTCGTCGGAGCCGTACACAAGTCCACTTCCGATTGGTTATCCGACGAGAGATGCGGTGGTTGGCGATCCCCCGGCAGCCGCAGTGGAGACAAGGGCGATGGGTTTTGGAAAGGATGGTATATATATCTTTCGATTTACATTCTTTATATATATTATATATATATATATATATATTTATTATAGAGATTGCTTCTAAATTCTAATCATCCGCCAATATTTTGCAAGATATTTCATATACGCTCAATTTTTTTATATTTTTATGTTTTAAATGATATGTCTGTGTAGACTTTTTAGTGTTTTCTCATTTTTTCCCTATTTTTTTAATGTTTATCTCGTTAAGTGCTTGGAAAAAAGGTTAAACATTTAGCTGAGTTTAGATTTAAAACAGGTACTTCTGACAAAATTTTGTTTAAAATTCACCCGACTTACACTTTCTTATTCCAAAAAAAAAAAAAAAAAAAATCCAATTTCCGAGTTTTCAGCTAAAAGCTTCTCTTTTTCCAACTGAATAACTAAAAGAAATTAAACCATGAAATGTTTAACGTTACGAACTTTGCATTCTTTTTGTAATTTTAGCTTCTCATAAATTATTGTTACTATTTTAAATATTTCAAACAATATTTCCGACAAAACAAATTGTATGTGGTCTTGTCTATTGGCAGTTGTGCTGCCTTATGCTGTTGTTGTGTCCTGGATGCATGCTTCTGAGACCTTGGAGTTAACGATTTCATACAAATTATTGTTGTAATAAATAAAATATTTGATGATAGTACCTTATGTTACTTAGTTATCTCTGTATGGAAATTATTTTGTGGATGGTTGTTGTTGTTGTCGTTGAGTTTTACATTAAGTATCATATATATATATATATATATATATATATATATATATTTTAAGTGAATTGGTTTGTCGAATAGTAATCCATCGTACCATCATGGATGTGTTTCGGTTCCTGACGTATTAATAATGATCAATAACTGAAACTAGTTACCCGATTAGAGTAATTAGGTGGGAAAATGTTAAGAATTGAGTCCTCCATTAAACCTGCAATAAGAAAAGACGAAGCTTCAGAAGAAGAAGAAGGATTGTCGTAAAGAGAAGGATGAGAAGAGTCAACGACAAAGAGGAGGAAGACACAAGTCAACAAAAGAAGAAGTTGGACTTTGTGGTTTTGCTATATGGGCCATCCGATTTGTTCAAGCCCAATTAAGGAAGTGTTTATTTAGTTTAGTTTTAACGAAGTTAAGTTAGAGTTTAAGTGAGTTGTTGGTAGTTGTTAGATGTTGCTTGTGTAAGAGAGCCTATGATCTAGAAGTATGGTATAAGGATAAGGCATGGTGCAAGTGTGTGTGGCAAGTAGAAGTAGTATAAGAATGTGTATGAGGTATCTTTAAATTAGGGTCACCACATGTCGCAGTATGATTCGTCGCTCCAGAAGACACCAGCTCTTCTGTGTTTTCCCAAAGACACCAGATCTTGCCACGTGTCGCGACGTGATTCGTCGCGACAATAAAATTTAATAAAAATAGTATTAAAAAAAACAAATCGGCAGACATACATGTGGGTGTCTGTGATGAAGATGCTCTAAGGGAGAGTAATGTCAGAATTGCAACAAAAAATGTTTTTTTTTCATAGCCAATTAAGAAGAATATAGGTGGAAAATATTTCCCCTTTATTCCATAGTGGAGAAATGAAAAAGCAATAACAATCAGAGGATATTTTTCAACTAGAGTTTATTGAAGTGGAACTTAGTGGAAAACTATTTCTAATTTTCACTATTTATTTGTTTTGATAAAAATATTTCTATTGAAATTGCTTGAGAATTAGAAACCTGCAAGCCCAGCGAGGTTATAGTTTTAAATGGGTAAGGCCCAATAGAATCGCTAATGAATATTTCAGGCTTTAGTTTTGATATAGAGACACAACAGAAGACGACAACACTTTAGAAGCTGGTAAATCACATCCAAAACGAGTTTAGTCGGTAAGAAACTTTTAGTTCAATATTTTGCTTCTTTTGAATATGATTCATACTTATTTTGTAGGTTTGATATCCTTTTGTCCGATGTCCGGAAAATAAATCTTCTTTTGGTATGTTTTTGTAGATAAATTATCAAATTTTATGTAGACTCCTTTAAAGGTTGAGTTTGGCTTATGAGTCCATGGAGGAAATCAAATTCTATCTCTTTACCATCTAATTTCCCGGAAAATTAAGAACTAAAACTACAACGGTAACCAAACTCTAGCGAATGTGTTTCCAACTAATTTCCTTGAAAGTACCATTTCTGTCATCTAAGCAAATGGACAAAATTATTCTTACTCCTTGAAGTACCCTTTTTCTTGAATTATCAGGGAATTCTTCGTTTTGCATTTAATACAAATAATTGTATCTTTAAAACTCTTGAATTTATTAAAAAACCAAAAAAAAAAAAACAATCTACTATGACTCATTTTAATATACATGTGAAAATTTGATTATGTTTACTTTGAAATTTTTTCTAAAACTAAACAACAACATCTATATATAATTCTAAATATCTGATCAAATACGTTAGAGAAACAACCCCAAGACTACTAGTTACATTAAAAATAAAATAAAGTGGTGGCATTGGCATGGAAGCTACGACCCCCTTGACTAAGGTAGGTCCGCCTCCGCCCGCCCCTGGTTTATTGGTCAAATACAACGTTTCTAGTTGGTTTGTCAAAGAGACTCAAAGACTTACAATATTGACTCTCTTTTTCTTTTTTTAAGAGAATAAAAATCTTCATACGTCTTCTATAAATTAAAACCATAAACACACTCTCCTCGTCATAATACTCAGCTCCTCAAATCACAATGAATCAATCCGGTAATTCTTCAATTTTTTGTTTTTAATCAATATCAATATCCAATATTTTTCTGACAATTATTCTATAAACACTAATTAAATAATTAATTCACTAATCTTTTTGGCAATAGTAGAAAAACCTTCACAAGCTTCATCAGCAGCAGCAATGGAGAAGAAGGCCAAGGAGGAAAAGTGGAAGGCCAGGCAAACGAAAGCAGAGTATATATTTCTTTTAATTTACTTTCTTAATGTTATAGTGTGGCTCTAATTATCCGTTAATCATTTACAAGATATTCATCCGGCCTTTAAAATAATGTTTTAATGTGTTTGTCCCTTTTGCTAAATTATTTAAATCTTTAACTTGTGCATTATTTGTCATCACTCATCAGATAATATTATCGGACTTCAGTGTATTTTCAAAACTTGTATGGATTGTTTAAAATTTGCCTCGAAATAGTGGTTTATACTACAATTTCTTCTGGTAGAATTTGCTAAATTAAGTGCTTGGAAAAAAGGTTAACATTTTAGTTGAGATTTTTTTTTTCAATATTGTTGTTAAAAACTTTGAGATTAAATTAAAAAAGATATTTATTTTTCTTTGCAAAATTTTGTTTTAAATTTGCTCTTGAGTTACATTTCTTTCCCTTTCTTAAAGAGATAAAAAATCTAAGTTTAGAGATTTCCTCTAAAAACCTCTTTTCCCAACTGAATAACTAAAAAAAGTTAAACCATATAGAGTGTTACGTACGTCAAACAAAATTTTCTCTATATTTGGTATTTCACAAATTGTTGCTATTGAAAACATTTTAAGCCCATAGTTCCTACATAAAAAAAATTATAGGCAAAAATATTTACATTTGATCTATGTGGTTTTTTTCTTTTGGCAGGAAGGTTAACAAAGTCGTTAAAGTTCTCTTCGAAATAGTGCAAAAGCTCACGGGAAGATAGTACAATGTTGCACATCATGAGACTTTGGAGTTAACGATTTCATATAAATTATTTTTGTAATAAAAGAATATTTGACGATAGTTTTTTTTTCCTTTTTTTTTTTTTTTTTTTTTGCTGAAAGGGTTAATATTTGACAATAGTTTTTTTAATTATTCTGTATCTTATGTGGATGGTTGTTGCTGTAGTTATGTTTCCGTTACATTCTGTATCCTTAATTCTTTAGACGCCCGTAGTGTGATGGTAAGAATCTCAGAATACAACTGCGGATTTGTTTTTGTCTTTCAACAATAAAAAACAGAATCTAACAAACACTATTTTTGTGAGTACTTTCAGATTCGAAACTAAAAAAGAAGAAGAGGATGTGGGAATTATGATTATATAATCATGTGTGTTGCTTTCTTCTAATTCGTTTATATGGCTTAGCAATAAGACGAGTGCCTTTGTTATATATTTAAAGTGCTCGACGTTTTTGCCATAATGAGGAAGATACGTGAGTTATGAGATTTGATCTCAATTTAAAATTTTTGTTTTTAAGAACCGTAACCCACCATAATTGTCTGACCTTAATATGGTTGTTACAAAACTCACTTAGAGGAGATAATTGTTGACTTTAACAATAATATAATTTAGATGAAATTGGAAACAATAAAATACACTTATGGGTTGTAAGCCCAATTTCCAATTCTCATATCCCAAATCCATCACTAATGTGGTTGGATTTCTCCTCTAATTTTTAAAGTGATTCATTTGACCTTTGTCAAAATTAAAAGCTTTCTAAGTTAACAATTTTATATCTCTATTTTTCATTCAAACGAACTTCGTTTTTAATATTTTTAAATATCACCATGTAGAGTTTACGGCGACGATTATATCGTGCTCAAGACCGGTCATTCCGGTGAATGTCTTCACCAAAAAGTCCATCAGAAAATAGCCAAAGCTACTATGTCATAAAACGGGTTCCAACAGTCTCCCACATAAATAGAAATTACTCTAGACACATGACAACTCGAAAGACTTGACCTAATTAGACAAGACTCGGTAGAAGAACTTTTGAGAGTATAAGCGAAAAATTCAATGTACCTGAGATGGTTGCATTTTTCAGCTTTGAACCACTCATTTTAATATCTGCCGGATTTAGTCGGCCATATGGTGAACATAATATCTTGAACCATCTAGACTTTGATGTAAACCTAGACAACATCTATCACACAGCTTCATTTCCTCACAGAATTAGGTTCTTTATTGTGTTCATTTTGGCCTTGAAGTTGCCTGGTTATTCGTGAGTGAGCTTAGAAAATATAACCTGAACTTCATTTTCCTAGAAACGGTCTCATTTCACACTCACTAGGTGATATTCACTAGTCTTTGTTTTAAGAAGTATCCTGTAATACCCCACGTACAAAGCTATGGACTCAAATCATTAAAAGCTAAGGCTTATCCTTATTTATATACAAGACACACTATTTATCATCTTGAGAACTGAGTAGTGACTTTAAAGTCTATCAGTGCTTTTATTAGATTTTGTTTCACTTAGTTTTCCCTTTGACCCTATATCTTGGGATCTCCAGTCACGTAGGTGGGGTTTCCATCAAACATCCTCTTTAGTTATAGGCATTAAACACATTCCCTTTGATGATTTCAAAACTTGATCACGAGCCAAACCTTTAGCAAACGGATCCGCTAGGTTATCGGCTGATTTGATGTAATCAATCATTATTACACCACTTGAGATCAAGTGTCTAATAGTTTTATGTCGTCATCTGATGTGACCAGATTTACCATTATAGAGATTACTCAGTGCCCGGGCTATAGCCGATTGACTATCACAGTGTACACAAAGTGCCGGGACTGGTTTTCCCACATTGGAATATCTTCCAAAAAGTTCTGAAGCCATTATGCGGCTTTTTTCTAGAGCTATGAACTCTGACTCCATGGTTGATCTGGCCAATAGAGTTTGTTTGGAAGATTTCCATGATACCGCTGCACCTCCTAAAGTGAAGACGTATCCACTAGTGGACTTCAAGTTCTTGGAGTCAAATATTTAGTTTGTGTCACTGTATCCCTCCAGAACTGCAGGTTCTTTACTGTAGTGCAGACCATAACTTTTAGTATATTGTAAATAATTCAATACTCTTATTATGGCTTTTCAGTGTGTATGACCTGGATTACTCGTGTAGCGACTTAGTACGTTGACCTCGTGCCCTAGATCGGGTCTTGTGCAATTTGTTAAGTACATTAGACTTCTGATTACACGTGCAAACTCCACTTGAAAGACATGTTCACCCGAGTTTTTGGTCAAGTGAAGTTGAGAATCAGCATGAGTTTTTGCAGTCCCGGTTGTCTATTTCTTGAATCTATCAAAAAAAATTTCAGCATAATGAGTTTGAGACAAAGTGATTCTGTCAAAAGTTCTAGTGATCTTAATCCCTAGAATGATATATGCAAGGTCCATGTCTTTCATGTCGAACTAGATGCTAAGCATGTTCTTAGTTTGTGTGATTATGTCTTTATTGCTACCAATAATGAGCATATCATCTACGTACAAACATAGCAAAATATACTCACTCGGAGTAATTTTGATGTATATGCACTTATCACATTCATTAATGTTGAAGTCATTTGACATCATTACGTTGTCAAATTTTTCATGCCATTGCTTTGGAGCTTATTTAAATCCATATAATGACTTCACAAGTCTACATACTCTGTGTTCTTGTCATGGGACGACAAACCCTTCAGGTTGTTTCATGTAAATCTCCTCTTCTAAATCACCATTTAGAAAAACAGTTTTTACATCCATTTGATGGATTTTTAGGTCTCTTAGTGCTGAGATTCCTATTAGCATTTTGATGGAGGTTATTTTTGTCACCGGAGAATATGTGTCAAAAAATTCTAGACCTTCTTTTTGTCGGAAACCTTGCACAACAAGTCTAGCCTTGTATTTATCGATTAAGCCATTAATTTTCAATTTTGTGTTGAAAATCCATCTACACCCTAAGGCTTTAAACCCTTGGGATAGATCGGTTATTTTTCATGTATGATTTTACATAATGGAGTCGATCTCACTATTGACCGCTTCTTTCCATAAAGATGCGTCTGGTGTAGACATGGCTTCAGTGAACATTCTTGGCTCATTCTCTGAGAGAAATACCATTAGAAAATTGTCACCGTAAGATTTTTCCTTTTGAGCTCTTTTGCTCCATCGAGGTTCATCTTCAACCTCTTCTGATTCATCAAATGAAGTACCAGAAGTACTTGCTTCATTTGTTGAGGTTTGTATATCTCTTTCCTCATGAGTTTATTTATATTTTGTTTATCCTTACACGGAAACACGTGTTTAAAGAAAGATACATTTCTTGATTCCATAATTATATTGATATGAATATCCAATATATCTGATTTATGAACCAGAAACCGATAAGCACTATTGTTGTGTGCATATCCGATGAAAATACAATCTACGGTTTTAGGTCCAATTGAAGCCTTTTTAGGAAGTGGCACTGCGACTTTTACGAGGCCACCCCACACTTTCAGGTATTTGTACGAAGGTACTTTACCCGTCCAGAGTTCATATGGTGTTTGGCCAGTTACTTTGTGCAGTATTTTAGTGAGGATATAATTTGTGGTGAGGAGCGCCTCCCCCCACAGGTTCTGGGGTAACCCAGATTCCTGCATTCGTCATTTCTTTCAGAGTTCAGTTTTTTTGTTCCGCAACTTCATTAGATTCTAGTGAATAGGAAGCGGTAGTTTGATGAATAATGCCTTGTTCTTGACAAAATGCGTTAAATGGGCCATCATACTTACCTCTGCTATCACTTCGAACTATTTTAATAGTTTTTTGAAGTTGATTTTCGACTTCAAGTTTATATTGTCTGAATTTTTCCAAGACTTCATCTTTACTACGTAGTAAATATACATAGCAATATCTTGGACAATCATCTATGGAAGTTACAAAATATGTTTTATTGCCTCTAGTTTGTACAAACTTTAAGTCGCACAAATCTGTGTGGATTAATTCGAGAGGTTTGGTTGTTCTTTCAACATGAGGTGAAGGTGTTTTAGTGAGTTTTGCTCGGACGCATACTTCACATTTTTCTTTGATAAATTTGCATTTCGGAGAGGCCCATTATTCAAAACCCTACTTCTTTTTTGACCCGATGGGTGAAATTTTCTCTGTGCGGCTTAACGGCGGCGATTTGATGATCGGATATGAGAAGAACATTGCCTGAGGTTGTAATATCAGAGCAGGTGGAGGCGAGCTGTGGACCCATCTGGGGAAATAGAGTGATGAGTCTGGAACAGAGGATGTTTTATGGATTATGGATGAGATTGAGATTTAGTCATGGAATATCGTAGATAAATAATTTTTTTTTTTTTAAGATTTTATATTATAGATAAATGTTAATATTTAGTTTATAAAGTTTAGTTTATCTCTAAATATATTATTTACATTTATGTTTATCTTAATTTAGGAAACTTAGATTATTCCATCAAATAATAATTTTTCCTAAACACCTTTATGGTTAAGATTTTGTTTGCTTCCACAATTATATTAAGAAAACAAAAAAAAACTGTTTTCCTTCTCTTTGTTAAATCCAAAGCATGATTCTTTAAGAAGGATTTCAATTTACTTTTTTATGTGTTCTGCCAAAAAAAAAAAAAACTATTTGAGTCAATATGCGTGGATGTTACCAACGACTTTAGCAACAAGCCGAAGATGATTTGGTTTTCTTTAGATTTTTGTTTTGATCGATGGCTAAAAAAAAAGAAGAAAGAAACAAAGAAGAAGAAGAAGAAAAAGATGTTCTAAAAGAATCAATATGACAATGCAACCATTATTGGCTAAGTCAATAAAACAAGCCACTATAAGCATTCGTTGGTTACTTCAAGGGCAGGAGAGGGTTGAGGCAGGGGATCCTATTTCTCCCTACCTCTTTGTCACTGCCATGAATTACTTGTCAATACTGTTAGACAAAGCTGATGAAGAAGGAACCATAAACTATCATTATCATTGTAAAGAAGCAAAACTAACCCACCTTTGCTTTATGGATGATCTCCTAATCTTCATAGAAGGCTCCCTGGATCATGCAAATCCTGAAACAATTTGAAGCAATGTCAGGGCTAGCAATCTGTCTCCCTAAAACCAACTTCTACTCAGCAGGCCTGAATGAAACAGAGATCTCTCTCATTTCCTCAGCGACTGGAATTACTCATGGATGTTTACCTATCCGCTATTTAGGGCATGTTCTATGCTCTAAAAAACTAACTGCTCTGAACTGCGCTCGTCTCATTCAAAAGGTAAAGGACAAATTCAATGCATGGACCACCAAAACTCTCTCCTTCACCTGCAGACTACAACTACTAAACACATTCATTGCAGGGATCACTTCTTTATGGTGCTCTGCTTTTATCCTGCCCAAAAAATGCATTGATACAATTAATTCTCTATCTAGTGCTTTCTTGTGGAAAGGAACTACAGAGGGACACCACTCAGCTCGAGTAGTTTGATAGTTACAATGGCAAAAGAAGAAGGAGGATTGTGAATCAAAAACCTTTTAGTCTGGAACAAAGCATGTGCATTGAAGCTCATTTGGATGTTATTCTTCAAAGCTAGATCAGTGTGGGTCGCATGGATTCGAAGGGAGGTCCTTGCTAACAACATGAGCAATTTCTGGACTGCAAAGAATAGACAAAAAAATTCTTGGTTAGTCAACAAACTGTTCAAATTAAGGGATATAGTGTTTCCGTGGATTAAGGTTAAGATTGGGAACGGAAGAAACACAAGGTTTTGGAGTGATAACTAGAGCCCATATGGTAGCTTAAAAGATTACCTTAAAGCGGAGCAGACGCATCGCGTGGGTATTCCTCACCCTACCCTTCTATCTGATCTATGGAGTAATGGAAACTGGAGGCTTCCCCATGCTAGATCAGACTGTCAGCTCGCTATTCACATCCATCTAGCTTTAATTCAACTTACAGAGGAGTCTGATTATTATGAGTGGTGGATCGATGATACACTCAAAGCAAAACACACTACGGGGGCTCTGTATTCTGCAATCAAAGAACACCAAGGCATCATTTCCTCACCTGATTGTTTGTATGGAATAGATGTCCTACACAGGACCGAATTGCAAACAGGGGTCTTCTTGTCGATCCGAATTGCCTTCTCTGCAATACAAACACTGAATCACGTAACCATCCTTACTTTGAGTGCCCTCATGGAGTGTGTGGGAACCAACATCAAGAAGATGTTACCTTCAACCGGTCAGATCGTGGGATCTATCTCTTGTAACAGTCAACTCTCTCCAAGGACAGAGGTCAAGGAGAAAACTACAATTGATTGCTTGGCACACAACGATCTACACAATATGGACTGAAAGGAACCATCGTCTTCGCAGAAATAGCTTCAAATCGGCAGACCTTCTTCTCAAAGCCATCGACTCAATGATCAGAAACATAGCTTCATGTTTAAAACAAACACACATATAACGAGAAGAAGAAACAAACGTGGTCAAAAGAACCACAAAACAGTATAAGCAACGAGATCTTGGTTGCTTGCGTGGGAAGAAAAGGGATCTTCTTCACTTTTGTGATGAGAAGAAATTCAAAATTATTTTGAAAAAACAAACAGAATCATGTATCAATGCTCTGACCATGAAAATTTTGATGAGTAAAGAACACAAAATTTGTTATGGAAGAATTAATTAGGTTTTCATCTAAATAATATATCAAGATACATTCTCTTTTATAGAGATGTAAAATCTAAGTTTTCTAAATTAAGATAAACATAAATGTAAATAATATATTTAGATATAATTAAATTAAATATTGACAAGTATCAACAATCTTCTAAATCTTTCTAAATCATTCTAAATTTCGGTTTGTAAGCTCGGTCGATCTCATCGATCCTCTAATAATTCTTTAGTTCATCTCTTTCTAATATGTCAACCATTTGCAGATGTAGTGTATGTACTGATCAACTAAAAACTAGATTAAAGGTTCCAATTTTTTACGTGTCTTTGATGCTTTTTTCCCCACTACTAATTATTTGTGGCATGTTATTAGGGAATTTTTTAGAGGAAAAAAAATAGGGAATTTTCTTGACCATGAATGTGAATTATATATATATTTGAAACCACACAAAATTCAATCATTAAGTAGCTTAACTAAAGATAAAATATCACAACCATCAAAGTCAAAATTTTTAAATAATTAACATATTTGTTCGCATTCCCATCACTTCTATTAAACAAAACTACCTTAAATTCTGATTCGTCAAGAGAAAGATCTTTAAAAGTTATATACACACATATATTGGATTTCATTCTGATTTTAACAACATGAAGTGAAAAATTAAGTTGTTATCTCATTGTCAACTATTTAATTCCTGAAACAAAACAAAATTCTTAAGAGGATTAATTTTTCTTGAGACTTTTAATAGTTTGAGAAATATACTCTTTAAAATTTAACTTTTTGGCTAAGATAATACTATAAACAATTTAATTCTTAAAAGTTAAGTGATTTCTGAGGCCAAGAGACCAAACTTCATTTCTTGCTTTGTATCGAACCAGAGTATGAATCTTTTGGAGAATATGTGAGAAGAACTCCAAGAAGTTTTCAATCTTGGAAGCAAATAACTCTGAAGACTAAGAACATAAGTTTCACATCAGTTTCTACGAATTTCTGAAGAACATATAATTTAAGAAGTAATAATGAAATGTAGAAGAGATAAAATAAAAGTGGTTGTAAGTGGTGTACTTTTGGAAGAATCACATTGAAATTTAGATGGATTCAATTCTTTCATCTCTTTCTAATATGTAAACCATTTGGAGATGTTTTAAAATGTAGTTCATGTGCTGAACAATTAAAATTAGAATAAAAGTCTCGATTTGGTATGTGTCTTTGATGCTAATTCCCACTAACAAGTATTTGTTTAATCTTATTATGGAATTTTCTTGACCATGCAATTTCCTCAAAAATTAAGAATCAAAACTACAATTGTAACCAAACGCTAGGGCATGTGTTTCCAACTTCCTTGAAAGTACCATTTCTGTCATCTAAGCAAACGAACAAAGTTATTCTTATCTAAAAATTAGCCTCTCTTTTTTTTTGAAAATTTCTAAAACATTATCCTTGAAGTTCCCCTTCCTTGAATGTTATTACAGAATTTTTAGTTTTGCATTCTCATATAAATAATTGTATCAGTAAAACTCTTGAATTTAGTAAAAACAAAAAACAATATAGTATGACTCATTATAATATCTATGTGAAGATTTCAATTATGTTTGGTTGGTATTTTTGTAAAACTAAACAATATCTATATATAATTTTAAAACTCTGATAAAATGCGTTATAGAAACAAACTCGTAACTATCTAGTTGCAATGGCAGCTACCACCCCATTGGCTAAGGTAGGTCCGCCTCTGCCCGCCCCTAAGTTTCTATTTCGTTGTCAAAGAGACTCAAAGACTTACAATATTGACTTTTTTTTTTCTTTTAAATAATTAAAATCTTCATACGTCTTCAATAAATTAATGCCATAACACTCTCTCGTCTTCATAATCCTCAGCTCCTCAAATCAGAATGAATCAAACCAAACACAATCATCTTTCCCGTACAAGGTTTTTTTGTTTGCATGTATCTTTAAAAAATTCTTGAATTTATTTTTAAAAATAACAGACTACCATGGCTCGTTTTAATATCAATGTGAAAATTTTAGTTATGTTTGGTTGGTATTTTTTTAATACTAAACAATATCTATATGTTTGACAAAAAAATCTTTTTATATAATTTTAAAAATCTGATAAAACCCCTAGAGAAACAAACCCGTGACTATTTAGTTATATTTAAAAAAACAAATAGTGGTAGCTACCCTACCTCTCCTTTGGATGTGTTCATCAAATACAAGTAGTATAGACTTACAGCATTGACTTGTCTTTTATTTATTTAGAGAATAATTAAAACTTCATAATAGTCATCTTCTATAAATTAAAACCAGAACACTCTCTTTTCTTCATAATTCTCAACTCCTCAAATCAGAATGAATCAATCCGAACACAATCACTTTTCCGGTATTTCTTCAATTATTTTGTTGTCTAATCAAGATCAATATCCAATGTATATCGTACAATTATTCTATAAACACTTACTAGATAATTAACTCTTTTTGGCCACAGTAGAAAAACCTTCACAAACTTTACCGGGGCCGTACACAAGTCCGCCGCCGATTGGTTATCCGACCAGAGATGCGGTGGTGGGTGATCCTCCGGCAATAGCAGTGGAGACGAAGTCCAAGGGTGATTGCGATCAGTTCTTGAATGGATGGTATATTTTCTTTCAATTTACTTTCTTTATATATCTATGGGTTTTTTTTTCGTTTTAATGTTATTGAATATATTTATAGTTTGGCCCTAATTATCCATTAATATTTTTGCAAGGTAAATTCATACTGCGTTTTTTATATTTTTTATTTTATTTTAGTGATCTGTTTTTGTAGATCTGATGTGTTTAATTTCTCCTCTTTGCTGGATTATTTAAATCTTTAACTCGTGCATAATATATCATCACTCATCAGACAATATTTTTGAGACTTCATTGGACCTTGTATGAGGGTATTCACAAATTCGACTCACAATGTTGGTTTATAATGGAATTTCTTTTGGTAGAATTTGCCAAATTAAGTGTTTGGATGAAAAAAGATAATGAACATATTAGTTGAGAATCTTGAGATTAAATATCTGGTATTATCCTGTAAATTCATTTAACTTACATTTGTTTTCTTCATTAACGAAAAATAAATCTAACTTTAGAGTTTTCTGGACAGCTAAAAGAAAATAAACCATAGAATGTACGTACGTTCCTAAAACAAATTTTCTCTATATTTGTTTGTTCAGAAATTGTTACTATTTAAAATATTTAAAACCTATATTTTCAACATAAAAATTGTAAGAAACAAAAAAGATTTACAATTAATCTATGTGGTTATTTCTATTGGCAGTTGTCGTGCCATGCTCTGCAGTTGTGTCTGGAGTGCATGCTGTTGACTGAGACTTTGGAGTTAACAATTTCATAAAAGTTATTGCTGTAAAAAAAAAAAATCTGATTATCGTGTTTTTTTTTTGTCTTTTTCTATAGGGATCTTACTTAATACTCTCTTTATGTAATATTTATGTGGATGGCTGTTGTTCTTATGTTTTACATTAAGTGATCATATATATTTAAGTGAATTGGTTTGTCTGAATCAATCCATCAAACATCAATTAATGCCCAAAGGATGTGTTTCAGTTCCTCAGGAAATGGTTGTGATTTTATTATCCAAATCCAAATAGAATAATTAGGATGATGTTACAACAATTACGGTGGCAATTTGAAACAAATTTTAGAATGGCAGTATTAGAAAGTAAGAACGACTAAAAACGACAAGAAAAATATATAAGAGAGCAAGCTTACTTTGATGAACGATGATGACTAGGTGTGTATATTTATTCTAATCGTTCTTAGTAGAATACTTTTAGTTTCTTGAGTATGTGATAGGGACAATTGAGTTATTTGGCTATTTTTCGTCAAGGAGATGACAGCTAAGCAATTTGTGATATTTGTTAAAGATGTAGGTTACATGTATATATACATTACAAGGTAGGAAACTAATAAAAACTATATCTTTTCAGACACAAAAAAAGAAAAAAAAAAAAAAAAAAAACTAATCAAAACTATCTTTAGAGGATATCCTAATGAATATACAAGAACAATAGGGAATGAGATATCAAGTTGAGAATATTGTATTTTGGACGATACGTTTAACACCCCGCCTCAAGATTCTCGTGTAAGAATGTATTGGTTATATCCATCTGATGTAACTTCCAACCTCATGTGCTACACGCGTAGCGTATGTTCTTGTGTCACACACACTGAAGAAATCTTGATAACATCTACTAACATGCAGAAATACAAATGCAGAATTATATGAATTAAGATTTGTTGTGTAAGATTACTTTTACAAGTAAATTGGAAAATTGCCCCCAAATTTGTTTCCCCTCCCTAACCAACAAAGGTCCAGCCCAATAATCCGGAAAATCTCGTCTAATTGTACTTCCACCCAGTTTGACAGAGCATGTGCGATTGAACATCGGAACACCCCGTCGGTACTATCCAGACTCCAGTAACTAGTCTGCATGTTACGCCCTAGAAAATAAACCAAAACCTATAAATGATGAAAACCATCCCGCCGGTACACCGAGAGCACAATGATTTTGCTTTTTGGTTATGAACTAAACTCTCAAAAACGATTCTTATGAGAAAGAGGGAACGAAATTGTAAAGAAATAGAATTTTTCTGTCGGAAGTTCAGAACTTCTTTCCGATAAATAGCGATTAAACGTCGTGACGTTTAGACAGTCCTCCTCTTAGGTATTATTTTTAAAAAAATCAAAACTTAATGGTAATTAATTTCTTCCCACACATGTTATTGGTGACATTAAGAGAGAGATGACACTATAATTAGTAAACAGTAACGGAACAGAGCAAGGAGAGAGAGATGAGGTGAGAGAACTAATTAAACCTTCATCTGAGACATCTATTATTACCCTAAGAAAAATGATGTTTTAAAATTAATATTTTGTTTGCTAGTCTAGTTCTTCTATATTTGTTTTTATTATTTGACGATGGTGTTTATTATTTTCGACGTATTTTCCAGTGGTTTAATCCTATATAAACTCCTACGCGTGAATAGTCTCGCTCTCTTAAAGCTAATTAGGTGTTGCCACTCCTCTCATGCTAATTAGCTTTAAATCCCGGAAAATATTTTTCATAGATATTTCCTGCTGTTTAGGTATATGACTGTGTATAAAAATTAAAAAACTATTAAATAGATTTGAGCAGTGGTGGAGCCGAATTTTATTTTACCAGAGTCAAAAAAATAGTCTATAAATTGATAAAAATACAATTGTATTTTACATTTTCTCATAGTTTAAAACTTTGTTTATTATAGTTTTATTTGTTATATCTTCGAATAACTCTTTTTCGATAAAACAAACTCGACAACTACTTAAAAGTGATCACCGATACGATACTGTATTGCAGTTTTCACAATCTTTATATTAGAAAAAAATCTTTCAATAGTTGTAATAGCAACATGAAAAATCAAAACTAATTTCAAAAGTTTATAAACCAAATAACATCTAAAATAGCTTTTAATGGGTCATAAACTCATAATTTAATGGTGAACCCAACTAAACAAAGGGAAATAAAACTATTTTTTTTATTTTATGTTTGTAGATTAGTTTGTTAATGGGGTCAAACTAATTTTTTATGTGAGGTAAAAAAAATGTATTTTAAAAACAAAACACAATTTTTTTTTGTTGGGGGTCAGCTGACCCTCTTACCACTTGGTGCGCTTATTAGAGTTAGTTTCGATTCGAGAAGTATTATTCTTATAGGCCAATGACTCCGAAAAAGAAAATTTAATTTTTAAAATGGGTTGCGGTGATATCCTTTAATAAGCGCACGCCATTCTTAAGTTCTTAAAACTAATACACAATTATTTAGAGGGCTTGTAAGCAAATAAAACTTAACAAGAAAAGTTAACTTTATATGTACAATGATACATCAACCATCTCGACAATGCTAGTCAATACTTTAAAGTCACAAACTCGAAATTGAGTTCTAGTACATTAGTGAAAACCGACTTTTCAATAAGAATTTTCAAATAGTTAACGCGTAATTTTAAGGACCATAAAGTCCATAACATTTGATAATATAAAAAAACAAAAAAAACGACTTTTCATTACTAAGAATTTTCAAATAGTTGACACGTAATTTTAAGGACCATAAAGTCCATAACATTTGATAATATTAAAAAAAACAAAAACCCAACTTTTCATTACTAAGAATTTTCAAAGTTGACGCTAAATTTTAAGGATAAGGACCATAACATTTGATAATATCAAAAAAAAAAAAATTGATAAATGCATTTGCCTTCTTCAACTATTTAGGACTATCTAGGTCAATAATAACAAAAAAACAAAAAATTAAGAAAGTAATAGTCATAACTTTTAGTTCTCTCACTGTCTCACATAGGACAAGAGTTTAAATGGCCACATTATCCTTACGAAATGAAGTTCGAAAGGTATATATATATATATATATATATAAATATAAAGTGCACAAGATATTGAGAATATTAAAAGTTATGAATGTTTAGTAGATTTTAAATAGTTTTTAGTTTTTAAGTTTTATAGTGATGTAAATCGAGCCTAGATCTTTTTGAATTTATCACGAAAACACTCAATTCTGGTTTAAAACAATCGAATCAAAGAATAAAATCAGTAAACGCAAAATAAAGATTTGTTAATCTAGTTCAGCAAGATCGATGTGATCAAGCCTATGTCCGGAGCCGAATCAATCCGGCAAATTCACTAGATCAAGAAAAAAGTAGCTCAAACCGAGCTTACAACAGTCAACAATGGTGATTCTCTCAGTTCTCTCTCGATACAAGAAGACTGAGTTTTTTTTTTCAAGTGATAATGAAGGTAATAAAACTGAGAAAGACTTATACCAAGCGTTCTTCTAAAATAGCAAACCCTCCATTGCAGTTAGAGGTTTTCCCTTTGCTTCTTCACTTTTTTGGTTTACTCACTAATCCCCAAACCAGAGATAACCACCTGCTTCAATTCTTCTCAATTCAATCGAACAACCAAACTAAACCAATGAAATAAAATCAGATATATAAACCACAACACTCCACCTTGATTCAATTTCCTTCTTTCTATAGTAAACTCGCACTTACATGGATTTAACCTTCAGCTGAGATGACATATCCATCTTACCTGAGAAACTTTAAAACATCTAAAACTTCTTCAAACTTCTGCAGTGGAATGCCTTTAGTAAACATATCTGCAGGATTTCGAGATGTGTGAATCTTGAGAATTTCAACCTTTCCTTCTTCAATCACATCTCTGATAAAGTTGAACTTCACAGCCATATGCTTTGTCCTCTCGTGAAATGTATTATTCTTGGACAAGCAAATTGTTGATTGTGAATCACTCCACACTATAATCTTCTCTTGTTCTATGCCCATATCTTTCAACAAACCCTGAATCCACAAAGCTTCTTTTACTGCTTCTGTCAAAGCAATATACTCTGCCTCAGTGGTCGATAAAGTAACTATGCCTTGAAGGTTTGACTTCCAACTTACTGTATTCCCTCCTACAGTGAATACATACCCTATTATCGATCTCCTCTTATCAAGATCCCCAGCATAATCTGAATCACCGTAACCTTGAATCTGAAGATATTTTCCTTTAGTATAAACCAACTTCAAATCTGCAGCTCCTCTAATATATCTCAATAACTATTTAACAGCTTCCCAGTGAATCTCCCCTGGTTTACTCATGAATCTGCTTAACAGTCCAATTGCATGTGCTACATCAGGTCTAGTTCCTACCATGGCATAGATAATGCTACCAATAGCACTCGGATACGGAATCTTATCTGTATCAATAGATTCTTCTTATCTTTTACTGAAGTCGGTTTGAAATGAGCTCTCATAGGTGTGCTTACAACTTAGCTTCATTCATATTGAATCTGTGCAACACTTTCTCTAAGTATCTTGATTGAGATAAACACAATACTCCTTGTTTCCTATCCATTGTAGTATCAATACCTAAGATTCTGTTTGCTGCTCCCATATCTTTCATCTCAAAACCTTTGCTTAAAGCTTCCTTGATCTTGTTTATTTCCCTCATGCTCTTTGCTGTAAGCAATATATCATCAACATATATAAGCAAATAAACATATTCACTTTTACTGACTTCTTTTATGTATACACAAGAGTCATTACAGCTTCTTGCAAAGTTCTGCTCTGTAATAAAAGTATTGAACTTCTTATTCCATTGTCGTGGAGCCTGCTTTAGACCATAAAGTGATCTTTTAAGAAGACATACTTGATCTTTCTTCTCATATGCCTCATACCCTTATGGTTGCTCCATGTAGAGAGGCTTATCAAGTTCTCTATGTAAGAACGCTGTCTTTACATCTATTTGCTCCAATTCCAAATCATCATCAACAACAATAGACATTAAGATTCTAAAGGATATATGTTTTACCAATGGAGCAAATACCTCATTATAATCGATTCTTTTTCTTTGAGTGAAGCCTCTAGCAACTAAACGTGCCCTATAACTTTCATGTTCCACTCCAGGAATCCCTGGTTTCTTCTTGTAAAACCATCTGATGCTAATCACTTTCTGATCTTTTGGACGATCCACAATATCCAAAGTATAATTTTTTCAGCAATGATTACATCTCATCATTCATACATGAGTTTGATTTCTCCCAGTTACTATCATCCTTGGCTTCATAAAAATACTTTGGTTCTTTACAGTCTATTTTTTCTGCTGCTACAAGTGCAAAAGCAAACTGTGAGTAATCAGAAAACTTTACAGGTGTTTTTGTTAGCCTCCTAACTTTGCCCCGAGCCAACTGTCTTCAAACCACTACCACTTTCTGGTGTCTCTTCTACTGGATCATAGTTTTCAGACTCAGACTCAGACTCACTGGATTCTACACAAACAGCTCCACCTGAATTTGAACTTTCTTCAACCTGTTTGGTCACTTTCTCCAGTCCAGTCAAAACGTTTCTAGTTTAACTAGATTCTTTTACTTCATCGTATTGAACCTTTTCCTGTAGGTCCTTATACACCACATTTTCATGAGAAATAACATTTCTCCTAATAACTGCCTTCCTTTCATCCAACAACCTGATCTTATATCCCTTTGTTCCCTGAGGATATCCTAAGAACACTCCCTTTAAAGCTCTAGGTTTCAGTTTACCTTGATCTTGGTGAACATAGGCAACTGAGCCAAATCTTCTTAGATGTTTGTAACCTGGCTTTCTGTTTAACTATAATTTTTCTGGTACATTATGATCCACTACAGAGGCTGGTGATCTGTTCACTAGATATGCTGCTTCTGCCCAAAACTCTTCTTCAAAACCAGATTCATTTAGCAAACATCTTACATTTTCCATCAGTGTTCTGTTTATTCTCTCAGCCACACCATTCTGTTGTGGTGTATATGTACAAGTTTTGTGTCTCTCAATGCCATGAGTCTTGCAGTAATCATCAAATCTTGTATTGTAGAACTTGAATCCGTTATCTGCTCTCAAGACCTTAACCTTCTTGCCGACTTAATTCTCAACCAGGTCTTTCCATTCACAGAATTTCTGAAACGTTTTATCTTTAGTCTTAAGAAACATTAACCAAACTTTCCAAGACTTATCATCAATGATTGATAAGAAATATTGTTTCCCTGAGTGTGATGGTGTCACATTTGGTGATCCCCATAAGTCAGCATGAATATATCCCAGAATATCTTCAATATTATGCTTGCCAACATTGAAACTTAAATTCTTCGATTTTTCCATCACACAATGCTCACAGAAGCTCAAGTCCTTCACATCTCTCTTCTCAATTAGATCTTTCCCTGACAGTATCTTCATGTTGTTCAAACTTAGATGACTAAGCCTACTATGCCACAATACTGTTCTGTTTTTAACCTTTTCTACACTGTAGTTTGACTCTATAATTGTCTCATCATCAAGAACATATACATCATTCTTAAGATTTCTACACAATGTTGTTGTGTTATTCTTGAAATATCTAACTTTGCCATTTTCACATGGCTGAAACCCAGCCTATCCAAAGTACATGTGGAAATGAGGTTTCTTCTTAGGTTTGGAACATACTTGACATTATTCAATATCTTGATAGATCCACCATGAGTATTTACTCTGATTGATCCTTGCCCTTTTGACTCCACTGAGTGTTCATCACCAAGAAGTATTGTAGTCTTCTCATTTTCTTCAAACTTACAGAACCAATCTCTCCTTGAAGTCATATGCGAGGTGCATCCAGAATCTAAAACCCATAGATCCTTAACCAACTAATCACTTATACTCAGAGCCTCTAAGAACTCTAGTTTCTCTATGATAACTCCAGCTTCTCCTTATTTTTCATTCTCAAGCTTCCATTTTCTTGCATAGCAGTCCTTTTTAACATGTCCTTTCTTTTTACTGAACCAACATGTGATCTTTGATTTTGAATTTAACCTGCTTCTACTCTTTCCCTTTGAAACCTTGTGTTGAGTCCTCACAAAAGGTCTTCCCCTCTCTGTCGTGTATAACAATGTCGATGAACCTTTCTCGGATTCTTTTAACTCAGTGATAATTTTGCAGTAGAAACAACATCTTGCACTGTTAAGGTTTTGTTATCGTATTTAAATGTGTGCTTCAACTGTCTATAACTAGAAAGAAATGAATTTAGAATCAAGATTGCTTGTACTTCTTTCGTAACTTGGATTTCTAAAGTTCCTAATTCAGAAACCATCTTCAAGAAATCATCTACATTATGATCAATTGTTTGAGTCTCAATCATCTTAAATGAGTAGAATTTCTGTTGAACATAGATCCTATTTGGTAATAAAGTCTTCATATACAGCTTGTTTAATAACGACAACATGTCAGCTGTAGTTTCACAGTGATTTACCTTTCTCAGAACTGTATCACTGATGTGATTTATAATGATCTTCTTGGCTTGTTCTGATTTTTCAATCTTCTCCAGATCTAGAACTTCCTTGGTTTGTAAACGTTCAGATTTCAAGGGTTCCGAAGAACTTGTTTGCTTTTCTTCGCTTTTAGTAAGCGGTACCATCTTCGTCAAGGAAGAATTAAACAAGCTGTTCTTCAACCAAAGAACTCCAAGCTGAGCCATTATTCTTATTTTCCATAGCGAGAAATCGCCATCACCATCAAACACCTTGATCTCAACTCTTGTCGTTGTCATCGGTTGATTCGATTAAAGAACCCAAAGCTCTGCTACCAATTGATGTAAATCGAGCATAGATCTCTTTGAATCCTTCACAGAAACACTCAATTCTGGCTTGAAACAATCGAATCAAATAATGAAATCTAGAAACGCAAGACAAAGATTTGTTAACCTGGTTCAGTGATATCTATCATTTTTTAGATGTTTATAACCTTTGTTTTCATCACTTTAAACCGCATCTTGCATCATTTAGGAGTTGAATATATGCATTTTAGTCTCCTATTGCATTATCTTCGCATTTTAGAATCTTAGCTTCCATTCATGCATTTTGCATAGTCTTTTGAGTTTTTTTAGGTATATGGAAGCTTGAAGCTTGGATGAGGGATCAAATGAGGTGAGAAAAGATCAAGAAGAGAAGTTGCTGAAGAACTAATCCCAAGTGTCTTCAAGATCGACTCAGATAAAGGCTTTACATTGCGATTTAACTCCAGAACCCTTGACAAAACATATAGAAAATTGAGTTAGCTTTCTACTGAAGGTAGTCTCGAGTGATTTGGGTAAGCGGTTCAGGAGATATGACCCATTTAATGAGTAGCGGTTTGGTGCCGCGGCTTGAAGACCACTGCTAGAACTTCATGGAACACAACTTAAAGTTGGGGGAGGACTTGCAGCGGGATGATGTTAGCCACTGGGCCTTACCGGGCTGTTGTAGCGGGTTAGTGTAGACCGCTGGATGCCATCGACTTCATGCAGCAGTTTCATGCCCCTCGCTGAGACCTGTTTTAGTGTTATCCGAATTATTTTGTGGTTTCCCTATAAATATTCGGCTTGACTCATCTAAACCCTAAGTTTTCTTCTCCTTAGAGTTGGTTTTGATAGTCAAACACTCTTTAAATATTTTGGATTGATGTCTTTCATATTATACAACTCTAATGAAGATTTCTTTATCCCTATCTTTGTAAATCCATTTCTTTATCTTTTCTTTTTCTCTTATCTTCATTTAGGTTGTTAGTGTTTTAGTTGGAACATGGGTTTGCTAGATTATGTTGAATTAATGATTAGATCTTGATTGTTTAGGTTGGTTGATGTTAGATCTTTCATATTAGGTTGTTATAATGCTAGATTAGACAAAAAATTGCTAGTTTAGAGCCTAGGTATTTCACGCCCAAAAGGTGTTCGATGAAATGGTTGACCGAACTTTTTATGAGCTTTACATACCTAGCAAACAGAAATTGATGATTAGGGTGTTTAGTGATCTAATTGGAGTTGTTTCTATAATGCTCATTGATTATGTTAATTGCTAACGAAAGTTATTGATAATTGTATGATTAGTGAAGTAATTAGTGCCATGTAAGTGGATTAGTCATAATTTTGAATTTCATGATCTAGGACGGTGCTTAATGCGACATATCACATTATTATTAGATTGTTAGTCCATCTTTATGATAGTAGAACCCATAATACAATGTTTTCCTTTTAATTATCTTTCATTTTTATCTTTTTTTTTTACAAAACCAATTTTTGGTTTGCTCTAGCTTAGTTTAGAATCTCGCATTCCTAGTGTTGCATCTTTAGTCTCCGTGGATTCGATACCCTTTGTACTCAACGTACATGAGTTTATTTGATAGATCCGAGGCCTCAAAAACCTATATATCATTCAGCAAGATCGATGTGATCAAGTCTACGTCCGGAGCCGAATCAATCTGGCGAACTAGATCAAGAAAGAAGTAGCTCAAACTGAGCTTACAACAATCAACAATAAAATTGAGAAAGACTTATACCAAACTTTTCTCTAAAATAACAAACTCTCCACTGCAGTTAGAGGCTTTCTCTTTGCTTCTTCACTTTTCTGGTTTACTAACTAATCTTCAAACCAGAGATAACCACTTACTTCAATTCTTTTTAATTCAATCGAACAACTAACTAAACCAATAAAATTGAATCAGATATATAAACCACAACATATGGTTTTTAAATTTTTGATATAAAATTCTAAGAGAGAAACAAGTTTATTGTGGGTTTTGGTTTTTCTTTGAAAATTTGAGAAACTAAAAAAAAAACTAATTTTTCTAATTTTTAAGAAATATACTTTTGTAAAATTGGATGAAAATTATATTTTCAAAAATTTAAAACAAAAAAAAACTGTTTCAAAAACTACAAAGACCTGACATCTAACAAAATATCTTTAACCATTCCGATTAAACGTTTGTTACCCCTACTTTCTTTATTTGATCCTTAACCCGGCTAAAGTACATATATACTTATAGAGATAATAAATTCATGAGTTTTGGAGAAAACTGGTAAATTGTAATTAAATACTTAGCCATATAACAAATGTCCAAAAAACATGTACAGTAAAAGTCAAAATAACGTCAGGTGGTTAATTAATTTTTGAGTTTTCTATGGTTAGGTCTTGTAAATTCCCAACTATTTAACAATGAAATCCTTTTAAAATATATATATTTAATAATGAGTTAGATGTTTTTTTTTTGGTTTTATTACTTTTATATAATGAGTTAGATGTTTATTGTTCTCCTACTTGTCTACTTGCCTACTTGCCTACTTGCCTACTTGATCGTCAAAGACCTACAGTATTGACTTTTTTCTATCCTTTTTACAGAATAATTAATATTTTGATGAAAATGATCAAACAAAAGTATTGCGTATTTGCGTTCTAATTTCTCTGAATCAAATACAAATATTGCATCTCGTTCACAATAAACCTCAACACATTAGTTTCCAAACACAGTATCATGATCAAATACATTTGATCATATTCTATATACACAAACGAATTTGGATAAAACTTATAACTTTGAAAAACCTTCATAGTATAGAAATATATCACTATTGATTTCTAAAATTCTAAACTTTCATAAGCATGACTTAACTACATTCAATCACTCTAATAATCTTAACAGTCCAAATAAACCCTTTTTTTTTTGGGATAATCTGCATTCAGAACCAATATTGGATATGAATAATTAAGCAATGATTTTATTACCTGTTAATAAGGACCACACTTTTAAATGGATACCGAGAGAATTGATGATAAATCATAAATGTGCTTTCTTCGTCCGTATCACCAACGCCAAGTCTCGACAGCTATTTTTCTTATAAAAATTCATAGTATTCACCTTCTATAAATAAAACCACAACACTCTCTCCTCTTCACAATCCTCAGCTCCTCAAACAGTATGAATCAATCCGAGCACACTCACTTTTCCGGTAATTCTTCAATTATTTTTTCTTCAATCCAACGACCAATGTATATTGAACAATTATTATGCAAACACCAATTAGATAATCAATTAATCTTTTTGGCCACAGTTGAAAAACCTTCACAGATTTCATTTGGGCCGTACACAAGTCCGCCGCCGATTGGTTATCCGACCAGAGATGCGGTGGTGGGCAATCCTCCGGCAGCAGCAGTAGAGACGAAGTCCAAGGGCGAGGGCTTCTGGACAGGATGGTATGTATTTCTTTTAATTTACTTTGTTTATATATATGTTTCATACACGTTTTAAGAAGTCACAACGAAGCCGCATATCTTTTAGGTAGACATGGTCTTCCAAATAGTGTTTACTTTTTTAATTGTATTATTGTATTTATCCACTGGTTAACAAATTATTTGTATCGTATAACTTTGTCTGTTCTAAGTAATAACTATAATTTTTTTCCGTAAAATAAAAGAATTCATACGACGTTCAACTTCTTTTTTTAATGATCTATCCGTGTAGATTTTCTGTGTGTTTTTCTTATTTTTGCTGTATTAGTTAAATCCTTAACTCGTGACTAATTTATCATCACTCATCAGAAAATATTATTTTGACTTCGGTTTATTTTTAAAACTTGTATGGGTTATTTACAAATTCGACTTAAAATATTGGTTTATACTGCAATTTCTTTGGGTAGAGAATACTAGAATTTGCCAAAGTAAGTGCTTGGGGAAAAAAGGTTAACATTTTAGTTGAGTTTTTCTTTTCAACATTTTAGTTGAAACCTTGAGATTAAATTAAAAAGCTGGTGTTTTCTTACAGTTTTTTTTTCAGTTCCCTCTTGACTTAATTTTTGTTTCCTTAACGAACTAAAAATTCAACTTGAGAGTTTTCAGCTAAAACCTTTTCTTCCCAACTGAATAACTAAAAGAAATTAAACCATAGAATGATGCATACATTGCCTGACGAAATTTTCTCTATATTTAGGGTTTTAGAAATTGTTACTATTAAGATCATTTTAAACCCATATTTCCTACATAAAAAAATATTGGAGAAAAATATTTACAATAATATACATGTGGTTTTGTCTATTGGCAGTCTTGCTGGCAAATGCTGCTGCTGTTTGATGACCTTATGCTCGGGTCCATGAGACTTCGGAATTAACGATTTCGTACAAACTGTTGCTATAATAAAAGATATTTGACGAGAGATTTGTTACTTATTCTCTCCTATGGAATATATTGTTGTTGTAATGTTTTTTTTCTTTTGATAAAGAATTGTTGTTGTATGTTTCCCTTTACATGAAGTGATCATATATATTTAAGTGAACCAAAAAGATGTGTTTCGGTTTCTCATGCAATGGTTATGACTTATCCAAATAGAATTATTAGATGGAAAACTGGTTTTTATTTTTCATCACCAATCAATAGAAGATAACGGAAAATAGTTTTCTTTTTCTCCATAAAAGAGTTAAAAGGCGATAACATAACAAAACTAAAAAATATATTTTAAATAGTTAAATTAGATAATAGCCTGCACTGTACTGCGCGAAAAAATGTCTACTTAACACTTAATTAGTTTATATAATCATAGATTATTATTAGTATTTTAGATTAGATTTATTTTATGTTTTTAAAATTTTATTTATTATTCTTATATATGATTTTTGTTGTGTTAATTAAAATTACTAATATATAAAAATATGTATAATATTATTAACTATTATAAATATAACAATGATATTGTAGTTTGTATTAAAAGTAGTAGGATACAAATTATAAAAAATTTTAAACTTATGCATCATGTAAATTAAGATAATACAAATTATTATTTTTATGTGGATCAAGACTCGTATTGAGCAAATGAAAAACATTTAGTAAAAGATATTATTTAATTATGAACAAAATAAAAATGATGATAAACTATTTGAAATACTAAATTTTTTCGAGTATATATCTTTATATAGCTAAATGATTATTATTACATAAATTCATTATTTTATTTATCTCATCATGATTTTGGTATTAATTATTTAATTTCATCCATATATATTATCACAATTATAGTTAATTATAGTCGTTAAAATTTATTTAATATTTATTTTCTCAAAAAATGAAATCTTATATATTTTGGTGAAGTTTGTTACATAATTGATAATTCTAACAAATAGATCTTAAAATATTTTTCAAAATATTAGAATATTAATTAGTTAATTAAATTAAAATATAATGGTATTTTCTGTAATATGGCACATCACAATCAGTTTATTTGCTATCAATATTTCTCAAATAATTGTATAAAGATGTGGATTTTTTCCTCCGGGAGAGACAAATCGTTTCGGGAGAGGATAGCAAACTTAAAGCTATAGAGTTGGGGGATGGGTCTTTTGTTGACATTTTTCTTATGTGAATTTATATTGATATATATATATATATATATATTGTTTATTTTCTTGTTTTTTAAAATAGAGAATTTGTTTTAAAAGAACTTTGAAAGTAGCAACTACTTTCCAGTTGAAGCCTTAACAATATACACTTCTATTATAAACCTTGAAGATAAAAACTTTTCTATTATAAATTTTGAAAGTGGCTTCGGACTTTACATCGTCATTAAATTTAACAGGGCATTTAACTATTTTCTCTTTTTTAATTAATTTTTATTTATTACAATTAATTTACATTAAAATACAAGAAAAATGAAAAGGTAAAAGATTATTTTTAAAATTTAAATCTGCTTTATTTATTTTCTTCACTTTAAAGGATACCATTTTGAGTTTACAAGTAAAGCACAAAGAATTATAGAATTTTAGAGATTACAACAATGTGAGAAACTCAAGTAAAGCAGTTGCGGAGAGGTTTACGTCTGAATTTACCTAAACCAAGTTGAGAGAAAATATTCGATTGGTCGATTGTTTTGGGTTGGAGCAGTTGAGCTGAAGGCACGATCAAGGCCAGCGAGGTCCGCTCTGAGAATGAGCTTGATCTCCTTGTTTAAGACTGAAGTTGGCTTTGAAATGGAGGTGTGGAGCCTCGCATTGTGTTCCTTCCAAAGACAGTATGTAATAGCTTGGACTAAGAGCTTACATATTACATTGGAAGAAGCCTATCTCGAGTATATAGCTTGCATTTATCTCATATAAATGATTGTATCTTTAAAACTCTTGAGTCTATTTTTAAAAAAAAGAACAATCTACTATGACTCATTGTAATATCCATGTGAAAATTTTAACTATGTTTGGTTGATGTTTTCTAAAATTAAACAAAATCTATATATACTTTATATAAGAAACACATCTATATATAATTTTAAAAATCTGATAAAATACGTTATAGAAACAATTAGTTACACTAAAAAAAAAAGGTTGTGGTAGCGTCCATCATCTTGGCTAAGGTAGGTCCCCGCCCATAGTTTATTGTTCAAATACAACGTCTGTCGTTGTTTGTCAAAGAGTCAAACTACTTGGACATCTTTTTCTTCTTAAGAATAACTAAAACTTCACAATATATATTCGACTTCTATAAATTAAAACCACAACACTCTCTTCTCTTCATAATCCTCAGCTCCTCAAATCAAATCACAACACTCTCTCCTCTTCATAATCCTCAGTTCATCAAATCAGAATGAATCAGTCCGGTAATTTTTCAATTATTACTTTTATTCAACATCAATATCCGATGTATATTGAACAATGCTATTTCTATAAACACCAATTAGATAATTAATTAATCTTTTTTTTGCCACAGTAGAAAAATCTTCATAGACTTTACCGGGACCGTACACAAGTCTGCCGCCGATTGGTTATCCGACCAGAGATTCAATGGTGGGTGATCATCTGGCAGCAGCAGTGGAGACGAAGTCCAAAGGCACCGCATTATCAATAGCAAGGTACTGTATATATATTTCCTTTAATTTATTTTCTTTATAGAACAATTTTTGGGTTCACCCCCCCCCTCTCTTATTCACCCCCTCTTAATTAACCAATCAAAATTTACCATATAATATAATTAACAAATTAAAAAATTAATATTATCTAAATAAAATAATTAGATTAAATCATTAAAAAACTCAAAATTAAATTAACTGTGGGAATCCTAAACCGTAAACCCTAAACAGTTAACCCTAAACCCTAAACCTTAAATCTTAAACCCTAACCCCTAAATCTTAAATTCTAAACTCTTAACCCTAAATCTTAAACCCTAAACCCTAAATTTTAAATTCTAAACCCAAACAAAGTTAGAGGTGGACCCAAGAATTGTTCCCCTATAATTAATTTAATTTTGAGTTTTTTAATGATTTAATCTAATTATTTTATTTAGATAATATTAATTGTTTTAATTTGTTTAATTATATTACATGAAAAATTCTGATTAGTTAATTAAGAGAGGATGAATAAGAGAGGTTCAAAGTTAAAAGGCAATAACAAAATCAAAGGATATGTTTTTAGATGCGGAAATTTAGTTGAAATATTTTCTACTAATCTTTACTTCATAGTTTTCACTATTTTCATTTTATGTCATGTTTACTTTTTCTATTTTTACTCTCATTACACAATTTAAATATTTGGTGTGCAAATTAATCTGTGATGATGACTGAGTGCTTCTTTAAAAAACAATCTATACTCCGAATACGGCACCGTCTAATCTCACTAGTTACATGACTTTTTTTCTGATGAGAACGCTGAGGTTCTTGCTATTCAGGTTTGCTCTGATTTTCTAATTTGAAATATGATTGGGATGACTAAGTTTTGCATCATTGATTGATCATGAAAAGATCTACGTATTAAGAATTGGTTCAATTTTTAGACTTAAAGTAGTAAGTTGCGTAAAGAGAGTATTCATCATATTACTATTGAATTGGTCTTATAGATTCCAACATGTATAATTTGAGGTGGTTTTTGTCTTTATGTTGTTATATATATATTGACATTTTCAGGATGAAAAGTATTGGCCTTTGCTTCCTCCTCTGCCTTCATATGGTTATGGAAGATGTGATGTAGCGTCATTGGACGTATTCACCATGGGCTTGCGTTTAGTTTAAGTGTCGGGCTTTTAGCTCTTTTGTGTTATCATTTTTATCATGTTTATAGGGTTTATGTCTTGAGTAGGTTAGAAAATGGATAAATGAACTATGTTCTGTTTGTATATTTCCGTTTTTTATACTCGTTTAAACAATTCTTGATATTTGTAAAGGTTTGGAGTTTGGACCAAATCAAACAGTAAAATATGACATCCATCCATTTCACTATGATCCTTAATTATGTCATCTTACAGATAATTCTTTTGTCATAATAAACAAAATCTTATAGGTACTTGCAAAATCCAATTATTACTAAATTGTCTTTCAACGTTTACTTTTAATCTCTAATTAGTTATTAGTATTAGGAAACCTCATTAACTCTTTAGAAGCTTTGTAATGTTCATTCCGTTTCTCCATTCTAAAAGCTTGGACCATAATAATTTAGCTACTTTCCAATCCTATAGAGATCAGGACTTACTCATTGCTTTAGAGTATTAACATCCAATGCCTTTGATATTTAAGAATTTAGAGCATCGGATTACTCAAGCAGATTAACTATACAACATATCAACTTCTGTATATAATTTTAAAAATCTAATAAATAACGATATAGAAACAAGTTCAAGGGCGAGGGCGAGGGCACCGAGGGGTGGAAAATGTATATTTTTTAACATTTAATTTTTAATAACTAAATTAATTTACTTTCTTTAAAATGTATATATGTTTATAGTTTGACTCTAATTATCTGTTAATATTTGTTTTGTTAAAGATAATTATCCGTTAATCATTTGCAAGATATTCATCCGGTGTTAAAAATAATCTTTGTTTGTGTGTTTGCCTTTTTTTGCTAAATTATGTATATCTTTAACTCGTGCATAATTTGTCACCACTCTCAGATAATTATTGGACTTCGGAGTATTTTAAAAACTTGTATGGATTATTTAAAATTGACCTCGAAATATTAGTGTGTTTTTTCTTGCAAACTTTGTTTTAAATTCGCTCTTGAGTTACATTTTTCAGAGTCGTGCCTAGAGTTTTAGAGATCTTAGGCGAACAAAACAAACAATTATATATATATATATTGCTAAATTTTTTTTGTAACTAAAATTTACCATAATTTTTGTAATAAATTAGAGATTATAAATAATCATTTTTTTGTCAAACACTATTTTTTAATCTACGAATATAATTTTGTACTATTTTCTTAAGTTATAAATTAATTTTATACAATTTTTTAAATCTATTTTTATATAACATAATTTTAAATCTATAAACATACGAGTAAATTAATTAACAGTATTTTCTTAATATATAAATAATGAAATATGAGTTTAAAGTTAGGAAAATAACACTAAAATACATATTTTACTAATATATCAAATAAAAATTTTAAAATTTAGGATCCTAAAATTGTTTATTATTTTGGAGTCCAAGGTGAATGCTTTTTTTTCTCTCCACATAGACACGCCTCTGCATTTTTTTTCCTTTTTTTTAACGAGATAAAAAATCTAACTTTAGAGTTTTCATCTAAAACCTCTTTTCCCAACTAAATAACTAAAAAAAATTAAACCATAGAATGTCACTTACGTTGTCAAACGAAAATTTCTCTATATTTGTTTTTTCATAAATTGTTACTATTTAAAACATTTTAAACCCAGATTTCCTACATAAAGTTTATAGGAAAAAAGATTGCAGTTAATCTATGTGGTTTTATCGATTGGCAGGTGCTGTGAGTGCTTTGGATGCTGTCTACAATGTTGTGAATGTCTTGTGGGAGTATTCGGCGCATGCGGATCATGTTAAACGATTTCATATAAATTATTGTTCTCTTTGACAATTTTTTTTGTTTTTTTATTGTTGTCGTAAAAAATATTTGACGATAATATATATATTTTGTTCTTTGGCAAAGATATTGGACGATAGTTATTTTACTTATTCTATATACATATTATGTGGATGCTTCTTGTTGTTCTTATGTTTCTCTTATATTAAGTGATCATATATATTTAAGTAAATGGTTGACAAAAAACATTTTTCTCTTGGGAGCGGCTTATCTCTTTTTGAAACTTTAGCAACCGTCTTCCGTGTTGTTGATGTCCGGCTCTCTAGACCATCCGGTTCCACCACCGTCGATTTCTCTTTGGTTTCTCTCGCCTATTCTAATATTCAGCGCATTTTATTGTTATTTCAAGAAGTCTCAGCATTCCTGCTTCTCATGTCCACTCTGGCCAAAATTTGCACACATCGTGGAACGATTAGGATTACTAAGAACCGAACTGTCAAGTTTATTTTCAGCAGATGAATCGGTACGTGCAAGGGCTGCCGAGACTTCAGAAGACAACTCTCGACGAGTTGAAACCTTTTGTTCTTCTCTAATCACTCGTTTAAACAATTTTTGATATTTGTAAAGCTTTGGACCAAATCAAACAGTCAAGCTTTGTATCTCTTTTGATTACAACTTAGAAGCTTTGTATCTCTTTTGATTACAACTTAGAAGCTTTGTAATGTTCATTACGTTTCTCTATTCTAAAAGCTTGGACCTAATCAAAATTTTCACAACGAAGTAGTTGTACCTTGTTCTACAAGTCACTGAAGATGGAGACTAATTCCAACGGCTAGATGTGCTTACAGCCAGTTTCCACATGGGAGAATATCAATCAAGGATAATTAGGGATCATAATTAAGGGATTATTAGCTACTTTCCAATCCTATAGAGATTACACTTATTAGGACTTAGTCGTTGTTTTTTTAGTATTAACATCCAATGCCTTTTATGATACTTACGGATTTAGAGCCTCGGATGATTCAAGCAGATTCAAAACTTCAGTCTGATATCCATTTCCATAACTTAATCTACCACTAGCACGATAATAAAAAACGGTTTCAGTTTTGTATGTGTCTTTGATGCTCTTTCCCACTAACAATTATTTGTCGCACCTTATTAGAGAATTTGTTTGACCATGTATTTTCTTTCAAAATTAAGAATTAAAATTTTAAACTACAAAAACTAGCCCACAAATACTTATGCAAAAATAACTGTTTTTCTCTCAAACACAAAAAGTAATTGTTCTCTGATTTTTTTTCTGCAAGCTGGTGTCGACTATAGCGTGGTCGTACTAATTTTAACTATCTTTCATTCTAAATTACGATTTATCTAAATAAAATATCACAATCTAATTATTTATTTGTGAAAAATTTGATGATTCTATGACGATTTCTACACCGATCTATTCCGATATTCATTATGATGGTGAAGGTTATGTTCGTGACCACACATACAATGAAATTAATCAGATTTTGATTTAGATTCATGCATCATGGCGGAGAATTTGAAATCAAGAAAGATCAATTGTTGTCTCTCAATTGGGGAGAGTTGTTTTGGTGGTAATTATCACCGGTGTATTTTTGTTGCCAACAATTTTCTACGGAATATTTATTGGCATCAGTTTCTCGTTTTATATCCAAAAAAGGCCATAAAATTATCTCATAAATGGAGGAACTCGGTACTGTCATTGAAAAAGTCTTCAACAAATGAAAAGATATACGGTGTCAAAACTGGAGAAATATAAAGTCTATATTAGTATCAAGGACGCGAATACGGACTAATTTGTATCGTGTCGACATTGCAAAACATTTATCGGATGTAATTGTCTTTCATTGTACGATTTGGAAAGCAAATGAAGCAATTCCAATACGACATATATATCACATCAAAGTGGAACGAATAGAAAAGAAGAAAAATAACAGCATAAAATGTATGCTAGCATGTAAGGTTTACTTTAAAAAAAAACAGCACTTAAAGTCATATTTTTTAATACTTCGTCTTCAGTGTATGGTGCATATATGCTTATGTAATAATTTGTATTTCTTTGTATTTCGATGTTTTGTATTATTTTGTATTTTGGTATTTTAATAAAATTTAGACAGAATTTTTTTTTTTAAACTACAACTGGAACCTGGTGACCCCAAAAAAAATAATATACAACTGGAACCTGGAACCAAACTCTCGCATGTGTTTCGAAGTGTCTTTTCGATCGTCATCACTGATCAAACCAAATGGACAAATATTATTCTTACCTGAAAAAGTTAGACAAGCTTTCTTGTTTTGCATTTGTATCTCATATAAATAATTGTATCTTTAATACTCTGGAGATCTATGAAAAAAAAAACAATCTACTATGACTATTTTAATATCCATGTGAAAATTTAATTATGTTTAGTTGGTATTTTTCTAAAACTAAACAACGTGTCAACTTCTATATATAATTTTCAAAATCTGATAAAACCCCATGACTAGCTACTAGTTACATTAAAAAAAAAACAAAGTGGTGGCAGCTACACCTACACCCCCTTGGCTAAGGTAGGTGATAGATTTTAATGATATATCTATGTAGATTTTATATTTGTTTCTCTTTTTTTTTGCTGGATAATTAAATTTTGTAACTCGTACATAATTTATCATCACTCATCAAACAATAATATTGGACTTTCAGTGTACTTTTAAAACTTGTATTGATTATTTACTCGACTTGAAAAGTTGGTTTATACTACAATTTCTTTGGGTAGAAGAGTAGTGGAATTTACCAATTTAAGTGCTTGGAGCAAAAAGTTAACATTTTAGTTGAGATTTTTTTTTCCCAACAGTTTAGTTGAAAACTTGAAATTAATTTACAAGGTAGTGTTGTCTTCAAATTTTTTTGTTTTAAATTCGCTCTTGACTTACATTTTTTTCTTTCCTTAACGAAAAATGAAAATCCAACTTCAAAGTTTTCAGCTATTTTTGTTTTTTTTTGAAATTTAGCTAAACCTTTTTCCCAACTGAATAAATAAAAGAATTTAACCTTAGAATGTTACGTACGTAGTCAAACGAAATCTTCTCGTTATTTGGGGTTTCCATAAATTGTTACTATTTACAACATTTTAAACCCATATTTCCTGCATAAAAATTATGGGAAGAAAGAGTTACAATTAATCTATGTGGTTTTTCTGTAGGCAGTTTTGTTCTCCAGTGAATTTTGTTTTTTAAATAACGATCCTTCCTATTTCCTTGTTTCCCTAAAGGGATGACATTTTACAGTTAATTTGTTGTCTTCTCGGAGAAGACGAATGATTACGGAGGCTC
Source organism: Cardamine occulta (assembly GCA_028015245.1). Classification (NCBI taxonomy): domain Eukaryota; kingdom Viridiplantae; phylum Streptophyta; class Magnoliopsida; order Brassicales; family Brassicaceae; genus Cardamine; species Cardamine occulta. Next base: position 5,531,755 of record CM051373.1, read on the forward strand.
CTCATCATGAGACATCGGAGTTTGATTTCATACAAATTATTGCTGTAATAATTCTTTTTTTATAATTGTTAAATCAAAAATTTGATTTTTGAATTTTTCTTACGGTTTAGGAAATCAAAAAACCTCGTCGTGCAAGCACGTAAAGATCGTATCCACGAGAGACAATAGGTTTAGACTTACTAAAAATGCAAGATTCTAATTTAATTTAAGACGGAAAGGTTTTTGGTTTTGGAAACAAGTTTTTAAAACTAAAGAAGACAAAAAATAAACAAAACACGGTTTTAAAATTTTAATAAAGATAAAGATGAACTCCCGGGAATAATGTGGATGGATAGTGTAATCAATCACTAATCAATGGATCTTAATTCTACTTCTTACAGCTAATCCATAGGTTGTAGACACTTAATCTATACTAATCCACCTTCGTGGCACTAATACCTTCACTAATCACTTAGTAATCAATAACCATCGTTAGCTACTAAATGCTCAATAAGCATTACCAACAAGTCTAAGTCACCTCTTAGCTCCTTAATCAACTATTCTCATAGGTTAAGCAAGATAAGTGCATTAGTATTTTGGTTCAAGCATTTTAACAAACACCTTATGAGCATGAAAATGCCTAAGGCCTAGACTATCAATTTCTTGGCTAATCTAGCATTAATAACACCTACTAAGCATGAATTTATCAAATTATAAACCTAAGCTCCACTAATCAATGACTAACCACCCTAGATCCACATTCCCAAGAGCTCTAAAAAGACTACTCAACTATCAACATGAAAACACAAATCCAAGGGTTTGATCTTTGAGAAATCATGTTGCTAAGATAAAAATAGGAAGGATCTTTAAAGAAATCAAGCTTTGATAGATGGAAATAAGAAAATCATACAATGTCTCAAGGTGGCTAATCAAAGATCCCTAAAACAAAGCATACCTTAATTAAGTTTTTCTTAGGCTATTTATAGTAAAAAAGGCTTGGTTAACATGCAATAAAACCAAGTCAAACCCGGAACAGACCGGTCAACATATAAAAGATTCATAAGATTTGCAACTCCATCGGTTGACTCCTGGCCGCTGCAACTGGTCGCTACGGCTCACCGGTTTATGCTATCCCGCTACAAATGACCGCCGTGCTCCATCGGCCTCACCTAAACCGCTACAACTGGTCGCTGAACTTCCTAGGAATTTCACAGCAACTACGTCGCGACCAGATTTTGACTGCTACGAGTGTCCGCTATGTGCCATCGACCTTACTCATACCTCTACGTTCAACCGCTATAGCCCATCAACTGATCCATTGACGCTACGTCTGACTGCTGCACTTCCCAGGAATCCTCAGCAACTACGTCGCGACCAAGCTTTAACCGCTACAAATGACCGGTAACCTCCATAGACCTTACTCATACCGCTACGTTCGACTGCTATAATTACTTTCTTCATCAAATCCACTCAAATGATCCTCTTTTTACTCTTTTTATCATCATTTTGTCCATTCCTCTTCATAACCTATGAGATACCAATGCATATGCAAATGTGCAACTAAATCCCTACATGAGTTATGAAAATGATTCAAAAGTGAGGCAAAGATGACTATAAAGATGGTGAAATCGATAGATATCAATTCTGCCAAACTTATCTCTTGCTTGTCCACAAGCAAACAACAAGAACAAGCCGGGAGAAAGGTTTTGATGTCGGGGATTCATACCCATTAAAAGATCGCAAGCTATCAACATCACAACTCCAAGATAATAAGTCAAGCAACACAAGATCAAATCTCTAATCAACCATCCTTTTTACACTTATCGCAACTCCTACTTTTTTTACTCTAAGATAGAACTCAAGAAATCCACAAACAATCATGCTTATCAACTCTTTAACATTCAATTAGTGGGGATGGTATGTAGTCTCACTAAGAGGGTGTCAATCGCTATCAATCGGCTCGGTAAGAAGGGTTAGGAAAAAGGTGGCTTATCACAAGTAGTGGGTTTCTCTCCAAGAACCGAGGAATGCATGACATTAGGCAAAATCTATCTAAGAAAGAAAACAATTTATGCATCCAAGTTCAACCTCCATTATTCTACCCAATCCTAGGCCTTAAATATCTAAGTCAATCCCACTCCCGACCTAGATTCTAGAGACTTTAAACTTACAAATCTTTTCTTTTAAAATCTCCACCATCCTAAAATCATTTTCATTCTTCTTACTTAGCTCTCTAAGGGAAGTTTTTTTTTTTTCAAAACAATGACTCATTTTTTCTATTCTCCTTGGCTTCTCTATTTTCATTCTCTTGTTTTCTTATCAAGATTTATTTATTTTCATATCTTTCTTTTAGAGGAAGCTTCAAGGCACACCTTCTTTTTTTTTTTTTTTTTTTTATTTATTTATTGCTAGAGCCATAATTTATTTTCATATTCAATCCCTAAAGTTTTTCTTTTTTCTATCCATTTTTCGCCATCTTTTCTTTCTTCGTTCCTTTTTTTACTCTCCCCAACACCTAGTCTAAGTCAATAACAAGACTACCTATTCTTTCTTTATTCCCAACCTAGATGCTAGCCCTTAATATTATAGATTCTAGCTCATAATGGAGGTCAAGCCTTGTCATTCCCGATAGTCTCAAGATTTTGCCCATGTATGCATTATCAAAATGAAAAAAGCCTCATTCAAGCAAATCAACAAAAGCTAGAAATAATAGTTTATGTAAAGGGTGGGGAACCATCTTTAAAGTGACGATGGCCATCCGATTTAACAAGAGTGGCAAAAAGGATAAGAAAAACTGGATGTTTCAATAAAAGACCATGAAAGAGAATTTCGAGCCCCTAACCGATATGATTAAGTCCAAATTAAGTTTCACTAGATAGAGTTGAAAGCAATCAAGTTACTTTAATCAAGAGTCTAAACTTTCGAGCGAAAAGATCAAAGTGTAAAGGTTTAAGTCTTTCGAGATCGATTAAGCATTACAAGAGTATTATCAAGGTGGTCACATTTCAAAGATCTATTTAGAACAATTAGAGATAATAATTAAGGGATTATTTAGCTACTTTTCCAATCTTAGAGAGATTACACTTATGAGGACTTGGTCGTTGCTTTTTAGTATGAACATCCAATGCCTTTGATCTGATCCATTTCCATAACTTAATCTGCCACTAGCACTATAATAAAAGACTCCAAATGGAGCATATCACTTCATAGTTTACTGTTCAAATACTTGGTTTATGAGAATGCTTCAAAGACTTCATAATTAAAACTCAATGGATCCTTTTTTCCTTATCTTAGAGAATAATTAATAATTTTGTCGTCGTCTATAAATTAAAACCACAGCACTATTTCCTCTTCATTATCCTCAGCTCCTCAAATCAGAATGAATCAATCCGGTAATTCTTCAATTGTTTTTTCTTAATCAAGATCAATATCTAATGTATATTGAACAATGCTATTTCAATAAACACCAATTAGATAATTAATTAATATTTTTTTGGACACAGTTGAAAAATCTTCACAGACTTCACCAGAACCATACAAAAGTTCTCCGCCGATTGGTTATCCGACCAGAGATGCAATGGTGGGAGATCCTCCGGCAGCAGCAGTGAAGACGAAGTCCAAGGGCGCTGCATCATCGATATTTAAGTTTATTTTTTTTGTTTTTTACTGATATATATGTGTAGATTTTATGTGTTTCTCCTTTTTGCTGGATTATTTAAATCTTTAATTAACTCGTGCATTATTTATTATCACTCATAAGACAATTTTATTGGCAGTTTTGTTCTCCAATGCATTTGTTGTTTTCTCGGGGTAGATAGCGGATGAAAAAAAAAACAAAAAAAAATTGCGGAGGCTCCTCATCATGAGAACTTCAGAGTTAACGACTTCATACAAGCTGTTATTGCAGTGTTTTTTTAAAAAAATTTGTAGTAAAAATATTTGACGATAGTTTTGTTACTTATTCTCTTTACGGAATATATGATGTGGATGATGGTGTCGTTGTTAAGTTGTTATGTTTCTATTTACATTATGTGATCAAGTGAACCAAAAGGATGTGTTTTGGTTTCTCACGCTATGGTTGTGACTTGTGAGTTTGTGACTTTATCCAAATAAAATAATTACCTGGGAAATATAAGCAATTAGATGTCCGACTCGGGCCTATATGACATGACCGATCGATAGAAATACTTCAACAATCCACTTTTGTCATATATTCAGTACATAAATATCATATTTATGGAATACGATTCACTTCATAAGTACGGTGCTAAAAGGGCAGCTTTCTCAAGTGATTCATGGGATACAAGTGGTCTTCTTTGAAATGAAACCCCTTGATCATGATTGGAGTCCCGATATCGAGTGGTTCCCTATTTCTGTGTTGAAGTAAATAGGTCCTTCTTTCTTTTCTGGAGGGCTCGCGAGATTGCATAGACCCACAAGTTTGAAATTCGCCACTGGGGAATTCACACGAAAGGAAACGAGGAATTATCAACGAAAAAAGTGCTCTCTGAACCGAACTAAATGGTCCCTCACATGTTAGTCCCTCTCTGTATGTTACTACAGCTCTATTTCTATCCTACTTTTCTTTGGTTGTTGTTGTTGTTTTTTCTATTATTTTCTTTCTTTTATCATTCTGCTTTTATAAATTTTCCAAATGGTATCCTTTTTGGAGAAAGGTGAAAAAGAAAATAAAGTAAAACAGTATCTTCAACAAAAAAAAAATACTGGCTAAATCAAAGGTTTCGTTAACTTATCCAATCATAAAAAAAGAAAAAAGGCCAAAAAAACATGCATAATTATTCTAATTATATTTATATGTAGAAGTACTATAAAAGATATATATATATATATATACAACTAAATATACCAAACTTAATTAAAAAAGAAGAAAAATCATATCTTTTTGGTTTAATAGTTTTTGAATCTTAAGATTTTTGACATTTAGTTTTATAAAACAAACATTAAAAATGGTGTTTTTTTTTAAAAGATGTAGGAATAAAATTTGTGGCCTGTCCCAAAAACACTTCGGAAAATATATGGGCTTTTAGGTTCAGCCCATATAAATGGGCCAAATATTAATGTGAGAATGATCAAATTAGGGTTTTTCCTGATCACTATATAAACCTCTCTCGACGATTAAGGCTTTCTTGCGGCCTGAGAAACAATGGTGAAGTTTCTGAAGCAGAACAAAGCAGTGATCCTCCTTCAAGGCCGTTACGCCGGCAAAAAGGCAGTGATCATCCGTTCATTCGATGACGGAAATCGTGAGCGACCTTACGGACACTGTCTCGTCGCCGGAATCAAGAAGTATCCGAGCAAAGTCATCCGCAAGGATTCAGCGAAGAAGACGGCGAAGAAATCGAGAGTCAAGTGTTTCATCAAGCTCGTGAATTATCAACATCTGATGCCTACTCGGTACACGCTCGATGTGGATCTAAAGGAAGTTGCGACTCTTGATGCTCTTCAGAGTAAGGATAAGAAGGTCACGGCTCTTAAGGAAGCTAAGACTAAGCTTGAGGAACGTTTCAAGACTGGGAAGAACAGGTGGTTCTTCACTAAGCTCAGGTTCTGAGAACCTTTGAGAATATTGTCGAATTTATAATTTGAGTTTTGTTTAGTTCTAGAAATGAATGTGGATCTTTGGTTTAAGAGTTTTGGTTGGAATTGATTCTGGATTTTGTCTTTTAATTATGATTATTTGCTATATTGATGCTTTAATTTATATCATCACTGGTTTAATTAGCTCAATTTGGCTTTAATTGATTAAATTCTTGAAATGGGTGCTGCAAGTTTTTTGCTTTGCAATGCTTAAAGCTATTCAATTTTGATTTCCAGTTTCAAAATGATAGATTGGTACTGAAATGGGTTAATCTGAATACATTTTTTTATTATCATCATCGATTGTAATGAATCAATTATAGGCTTTTGTAATTGCTTCATGTTTCCCTACATTGGCATATAGTTTCTTATGGTCATTTACGTGAGCATTGATTGAAAACTACTCTTATGAAAAGCCATTTTATGTACCTTATTTCTGGTATTACTCGTTTCTCAGAATGATCTTTGAATATTATCAATACAAAAACAAATCGTCGTCCTATTTCATCATATGTTTGAATAAAACTTTTTATTCCTCAATTCGTGAATGGTGCATAATATGCTTTCAAATAGTAATTGAAAAGAAAGGTGATCAAAAATCTAATTGATTTGCAAATCCATTTTATTATAAGTTTATAACACTACAAGCACATGAAACTTGAGTTTGGAGTCCGCATATATATATATTATCTACGCAGCTAATTTTGTGTAAGATTGGAGCTTGACCGTCATATCGACCATCTTGATTAGCTAAGTGTGACCGGTTTCCAAAAAAAAAATTAGCTAGATTATGGACTAAATAAGTTATCGCTTACTTTGTATTGTTGACAAACTATGATTTTTGTTGTAACATTAACCCATTACTTATGACTTGTTTGAAAAAGACACCAAGTAAAATCCATATGGATTTTTAACCTTTTACTTATTACTAAAAGGTACAACAAAGACAAAAATAATAATGGATTTTTTTTGTTTTGTTTTTAAAGCTACAAAACAAAAATAATAAATAAATTCAAAATCTGTTAATAGGTTATTACTGATTTTCTACATAAAATTAAAACAATTAAAGCTAATAAAAAAAAATTCATTGTAAAGCTAATAACTAAAATAAATAAAAAGGGTCAAAGAAGGTTATAAATGATTTCATGAAATAAAATTTTATAATTTCTTGTTTAACTTTACTTTAATTTTTTTTACTCACTTTAATTAGTTTATATGATGATTTGCATAACAATAAATTTCTCTAGATTCTTACCCAAAAAAAAAACATATTCCAAATCTCATCCAATATCCCTCTAATATTTTCCCCAAAATCATTTCTATGTTTGAAAGGACAAATTAAAATATACCCCACATAAAGTCACTTATCATCATATCAAACCTTATACTCTACATAAATTCCCACTATAGTCCTCGAATTAAAACCTATTTAACCACGCAAAACAAGTTTAGCCAAAACCAAAAACAAGGGATTTATTATTTATTTAGAACACAGACCAAAAAAAAAATTGTCGTTTTTAAAAACCAGAAAAAGCTGCCCAACTTCTTCTCCTCTCGAACCCTAACGAGCCGGGTCATCTCAAAAATTTCTCCGACATTACATTTCTCCGTCGCTCTCAGATTCTTCTTCACCGTTCCTTAAACTCTTCTTCTCCGGCCGATTCCACCTTCCTCTTCCCCGGAACCGAACTCCTTATACCGTAATTTAATTCAGTTTTTCACCTAACCGATTTGTCTCGTAACCAACCCGGTCACAAACCTGCAAACCAAAAAAGGTTCGTTCTTCGTTCTTCTTACCCGTTTTTGTTCTTACGATATTCAAAACTCAGAAATTTACGATTTTTTCTACACTGGGTTTTAGAATTTTGCTTGTTTAAGCTCTATTCCTTGAAGGGTTGATTCAATATAATCTGATCTGTTTCGAATCAAAGATAAATTTGAAATCTTTGTCACAAAATCTAAGAGCTTTATCTTCAGCTCTATGTTGATTGATCTCGTAACGTTTTAATTGAAGGACCTAGGGTTTTGGAAATCAACAATGTAATTCATGGATTCTTTCTTTTGTCTGAGTTTATAGGCTTAATGGATTCGGATTTGGAGCCTGTAGCTCTCACACCACAGAAACAAGACAGTGCTTGGAAGCACTGTGAAGTTTACAAATATGGAGATCGAGTTCAAATGAGATGTCTTTACTGTCGTAAGATGTTTAAAGGAGGTGGTATTACAAGAGTTAAAGAACATCTTGCTGGTAAGAAAGGACAAGGCACGATCTGTGATCAAGTTCCTGAAGATGTTCGTTTATTCTTGCAGCAATGTATTGATGGTACTGTGAGACGTCAAAGGAAGAGACGTAAATCGAGTCCTGAGCCATTGCCTATTGCTTATTTCCCTCCTTGTGAAGTTGATACTCAAGTTGTTGTTCCTTCTGATGCGAATAACGGGTTTAAATCGCCAGAATTGGTAGCTGGTGGTCAAAGCACGGGGAGAACGAAGCAGAGGACTTATAGGAGTAGAAAGAATAATGCTTCTGATAGAAATGATTTGGCAAATGTTGAGGTTGGTGGTGCTAGTAATATGAGTGATTTTGGTCGAGATATGGATAATTTGATTCCTGTGGCTATTAGTAGTGTGAAGAATATTGTGCATCCGTCTTCAAAAGAACGGGAAAAAACAGTTCATATGGCGGTTGGACGGTTTTTGTTTGATATTGGAGCTGATTTTGATGTGGTGAATTCTGTTAATTTCCAACCGTTTATTGATGCGATTGTTTCTGGAGGATTTGGTGTTTCTATTCCTACACATGAAGATCTTAGAGGTTGGATTTTGAAGAGTTGTGTAGAGGAGATGACGAAAGAAATTGATGAATGCAAATCGTTGTGGAAGAGGACTGGATGTTCCGTTCTAGTCCAGGAGTTGAACTCCGCTGAAGGCTTCCCGAAGATCCTTAAGTTTTTGGTTTACTGTCCAGAAAAAGTAGTGTTTCTGAAATCCGTGGACGCATCGGAGATTTTAGATTCTCCTGATAAATTATATGAGTTACTTAAGGAGGTGGTTGAAGAGATAGGAGATACCAATGTTGTTCAAGTTATTACCAAATGCGAAGATCATTATGTCACTGCTGGGAAAAAGTTGATGGATGTGTATCCTTCTCTATACTGGGTTCCTTGTTCTGCATATTGCATCGACAAGATGCTCGAAGAATTCGGGAAGATTGACTGGATAAGTGAAATTATCGAACAAGCTCGAACTGTTACGAGAATTATTTACAATCACAGTGGTGTTTTGAATCTGATGAGGAAATTCACTTATGGCAATGATATAGTGCAACCAGCCTTTACCAGTTCCGCTACAAATTTCACAACGATGGGAAGAATCGCGGATCTAAAACCTCATTTGCAGGCCATGGTCACTTCATCTGAGTGGAACGATTGTTCGTACTCGAAGGAAGCTGGTGGATTGGCAATGACTGAGACTATCAATGATGAGAATTTCTGGAAGGCATTAACATTGGCAAACCATATAACCGCTCCTCTTCTGCGGGTTTTGAGAATAGTTTGTTCTGAAAGGAGGCCTGCAATGGGATATGTCTATGCAGCACTATATCGAGCAAAGGAAGCAATTAAGACACATTTGGTTCATAGGGAGGATTACATAATCTACTGGAAAATTATAGATAGGTGGTGGTTGCAACAACATCGTCTTCCTTTGCATGCTGCTGGTTTCTATCTTAACCCAAAATTCTTCTATAGCATCGACGAAGAAATGCGTAGTGAGATCCATTTAGCTGTGGTTGATTGCATAGAGAAGTTGGTCCCTGATGTTAATATTCAAGATATAATCATTAAGGACATAAACTCATACAAGAATGCTGTTGGGATTTTCGGAAGGAACTTAGCAATCAGAGCTCGAGACACAATGCTTCCTGGTACGACATTTATTTCTTATTCAATTGAGTCTCATATGTTGAAGTGTTTCTCGGTAAGTACTGAACATGTTTGATTTATTTTAGCTGAATGGTGGTCTACATATGGAGAAAGCTGCTTGAACCTGTCACGTTTTGCAATACGCATTCTGAGTCAGACATGTAGCTCATTGATTGGCTCTGAGAGAAACCTGACACCAATCTCGCAAATATATGAATCAAAGAACTCCATTGAGCGACAAAGGCTCAGCGATCTTATATTTGTTCAGTACAACATGCGCCTCAGACGACTGTAAGTTGGAATTCTTTTACCTCTTCTCGATTACATCACCGTGTTTGTTCAAAACAGAACTTAAAGGGTTCTCCTGTCTTCCCCAGGGGCTCCGAAAACAGTGGAGATGAGACAGTAGACCCGTTATCACACAGCAACATGGAAGTTCTTGAAGACTGGGTTTCAAGAAACCAAGTTTGTATAGAAGGAAATGGAAGCTCAGACTGGAAGTCGCTCGAGTCCATTAACTGGACAGAAGAAGTAGCGGTTATCATCGATGAAACAGAAGACTTGGGCTCAGGTAAAAAGCATCACAGAATCTAGTTTGTTGGATCTTTACCAATATATCTTTGTAATGAGAAGTTTATATAAACGGGTGGTTTTGAATGAAATGTGAACAGGTTTTGATGATGCTGAGATATTCAAAGGGGAGAAGGAAGCGAGTTATGAAGGTGGTTATTCGGAGAATCTGTTCACATGAACTCATTAAGAAGACCTCTTTCTGTAATGATCATAGGGTTTGATTTGTGATATTCCTCTTAGGGTTTGATTTGTATTCTATAGAAGTGTTTTACCAATCTAAACCTGTATCCCAGAAATTAATAATTACAGGATTCTATTCTTCTTCTTTTTACTTGGTATGCTATGTTAGTGAAGACAAAAACCATTCAGACATATTGGTTGTTATTTTCAGGCTCAGATTTTTAATTTTCTCTCTTCTTCAAATAAATCTTGATAATGGTAATGATTGAATATTGTTTGGACATAAGCTGGTCTTGATTCTTAAAACGGATAAGTGAGAAAATGAGTTTAAATTCAGATACGGTTGTGTGGGATTGAAGAAGGCACACTATATAAAAAGAAGTCTTATCCTCAAGAATGTTATCTTAAAAGTTTGGTTCAGAGAAGAGAAGAAATGGATGGGCTAAGCCATATCGCACTCCCTGTTCTTGGAATTGTCGCTGTCTCTGTTGTAACCTTCTACGCCGTTAGCTTCGCCGAGATCAGAGAGGTTCGTCGTTATCAAAACACAACCCCATAATTTTCTCCTAGTAGAGAAAGCTCATCTAGACAATTGTGTTCGCCTGTTCGAAGTCATTATGTTTTCTTATATAGCAGCAATGTGGTCTTCTTTACGTTGTTACTTTACATTGGATTATTGATTTTTATGACTCGGAGAACGAAGGAGGGTTCAAGACTTCTCTAAGTTCAAGGGAGAGAAGATCAAGAAGAGAAGCTAATAAAAAACGTCCTCGTTCTTGATTCCAAAATTTAGAGACCAAAATAGATGTTCTCTAAACAAGAGACTCTCTTGTTCAAAGATCTAACTACTGTTTCTGGGTGTTTATAAAAGTTAAAACATGTGGGAGAAGTTATCTTTAAAATCATTGGGTGAGTATAAATCTTTCACATGAGTTATTGTCTCAGGTAAGTAGCATTGCAAGCAAAGATGTTCATGTCTCTGCATCTTTGGTTTTGTTAGATGATTTTGATCACATCGTGAAATGTCTCATTATTGTTTATTCCTCATAAAAATGCACTTATTAAGACTTATGTGTAAAAAAAAAAAAAAACATTCAAACTTTAAGAATCTAATTAAAACCATTTTCATCAACATCACCTGACTCTGCTTCTCACTTCTTTTGCTGAGTCTTGAGTTCTTTTACCCTCTCCTCCGTCGCCTTCAATGCTTTCCCATAAATACTGATCAACTGCAAGATAATAAAATCCAATGAGGAAGTAGTAAAAGAGAGTTTCAGGAAGATTTAGCAGACAAAAAGCAAATCTAATAGTTCATGATTTTGGTAATTTACCTCATCAATCTCTTCAGGTGTGATAATGAGCGGTGGAGACATCATTATGCTATCACCTGCAACACGGACTAACATACCGCGCTTCTGGCACTCAGCTCCAAAGTATGCACCAACACCTATAAACATGAATTAGTGAGATAATGAGTTTAGGAGAGGGGATACTTATTTTTTCTTGGTCATGAGAGAGATTTTACCCCATTCTGGTGGAAATGGTTCGTTCGGAGATTTATTGTCTACAAACTCAGTCCCAAGAATCAAACCGGTTCCTCTTATCTGACAACCATCTCAAATGCTCTCAGTCAAATACTTCTAAAAGATAAAACTGGTAAGTAAGGACTGAGAGTATTTATACCTCTCCAATGATAGGACTACTGGAGGCGAAAGCTTTAAGACCATCTTGAAACCGTGGGGAAACTTTGGCGACATACTCTGGTATGCTCCTCTCTCTATTATATGAATATGAACGTTAAAAAAGTGCCGATACACATATAGAAACTTAACCAGCTGTGGTGACAGGTTTTGAGTTTTTGGCTGATAACAATTTATAAACCTGAGTCACTTGCATGAATGAGAAAAGTGAAAAACTTACTTGTATATCTTTAACGCTTCAATTGCTAGAGCGCATGAAACTGGATGACCAGAATAAGTAAATCCATGTGAGAAAGAACCTGAAAAAAAAAAACAAATTACCAGCATTTTTAGATTAGAACATTGGAATATTACCTCAGTGAACATTACTAAAGTATTGTACCTAGCTTGTTGCTTTGAGAATAAATGACATCTGCCACTTCTTGGCTCATGAGAATGGCTCCAATAGGCATATATGCTGAAGACAGTGCCTGAAATTATAAACATTTACAACTTGTCTGGGGAAATTTGCCAACAGAGAAAAAAAAAAGGGTACTTATCAGCTTGCAAAATCTCACCTTAGCTAAAGACACAAGATCTGGCTTGATTTTGTATTTGTCACAACCAAACATAGTTCCGAGCCTTCCAAATGCACAAATAACCTTAATGACCAAACAAAATAAAAATGGATAATGATACCATTTCTTGTCGATCGACCTTGAGGTCATGATCCAGTGTGTGGAATGATGGTAAATATTCTTCAATAAGATATGCACATACCTCATCAGCAATGAACAAAATATCATATTTCTTAACAACAGCTTGGACCTGCATTACAGAGAGAGATGACACTTCGTTAACAAAATGAAATGGCAAAAAGATCCCAATACCACATCCAGAAAGATCCAACCACAAAACTGCATAATCAGGCTAATGGTAATCAGTATTAACAAAGTTCGGAAAATGACCTTTTCAAAGTAGGTAGCAGGTGGAGGTATCACATCCCCAGCACCCATGACTGGTTCTGCTATAAAAGCACCAATCTAGAGATAAGACATATTTGTGTTAGATTGAGATATGCCAAAACCATCATTTTTAATGCATGTTTATAGAATGTTTACAGTTTCTGGTCCTTCTTTCAGAATAAGATCCTCTAAATTCTTGGCTAATCTGGTTGAGAAATCCTCTTCTGATTCGCCTAGACAAACAGTTACAAGGTTAAAAGAGAAAATTACTTACTTTTGAAATGGAAGTGAGAATCACTCATACCTGGAAGATGAAAACGCCAATAATGAGGGCAATCTGTGTGCAACACAAATGGTGCAGGTAAATCAAAATTTTGGTGCAGAGCCGGGAGGCTGGAACAACGGATTAAATTTGTTAAGAAACAAAAAATCTTAAGCACTTCTAAACAGAATGTCTGAGAAAACATATTTATCCTACCCGGATAAACTTGCTGATATTAGAGTGGAGCCATGGTACCTGAAATCATAACACCACATTTATAAACATTTTAAGATCTTATAAAGACAGCAAAACAAATGAATGACAAGCAAATATCTTTCTAACGATTTCTTTCTCGCGATAAATTTTTTCTTCTCGGGCCTTCCAAGTGCATTATTGTAATACCAAACTAGCTTGACCTGCAATATTCATTCATCATCTTTTATAAACAACTCTTATAGGTCAACAACTTAGAAAATAGGAGATCAATGTACGACGTATAATTATGGAAACCTGGGTATCATTGGCCTCTGATCCACTATTTGTAAAAAATGCTTTGGCCATTTTGTTGGCCGTGAACATGTCTAAAAGATCCTTAGCAAGATCCTGTTTTTGCAGGAAAAACATCACAATGATTATTCTATCAAACCATACTGCCATGAGTCTTAAAAGCACACTGAAAGCAAAAGCATTATAATAATGACACCAAAAGAAGAAGTCTGAGTACCAGAGAAGGTTTAGTAGTACGGTTCCAAAAGGAGTGATAAAACGGCAAGGCGTTCAACTGCTCAACAGCAGCAGAAACAAGTCGTGGCTCATTCCCTCCTGCAAGATTTTGGGTATCAATGACACAACCCCTAATACTTCAAGGCATGTACAAAGTAAACCATAAAGTCATGTGTAGTAGTAGTAGTAATAGAAAGAAAAAATACCTAAGGCAGTACACCAAAGACCAGCGAGAGAATCAAGATACTTGTTGCCATGGTCATCATACACATAGCTTCCCTGTAAAAAAATGAAAGAAGAATACAACGCTTACATAATTGTTTGAATCAACATTGTACATACACATGAACGCTTACATACCTCAGACTTAGCTATGATCAAAGGATGTATATCAGAACTTTGCCACCCAGCTGTAAACGGTGCAAGCATATCATGTCCTTTAGACCTGCTCAGAAATTTCATATAACTCTTCTGTAAACATTTCCACTATTCATGTCTCATTGAGACTAGCAAACTCATGAAGCATAAAAAAATCACTCACCCAACTGGGTTTTGCTTCTCCGGTGATGCCTCTGTAGTAAAGATCCTCGAGGAAGAGTTCCTAGACATGCATGTGGCATACCTACTGTGTAAATTAACCTGCCATGAGAAAGAGACATTAGCACAGTGAATGAGATATGAAGAATTATTCACCATAAGTAATTTGATCCTCTTTGTCAAAAAATTAATAATAAAAAAAAATTGTTCCCTCATTATTGGAGAATCCCATAAAGACGCCAGACCTTTTTCATCATGATCCAGTGGTCAATTTGGTATTTTGAAAAAGATTTAAATAAAAATTCCAACTTTTTTTTTTGGCATTTCAACGTATTTCTGAATCCTGATCTACTAAACGAACCAAAAATGGATTCCAATTCCATAATCAACGATGAAACGAAAACGATAGATCGATCCGTGGACGAGTGATAAGAGAGAATTTATGATTGGTCTGATGATGCAATCGAGGATCATGTATCAATCGAATAAGAAGTTGAAAACCTGAGTGATACGCGCCAAGCGTCGGAGACTGTTGATTACGGCCATTTGTCGGAGATCGGAACGAAGATACAGAGAGTGATCGAAGAAGAAGGATCCTGGATTCTTTGAGAGTGAGAGCTGAGATTGGTTAAAAACAGAGGATGATGATTCATTGAATCAGAAAAAATATCTTTATATTTTTATCTCTTCGAGTTCCATTTGATTTTGATAAGTGACGTGGCACTGACTCATTGAATTACAATCATTTACTATTAGTTTTGTTAATTTAATTGAGGCTGCTCCACGTTTAGAAAAATCCTTATACCATTATCAAATTGCACCAACTATCAACTAGAAAAACAATATACCAAATTTGATTACATATTCCATTTTTTTCTTTCTGGGATGAGATATTTTATTTAATGCTAGAAAAATATATTATACAGTTTTTGAAGATATTATACTTCAAATACATAATATTGTTTACATTAGAAGTATATATATTTCAATCGGTATAAACAAACTTTTTTCATCTATTATTTTATTGTTACAAGACATTTTCTTATTATAACAAATTCAGTTATTTGAAAACAAAACGATTCTACAAACAATTTACACAAACGATTGCACAGCAAACAATTTTAATCGCATCACAAAATCTATAGTAAATTAGTAATAGACAATTTTACATGCATCATTATTTTCTGTTTACAGTAGAAGAAAATACTATTTTTAACGCAGAAGGTACAAAAAAATGTCTCCATTAAATTTTGTTTGTTTAATTTGTCTACATTAATCCGCATAATTCTTATTTTTAAAAATCGAATCTTTTGATGATCAGCAAAAGTTTTTGAAAAATCACTATAACAACTTTAACCAAAAAAAAAACTTCCCATAAAAATACAAACATTACAAATCAGTCGCATCATATTATAGACGACAATTGACAACACATCACATAAGATAAACTTTTTTTGTCTTCTCATTTAGATATAAGAGTGCATTGAAAATAGGAAAAAAACTGTACAAGCTATTGTTATTATAAAATTTATATATATAATAAATGCATTATATAAAAAACTTAAAAGGAATAAAGGATCATGCAATAGCCTCAAAAAAAGATCATGCAATATACAAGTATTCAAGCTAAACTGCTTGCCGTTTTATAACTAAAAAAACTCAGGTAACTCGGCGCAAATTAGCAAGCGTACGGCGTGCAATCTAGCCATGATTGATTCGTATCTGAAGGAGAGGGAAACGAAACGATAAATCAATTTTTAGCAAGTCAATTTCTATCTATCTGTAATCTTTCAGACATAGAGAGAGATAGAGAATGAGAACAAATGGACTTTTTGTAGAGAGATAGAAAAAGTTGGCGAGAAACACGCTCACTGACTGAAGAAGTGAAGATCATCATCACTCTCCCTCTGTGAAGATCTCATCGGCCGATCCTTACCTCGCCGCCGGTAAGGGTTTTGAATTTTGCTTTTCCCGATGTCTCTTCGTTCCTCAATTTCCCTCTCTTAATTTCAAAGTTTGTTGTATCATTGTTGGTTTAAAGAGTATTGATTTTAGTGTTTCATTACTAAAGTTTTGTTTTTTAATTTTGGGATCCAACATTGTCCCAAGTATTTAGCAGATTCAATTGAAGTTTCCGTATTTGTGTATCTCTATGTGTTTTTAACAGTTTAAATTACATTCAAAACAAATAAAGGAGAAAGCTTTATTCTTTGAATAATTCAGTTGCTAAATTGCAATCTCAGGTTGTTGTTTATCTTGCTGATCGTTGAAATTTGATACAATGGGAGCTTCAGGGAGATGGATTAAGGCGTTGGTTGGTTTTACTAAATCTGATAAGTCAAAGTCTTCAAAGAAAGATGAAAATGTGAGTATTTTATGCTTATTTGATTACAAGAGTGTATCTTTTTATCTAAGTATATGTCAATGTTGGTTTCATTGCTGTATTTGCATTATATGTTTGTTTATTAACTGGTGAAGGTGAAGATTGGTACTAAGAGCCGGTTTGGGAGAAAGAATTCTGTTGATTTTGATGCTGAAAAACTTCAAGATGGATTTGAAGATTCCAATATGCATAGTATGGTTGATACTGGGGTCTCTACTTCAACTTCACTACAGTCGAATGGTGGAGTTTGTGAAGAACAAAGGAGGGAACATCAAGCTGCAACGCGCATTCAAACAGCTTATCGAGGATTTCTGGTATCCATTTTTCCTTATTAAGTTGATACTTTCCTCTTACAGTCTTTATCTATTGCATGGTTTACTGATGATAGTTCATTGGCTTAAAAAGAAGAGCGGAGTTTTTTGTTAACCACTTCTATTGAAGGACCTCAAATTATAATGAATCTGTGTGCAAAACAATTCTTTGTTTCTATATCCTTTTCATTTCATTCCTATGCCTTTGACTGGACTGAAGAAAAAGATGATAAATTTCTTAGGCTAGAAGGGCTTTACGAGCATTGAAGGGATTGGTTAGACTTCAAGCCCTTGTTAGAGGACACGCTGTGAGAAAACAAGCTGCTGTAACGCTTCGATGCATGCAAGCGTTGGTAAGAGTTCAGGCTCGTGTACGTGCAAGACGTGTTCGTCTCGCCTTGGAAAGTGAAACGGGTCAACAGACACTTCAGCAACAGCTAGCAGATGAAGCCCGAGTTCGAGAAATTGAGGTGATGATCACTTGTCTCAGTTATTTACAAACTTTGTATTTGTTTTTCTATTGGTTTGCCTTTACTTTTCAGTCATGTTGACTACGTGTTATCACCTCTCAGGAAGGTTGGTGCGGTAGCATTGGATCTGTTGAAGAAATCCAAGCCAAGCTGCTAAAGAGGCAGGAAGCTGCAGCTAAGCGTGAGAGGGCTATGGCGTATGCTTTGACTCATCAGGTTACTCACAAGCACTGGTCTAGTTAAGAAGTATTTGGTTGAATTTGCTCACTTTGTTCGAATAATAACATTCCCTGAATCGTCAATCTGATTCTCATGGGTTCTATGTCTTAGGACCAATCTTTTACCAAGCACTATGATTTGCACAACTGAAGCCCATGAATAGTGTCTGATGCTGTTGTTTCTTTGTGGCTGTGAATGGATCTTTCTCTTACGTATAGAATTTTTCTCTTGTAGTGGCAGGCAGGAACTCGGCAGTTATATGCGCACAGTGGCTTTCAACCCGACAAAAACAACTGGGGATGGAACTGGTTGGAAAGATGGATGGCTGTTCGTCCATGGGAGAATCGGTTTCTTGACAGTAACCTTAGGGATGATGCGAAATTAGGTGAAAACAGTATGGAGCAGTCTGAGAATGTGCATAAAACGCAGATGAAAAGTGCAAGCAAGATGCCAAACACTTCAAATCTTGTATCTGGTGTTTCAACTCAGATGACCGGCCCATCTCAGTCGGATGGTAATTTGTCTTCTCCTGGAATATCTTCAAGCATTCCAGTTGTATCCAAGGCTAAGTCAAAGCCTGCTAAAGAAGATCTTTCTGTAGAAGTTAACTCAAAACCTGGTGCTGGTCCAAGATCACGCAGCAATCCGAAAGAAAGATCAAGAGAGCCAAATAGATCTTCTAAGGAACGATTATCTCTACCAAACAGTGGTCTGATTTCTCGACTCTTTCCCTATGCGTTTCGTTTTTTTCATTTTTATAATTGAGAGAATAGTCTTATCAACATGCTGATAATGATTAGAGAATCAGTTTGCATTGGTCATAAAGATTCAAACCACAGTTTTAGATATTAGGATGTATAGCTAAATTTTCGTCAAACCCACCAATCTGATCTAGTGTGCCAAGTGGAGAGTTTGAACGGGCCTCAGATCATTCTTCTAAGTCTAAATACTGAATATTCTTTAGCAGGAAAATTCTCAGGATCTCAGTCAGCTAAAGCCAACCGAGCTGGAAAACTCACGCCAACATCTCATAATGTAGTGGAGGACAATGGCCAAAACCCAAGAAGACGTAACTCCGACCCAATAAAACAAAGGCTCGCATAGCCATGTTTCTCTGAGAATCATCAGCCCAAATCCCTCTCCCATCGTCCTGTACTGTACATACACAGCTTTTGATGAAAGGAAAGAAATATAAGAAAGACCAAATCATGGGAGAACAGAACACAATGGGTTTCAGACTTGAGAGAGTTGCTTGGTTCATCGATCTTGAAGAGAAGGACATCGTATTGGCGTCTCACTCTACCTTCATTGTTGTCGTTATTTATGTAAGCCATCCTTTTTTTTTGTCCATGAATCTCCGGAATGATTTTGGAATTCTTAAATGGATTGGTAAGTAGTTTTGTTACTTAAGTTATATGTTTTCAAGGTGTTTGGGGTATATTTGTGAAACCTTTTCAGTTTTTGCTGGGAGAACAGTCCAAATTTCTCTTGGTTTTGCCAATGTGATTATATAGTACTTTGTCCTGTATCTTAAATTCAAAGAGTGATAATATTATCATCATAATAATGTCATTTGCTTATCATCTTATCCAAACGGCATGAAAGTTTTAGCTGCGTTGGTATAAATTGAGTGAAAGCTAGTTGTTGTAGTATCGATGTTTGATGCATCGCCATTTGGTTCAAATTCGATAGAATTGAGTACATATGAAGAGATATCCGAAAGAGTAGGCTATACATGGATGTTACTGAAGAATCAAAAGTAATGACGTTTCTGATTTTCTGGCTTCTAAGAAGCAACTATCAAAGAAGCTTGAATGAATCCTAGTTTAACATAGTAAAATGACCGCAACTTCACACAAATTCCAATGACTCAAAAACTCACTTTCAAATCTTGGAGTTCCTGCAACACAGCACAAAACTTCTTGGTGGTACAGTTCCATTATTTTTGAGTCACTCCAGGAATTGGGAAGGCGTTTAGTAGAAGGTCAGAGAGCCTTTCAAGAAAAATACTGTTGGTTTATCTACTTGATGGTAGAACCAGGTTGCGAGTTTGTCCCGTGACCTCCAGGGGCAAATACCGGAAGCTGGTTTGAGGTTGAATCCCTTCTGAATCTTGTATCTCGATGAAGTGTCGATGCCAATCTGTCTTGTCCCTCTCTTACCGAGCCCCTTCCGCTTCTTGGGTTATCTCTAGCCGGGATATTAATCAGAGGGCCTCCGTAGAAGATAGAGTCACCTGTATATGTCAGTCTTCTCTCAGCTTGGTGCAGAGGAAGAGGAGGCCTTAGGTGCTGATGATCCAGAAGAAGAATCTTGAGATGGAAGAATGGATCTTGGATTCTGTATGTTGGCTGTTTGTGAACTAGGATTTGGCAATCTGTAGCGGACATTAGATGTTGTCGTTACAGGAGCTGATACATATCTCCCTGCTTCTGGATCCCAAACAGCTGATGTCTTTCTCACATCTCTGAGAAGAGAAGTTGCAGGAGCAGAGCGAAATAGTGGATCAGTATCGTTTCCTCTGTGCAGGACCTTTTCATCAAACGTCGAGTGCATCTGATGGGTTGTTGCAGTGATGCGATGGCCAACTACAGTACGATGCTGAGGGAGCGGAGCAAGTGTGACAGACTCGTGAACATGGCTTGGACTGCTAAGATTGCTCAGAAAATGGCTCTCAGTGTCATACTCATCCCGGCTACCATGGCTTGGAGCGAACGAGTTTCTAGAAAGAGATAACATTGGCTCATTGTTCTGTATCTCTTTACTTGCAGCCATATTTGCATTTTTGCTTATGCTACTGCTGATACTAACCGTGCCAATGGAGCTAAGTTCATTATCAGGTAAATGGCGTTTATCTAGCGTTCTTAGGACAGATGAAGATGCTCTGACTTTGGCAGCTGCCCTTGCAGCTTCGTTTGTATCCAACTTTGCAAGCTTCCATGCATTACGTTTGACGGGTTTTTTCAAAGCCTTAATTCCTCTCCCTGCTGATCCAGCTGCATCAGGATCTACAGTTGACAGGAGCATCCTAGGGTCTAAATGGGGAATGACTTCATCCTACAATAGAGATAAATGAGTGTTGAACTGGCATGTCAATACCTGAACATAATTTCAGATTAAGAAGTACATGTATGCCAACAATTAACGCATTTGGTGGAAAGCCTCGGCTTTCAAGGTTATATATAGGGATAAGTAGACATTCAAATGATGTATATGAGCTATATAACCCAACAATTGCAATCAAAACTCTAATGAGTTTCACACGAGATTAGACATGCGATGAAAAAAGAACGGTTGGATGTTTTGAAAAAGATAAAAATACCTCATCATCAAACACTCTAGGTGGAGTGCACCAGACCCCCTTGTATGGTAGACCGAGAGAGCTTCCACCACTAAAGCCTGTTGTGGCTGACCCGGTGGGAGAGTGAAGCACATTCTGATTTTCCTCGTCAACAGATGCTCCATCTGGCGCCTCGCTCATGGCTCTCATTGCCATAACATACTCATATGTCGTAATTCCCTGCCGATATTAAACAGAAGATAAGTTCACATAGCTTATCTTGGAACATGCCATCAGCAAGTTATAAACAAAGTTGTAGACATAAGTTAGAGCTTATAAATTAGGAAACCAGTTGGGGAGAATGTTTCAGATGGACATAATTATGAAGGATAGAGGTGAACATCAAGATATAAGGCAGTTAAACAAAAATAATCCAAGTTCAACCTCATTACAATGAAGACTTGAAGAGCATAGATCTCTAGGCTAGTCACTTCTACCTTAAAAAAGTCTAAGCACGATATCTTACTGTGACTAATATCAGAACTAGCTTCTTTCCCACTGACCTTTTTAATGAGGATCATGTGGAAAAAGAGAAGTTCACCCAGATGATAACATGCCAGAATGGCAACAACAGTGCAAAAACCCTACATAATTTTCAGATATGACATTAGGAACATTGACGACAGAAGCTAACCTCAAAGCTACGGCATACTTACAACAACTGCCGCTAAAGGTGCGGGAGAGAAACTATTTCCAAGTCTATTGACAATTTTGCTTGCCATGCTCTTCTTATTAATAGATACACGCACTATAACTGCCACTCCAACTGCTGCTTCAATAATGAGCTGAGAAGGAAGAAAACGTAACCTGTTAGTGGTTAAGTGAGAAATAAGTTCAAGAAACAGCACATACGAGGTATATACATACCCAGAGAAGACTGGCAGCCATCAGAGAGACAAAAGTCACATAGTTTTTACGACCTATGCAGTTGTTAAGCCACTGTGAATTGACAACAACTATGTCATCTACTGAACCCATAAAAATCCAGTCAAAATATCCAGAAAAGAGTAACTGATTGCAAGAAAAACATTTGAAACATCAGTAATTTTACCTTGCAATGGTGATCGAAACAATCAACACATTTATCACAACTCCGACAATGCTTACTGAACTTGCGTACCTGTGAAACATACATAGTTCAGAACAAAAAGGCGATGTACACATTACATATACAACCATGGGGACTTGATGTAGCTTTCTAAAGCTTGGAAACATGTTACTATACCTCACAATTGCACAATGTGCAAAAGAGAGCCTCTTCGATGTTTCCTTCTTGGTCAACCGTCTCTTCTTGTTTATAACAGTCTTCAAGAACAAAAACGCAACAGAAGATAGCCAGAGGATTATAGCAAGCTTTACTAGGAACAGATTACACTCTTTGATCATCTCCTACAGAACCTTTCACACTAGAGTTTGCTGCTAAATTAGAACTCCTACTCACAATTGAAGGAGAAGACTGCAATTGACTTCCAATTTCATCAAAATTCCTAGACAAACCATTATCCATCTCAGCTCTGTTTACGTTTGTATCAAATATTGACATGATTCTTGGATCTGCAGGATTGATTGCAGTACAACGAACATACAGAACGAAAACAAGAAGAGCCTGCAACAACACACACGATACATAGAAGTAACATATCAGATATGATCAATGCCATAATCAAAATTTCAATATAAAGCTTGAGAAGCAATAACATACCACCGGAGAGTAAACACCGATCAAAATGTATTCCCAAACACGACCTCCGACGAAAGGAGCGAAGAAAGCATAGTAAGCAACCACCAAGAAGCAAAACACTGTAATCGCAATCATCTGTGAGAAAAATTAATCAGAATCATTTTCATCGTCAATATTGAAATCAGAGATAGAATTTGGAATGGTAGAGAAGGTTACAACGATGATGAATTTACCTGAAGTGTGTGAGCGGGAAGTTGCCAACCGTGTTGCCTCACCATACCTTCTTCTCTCCAATAGCAACAACACTTAGGAACCACACTAAGCCAAGCGAAATCCAAATTCCGGCCGTCGCCGACGCCGGAGCGATCAAGTGAAGAGTGTTCGTTGCAGAAACGGGGGAGAAGACGAAAAAAACTTGAGAAAAATCGTCTCTGTTAAAATCTTACTGTGGCAGGTTTAGTCATAATAATTAATTCGAAATGGGTTGGTCTTTGACCCAACGTTTACATTAGTGGACTAATTAATTATATAATTATCGTTTAAGGCTTTAAGCTAATCTATATAGTATATACAAAATTAAACAGACTAGTCACAATGATTCAAGCCAATAATCCTCTGGCTATTGATTTGGTAGCTGTGACTACTGATTTGTATTACTCATTTTATAAAACAGACTAGTTAATTTTTAAAAATTAAACAGAATAGTCACAGCAACTATTGGCTATTGACTTGTATTAGTCATTTTTATAAAATTGATTTAAATCCTGTAAATTGTAGACTATACAAATTTTATTCAAAATTAACTTAAGTCTTTTTATAAATTTTTATTTTCACTTTTATTTTTTTCAAACGCTTTTACAGTCTTATGAAGAGAAAAATGTTCTCATATATGTAAAAGAAATTTGGTAGTTTGCAGGCAGAAATATCTTCAGAAAAATAGAAAATAGAAATTGGCAATCAAAAAGTTAAAAACATGAAATCATTTTTAATTTTATTGACGAGCAACAAGTATTTAATCGATTTGTACTCATGTTATTTTGGTATTCTAGTTCAAATTTAATTTTGGATTATAGATGATAGAAAAAAAACAAATGTTTTGAATATAGTTAGTTTACTGGGAAAAACTTGTATTCCGCAATGTAATTTATCATCAACCACCAATGTAATAGATATCTAATATCTATACAGACTAGATATTTTTTTTTGTTAAAATAAAAATTCAAACAAGTTACAATCATAATCGTTAGTGGACCAACCATTTTTAAAGCCTAAGCAGTCTAGTCGACGTCCCTATAGAGAATCATCTCATTTATTCATGCTTCCACCAGATTAATTCTTTGAACCCTTAGAAGTGTTGGCACGCGCAACGCGTGCGTAGTAGAGAACTTTCGAACTTACAAATGTTTTTAATTTTTATTTTAAAAAATGGAGAGATATATGAAGATGGTGGATGCGTTTAGACAGAAAAGTCAAGAAAACCCTAGAATCAAGCATCTCCTCCGCCCACTCGCTTTCTCAGATCGCGTGAGCACCACTCACGAATTTTTCTTCTCTTTCTCCCTCTATCCTCCTCCCCAGATCGTAAACGCCAACTCGCACCGATTGGCGCGTGCTTTTTCCTCGATTGCATCTTCTTCCTCCCGACGAGATTTCTCAGTTTCTGTTTTCAATTTCTCGCTTTTCGATTGGCCATCCGTTTCGTATATCTTCAGGTAAAACCACGAAATGACAGTGTTTGATCAAGCTTCGCTTCTTTGTTTCAATCAATTTCAATTCGATTCAAGAAAATTTCGTTTATGTATTGATGAAATTATCACTGAGAATTCAGCTTTGAATTTTTCTGCGTTAATAAGAACAAATGTATATATGCATACATTCTCTTCCCAATTCATCGATCGTTGTTACTTTGCTGAAATTAAATTGTTTATTGGAAGCTATAACGTTGGAATTTTTAATGGATTCTCTGATTTGGTATCTTTTGTATACGTTTTTGACCTAAAAATATCTACTTTTTGTTCTTATATAGGAAAAGTTCTTATCATGGATATAGATCTTAGACTACATTCAGGTGACCTTTGTAAAGGAGATGATGAAGCTAGAGGACTTGATAATGTGTTACAGAATGAACACAAACTTCATGATGCTGATGAAGAAGATATGGATATTGGTAAAATTGAGGATGTAACAGTTGAGGTACATACTGATGATAGTGTAGGTATGGGTGTTCCAACGGGAGAATTGGTTCAGTACAATGTGGGAATGAATCTTGAGCCCCTTAATGGTATGGAGTTTGAGTCACACGGTGAAGCGTATTCGTTTTACCAGGAGTATTCTCGGGCGATTGGGTTTAATACTGCGATACAGAACAGTCGTAGATCGAAAACTACGAGGGAGTTTATTGATGCGAAGTTTGCTTGCTCTAGGTATGGTACTAAAAGAGAGTATGATAAATCTTTCAATCGGCCACGAGCTAGGCAGAGCAAGCAAGACCCGGATAATATGGCTGGTAGAAGAACATGTGCAA
Organism: Cardamine occulta; assembly: GCA_028015245.1. Lineage (NCBI taxonomy): Eukaryota > Viridiplantae > Streptophyta > Magnoliopsida > Brassicales > Brassicaceae > Cardamine > Cardamine occulta. The sequence continues at coordinate 5,557,102 of CM051373.1, forward strand.
AAACCGACTGCAAAGCTAGCATGCATGTTAAGAGAAGGCCAGATGGGAAATGGGTAATTCACAGCTTTGTGAGGGAGCATAATCATGAGCTTTTACCTGCACAAGCTGTGAGTGAACAGACTAGAAAGATATATGCTGCAATGGCTAAGCAGTTTGCTGAATACAAGACTGTTATTAGCCTTAAAAGCGATTCAAAAAGTTCTTTTGAGAAAGGTCGGAGTTTATCCGTGGAAACAGGGGATTTCAAAGTCCTGCTTGACTTCTTGTCACGGATGCAAATTTTGAATTCCAACTTCTTTTATGCGGTAGATCTTAGCGATGATCAGCGAGTGAAGAATGTATTTTGGGTAGATGCAAAGAGCAGGCATAACTATGGCAGTTTTTGTGATGTTGTTTCTTTAGACGCCACTTATGTGAGAAACAAGTACAAGATGCCACTTGCTATATTTGTTGGAGTTAACCAGCACTACCAATATATGGTCCTTGGGTGTGCCTTAATATCCGATGAGAGTGCAGCAACATTTTCTTGGTTAATGGAGACATGGCTGAAAGCGATGGGGGGACTAGCTCCAAAGGTTATGATCACTGAGCTAGATTTTGTAATGAACAACATTGTTCTCAAAATCTTCCCCAATACTCGACATTGCCTTTTTCTTTGGCATGTATTGATGAAGGTTTCTGAGAATCTTGGTCAAGTTGTTAAGCAACATGAAAATTTTATGCCAAAGTTTGAGAAATGCATCTATAAATCATTGAAAGAGGAAGATTTTGCGAGAAGATGGTGGAAGAATCTTGGTAGATTCGTCCTCAAAGAAGATCAATGGCTGCAAAGTTTATATGAAGACCGCAAGAAATGGGCACCGACCTACATGACTGATGTTCTTTTGGCAGGGATGTCTACACCTCAAAGAGCTGATAGTATTAATGCTTTTTTCGACAAGTACATGCATAAGAAGACTAGTGTACAAGAATTTGTGAAATTATATGATACAATTTTGCAAGATAGGTATGAAGAAGAAGCCAAAGCTGATTCCGAAACGTGGAACAAGCAGCCAGCAATGAAGTCTCCATCGCCATTTGAGAAGAGTGTTTCTGAAGTGTATACTCCTGCAGTATTCAAAAAGTTCCAGATCGAAGTTTTGGGTGCAATTGCGTGTAGTCCCCGGGAGGAGAGTCGAGATGCCACATGCTCTACTTTTAGAGTTCAGGATTTTGAAAACAACCAGGACTTTGTGGTAACATGGAATCAAGCAAACGCTGAAGTCTCTTGCATCTGTCGGTTATTTGAGTTTAAAGGCTATCTCTGTAGACACACACTTAATGTTCTTCAGTGTTGTCATCTCTCTTCCATCCCCTCGCAGTACATATTGAAACGGTGGACAAAAGATGCAAAAAGCCGACATTTTTCAGGAGAACCTCAGCAGTTACAGACTAGGCTGCTGCGGTATAATGATTTGTGCCAACGAGTACTAAAGCTGAGCGAAGAGGCATCCTTTTCTCAAGAGAGTTACAATATTGCATTCCTTGCTATTGAAGGAGCTTTAGGAAACTGTGCTGGTATTAATACTTCCGGCAGAAGTCTTCCAGATGTGGTTACGTCACCAACTCAAGGTCTGATTTCCGTCGAGGAGGATAACCAGAGCAGAAGTGCAGGGAAGATGAGCAAGAAAAAGAATCCAACTAAAAAAAGAAAAGTAACTTCTTGTTTACCATCTCTCTGTACATACAAACTTAACGTTGTTCTTAGCTTTGTGCTTTTGTGCTCGCAAGTCTGATGATCCCAAATACCAATTTCAGGTGAACTCAGAGCCGGAGGTTATGCCAATTGCAGCGCCGGAAAGCTTGCAACAAATGGTCTGTCTCTGTTTACATGTTATAGCAAGCCTCTTTTAAAACTCAAATCTCGCCTAAGTATATCATATCTGAATTTTGTAATTGCAGGATAAGCTGAGCCCAAGGACAGTCGGCATAGAAAGCTATTATGGAACACAACAGACCGTACAAGGAATGGTGATTAAGCACAACTTACACGCATGTTATTCTCTTATAGATTGAGATTTATGTATGTAATGTGTTCTAATATGTGTTTTTACAGGTCCAGCTGAACTTAATGGCGCCAACTCGCGATAATTTCTTTGGGAATCCACAAACAATTCAAGGATTGGTATGAAAATCGACCATGACATATGTGTAAAAGTAGCTTCTGCTGTGTTTTCTTTCATTAACTTTGGATAAAAAAAATCCCGGTTGGTTTTCTGTAGCGACAGTTGAACTCGATAGCGCCAAGCTACGACAGTTACTACGGTGCTCCGCAAGGCATCCATGGACAGGTACCTAACCTATTCTCATTGCTTTTCAGGAACATTGTCCATCTTTAAACAAGACTTGCCAAAAACAGTAAAAAAAATCAATTAATATTGTTACTTTGTTCTTTCTAGGGAGTCGATTTCTTCCGGCCTCCCAATTTTCCTTATGATATCCGGGTAAATAAAAGATTTATCTCTTTTGCTTTTCCTGTTTTGTATCAATTGGTCATCTTTGTTCATCATGGTCATTACCGTGCAGGATGATCCTAATGTGAGGACTACACAGTTGCATGAGGATGCGTCTAGACACTCGTAAACCAACTATAAGCTAACCACGAATCAAATCAAGTCTGTGGATGGAAAGGTTTCAAATCTCGGAGAACAGAAGTAAACGAGCACTAGGACGTGATCAGGTTTGGAACAGAACATGAGCCAAGAAAGCTCTGATTTTATCTTCTCAAGTGTTAAATAGGATGTTGTATTGTTTTGCTTATAATCCCAGAGATTCGATTCTGTTAAAATTGTTTGTATTGGTTCTGATGTTCCCATGCTATGATCCTTGACAGGGGAAGAAAAAGTATTTAGAGAATATTCTCTATTGTTGAACAAAAAAAGAGAGAATATTCTCTATTTTGTAGTTTGTTGAATTTACCCCTAAATTACAAACAAAATATCGTTTCTTCTTCGATACCAACACTTGTAAATCCAAATTGGCGGTCTAAATACCCGCTGCGTACTGTATTCTATCAAAAAAAAACTTCAATTTATTGTTATACTAGGTAGTGATCCGCCTTTCGAGTGGGATTTTGATTAGTGATTTGGATTATTGGTAATCAATATTGGAATTTTTTGCTTTTTTCTTTGGTATATTGTCTAGTGGTTGCCTTCTATTTTTTAGTGGTTAATGATTTTCATATGTTTTTTATTTCATGAATTTATGTGTATGTATCTTGCTTTATTTTTTTAACTTTAAAGTTCCGAAAAATCGTATATTTCTATTTATTGATAAAGAATATTATGGTGGTAATTTTAAATTTTCAGTTTTTTTTTGTTTTATTTTCAAATGCTCTCGTTTATGCTATGTTAACAATAGTTGATTGACAAATATAAAACCAATACTCTTATAAATACACTACCAATCAACGTCTAAGTACTAGGGTTGCACTTTAAGCAATATTTATGTAGTTAATTAAGATGGAGTAGCCACTATGTGTATATGTTTAATTGTTAACAAAAAAATGTCTTCAGCTCTTGTTTAGGTAAATATTTTAAGTGTTTTTTTTTTTTATTTCCCTATATATAGATGTAGGGATTTTATATATAGATGTAGTGTTTTTGACTTTTTAAATTGGACATATAGGTTCATAAATGGTAGACCTATTTAAAAGATTAGTAAGAGTTAGAATAGAGAAGATGGTAATTAGTTTAGTGATGCTGATGTATTTGAGAAGTTGAGGTGGCATTATGTGAAAAGATCATATTTTACTCTTTATATATAGATATGAATATTTGTAAAATTGCTTCTAAGCAGGATATGGAACTCCAAACCTGAGGCACCGTTTCATAATCTTGTGTGATTGCTTTTATGATGTTCGATGCCTTTTGTTTGACTTTTAGAAGGTCTTTGGTTCTTTTACTTCAAAGTGTTTTATTAGTGAGCTAAAGTTTGTATCACTTCTATATGAAAACTTGACCTGAATCATCAAGAATGACAAAATTCTTCAACTTTTAGCGAATTCTATTTCAGTAAGAACATCAACAAGATCAAAAAAAAAAATTTATTCCGATTTATTTAATATTTATTTCGGTAGAATTTATCCTAAATTGTTTCAATGAGAGTAAATAACATGATTGATTTGGCATAGGTTTGATTCAAATAACAGAAATTTGCTATTGTTACATGGAAATAAAACAATTTGATGCTGAAATCATATTAAATATATTATAAACGGTTAAGAAACAAAAAAAAAACTACAAATATATATTAAACAAAAAATAAAAATATTTATAAACAGTAAAAAAACAAAAAAGAAAACTACAAATTTATATTAAAACAATTAACAAGCGGTGTACGAATCTAGTTTTAATTTAAAAGAGAGTTTGTTTGAAAAAGTGAGATCATAATAACTAGTTCCTTGAAACACTATAAAAAATCTGAAAGTCATTTGAGCAGAATATATGCACTACAAAAGTCATTTGAGCATAATTTCTCTTTTAGTTTTCTTCTTTGCATAAATTATCATATTTTCTAAATAAAGTTGTAGGTTTAGGAGAACTAGTAGAAATTATGAAGTAGTCAATCCAACATTGACTTAATTTCGGAGATATGACAAGAACTTTTGACAATATTTTCCAATTTGTCCAATCAAAAATTTTACTTGGTTCATTTATTTTCGAAGATCAATATGACTGGATTACGTTGTTATTGGATTAGATTCACTAATGCTTCAAAAACAAATTTCACCGGTAATACTTTTTACCGGCGGACCTATCATCGATCTCTAATGATGGTCTAGAAATAAGGTCATGAAATTTTTTAAACTATCATACTACATAGAGAACAACCCTTTTAATGGATGTTGCAATGGCTTTATTTCAGATATTCTTATCTATTATTTTAAAGATTTTCTATTCTATTCAATGAAAGTTTAGTGATAGTTGCATCTATTTTATTTCATCAAAATTTAGCTATATTTTATTTAATTTATAGATTATTGATCAGATTACAGATATATAGAGATTCAGACATATAATATTTTAGGAAAAATCTCATAAAAAACTTCGAAGGTGACAAGCACTTAGACTTTAAACCTTCAAGGTTTTTGACTCCCACTTTAAACCTTCAAGGTAAAAATTTTGTTAATTTAAACCTTCAAAGTGGCATTTCGATTCGCATCGACACTTCAAATCACGGAAAATTTAACTTCAGATCGTCTTGGTTGTAATCTATCACATATATGGCATGCTTACATTGTATACATGTTAAATGCTTCGTTAACAGAGTTAATTTTTCTGCCAACATAGTTAACTTTTCCGTCATCTGAAGTGTCGGTGTGAACCAAAATGTCATTTTAAGGATTTAAATTAGCAAAAGTTCTACTTTGGAGGTTTAAAATGGGAATCAAAAACTTTGGAGATTTAAAATATAAGTGTTTACCAGCTTCAAGGTTTTTTTATGAGATTTTTCCTAATATTTTACTTAGAAATCCTACTCGATGGAATTTTAGTGATAGTTGCATCCATTTATTTTATCAAAATTTATATCGTAGTCATGAATCATGAATCTAGAGTCTAAGCTAACCATGAATCAAATCGTAGAGTCAGTCTGGATGAAAGGTTCAAATCTTGTAGATCAGAAGCCAACAAGCACTAGACACACGATCAGGTTTGGAACAGGACATGAGCAATGCTCGAGATTCGATTCTGTTGATACTGTTTGTATTAGTTCTGATGACCCCACACTGATCATTCACTTGTTCGCTTTAAGAGGGGAAAAAACAGTGTTTCAAGTTTCATAATCAATCTGAAATATTTTTAACCTACACCCAATAATGGTTATCTAGTAATGACAACAAATCAACACTAAGATAACAACAAAGAGAGAGTCACAAATCCAGATCATAATCCAAACAATAACTCTATCAAATCAGACTAAATTTGGAGGAAACAGTCGAAGGGTCACTCACATGTGTGGAGACACTCAGATATGGCGGTGGGACGACCAAAGAGTTTGGTACAGAGAGGACAAGTGAAGCATTCCTCAACCTTCTTCTTCTCCGCCTTTAATATCATTTTCCCTTGTAAATGGGGTCATAAATAAACTATCCAACATCACACAAGTCTTTCTGGAGGTAACCTTTTCTACAAAAGCTCTTTTTCAATCTGGATCATTGATTGTCATCACACAGTGACCAGTACAAAGGATCCGTGTATTTGCAAGAAAAATAAAATAAAAAACAGATGAAAGAAAAAAACATAAACTTTTGCCGTGTTATCTACAGCAACAGAACAAGGAAATTAAGTTAACCCAAGGCAGTGAAACGAAGTCAAATATAGGAAACATAAAGAAGGATGAGTAGCAAATTAATACATATTTGACTATAATCTTGTTCCAAGAAGATGACAAACAAGTAAATACGCAAGAAATAGATTATAGGTATTGTAAAAATGGACTAATTAAGTTGCACTAAACTTGGAACATAAGAGCACCCAAGTGGATAACATCTTTGGTATGGAGATTCTCCAAGATTCGATTTTTTAAAGGATCCATCCACTCCAATGATGTAAACTGCGTTGCGAGTGGGGTCTACAACTATTTCCTTCTGTAAGGTCTTTACCAAAAACCACAGCGACTTTCTTTTCCTCGTCAATGAAGAAACTCGCATCCTCCCCATCACCAGGCCGAAAGCCCAATTCATTGAGTGGCGTCATATCCATAGCTAAGAACACCTTGTCGCTCCACGACACCACGTTGGGCTCAATCTTAGTAGTTATCCATATCTCCAACATTAATGTGTCACGTTGCATATATACAATTGCAAGCTGCTCTTCTCTAACAATAGATAGACTCACAATATCTAGAAAAAACCACTCAAATGGCAGATGCAAATGCGGCCCAAATCTCTCGCTTGTGAAATCAAAACACACCAAGAAAGCATTTCCTTGTGCAGTCTTCTCTGTAGCAAACCAGTAAGTATTTCCCTTGAGAGAGAAACCACGATTAAAATGATATATCAGTCCATCTGGAACGACATCAAGAACCCTCCATGAATCAGACTTTAAGTCGTAGATTTTGACCTCAACAAAATGAGTGGGGAAATATAGCTCAATAAATCTCAAGATTTTGTAGCTGCGGCACGATTCGCTACTCTCGTCGTATCCAATAGCATACGAATGAAAGTCCAACCGGTGAGAATTATGTGTGGGCTCAATCCACCGGGTTTGACCCCAATACGGGTTCCAAACTACGAGTTTGTGTGGTCTTTTGTGATGCATAACAATAAACCATCGCAATGAAAGACTCTAGCTATATCGACTTCATATGAATCGACTAGGCTAATGAATTTAGCTTCACGCTCTATAACGTTGTCTTGAAGATTGATGTTCATCAAATAAACCCTAAAATTCATCATCAAGACCACCATAAACTTATTTGATGTTGCTAATCTTTCTTGACCTAGGTGTTTCTTTGCAAAGAAGTTACCTTTGGATAAAGTATTCCACTTTTTGCAAGTAAATCGAACTTTTCTAATAGATTTAACCGGAACCCTAGAGAGCACCTCCTCCGCCATATCCTTTGGAAGATTGGATATCTTCATTCAACGAGAATCGATGTATAACGCAAATAAGTTTAGATGAACCTTCAACAAAAATAACACTTTCATTTTCCTCTGTCGATATATATAACAACAATTGAAGACGTCAGAATCAGAAACCCCTTGGGCAAAGAGTTCGATGACGACCGACAGAATTTCACAACACCAAAAAGCTAAAATTGTGTTGGTCCATGTCCACTAAATTGCCCTTAAAAGCCCAAAAACAGATCCAACGTGGTTTAGACACAAATTTATAAAATTCAGAGACAAATGTTTTAAGAGATTTTAAGGTTTTTTTAGTTAATATTGGTTTATTTTCTACTAATCATTCACTTGTTCGATTTAAGAGGAAATCAGTGTTTAGAGAATATTCTTTATTTGTATACTCTTGTTCATTCTTTTGATTAATTATGTTTCTTAAATTTGTATCCAGACTTATCCTACTCTTAAATCACAAATAAAATAATAAATGGTTTGTTCTTTGATCCTAATCTTATCTTTTAAATTTTGTAAAATGAAAACTCGTATGCAAGACATAATCTTCGAGATTCTAGATTATAGACTTTGGGTCTGTTTGTTTTCTCATCTATCATTTCCGTTCAACTAACTCATCCAAATACTCCATCTGAATGTTGTTTGTTTCCATTTTGGATTGTTTATCGGGATGATCCATCTAAATAAATCTTTGTTTGTTTGTTTAGCTTTTGAAAATCTTCATCTACATCTAGATGCTTTTAATAAGAAATTGACTAAAATACTCATATTTTAATCTAATTATATTTAATATCTTAAATTTAACCATACTAGTTTTGGCGAAAAAATCGCAGAATTACATTTTCCACCAAAATTATTAAATTTCGGAATTGTATTTTTTCCAAAACCGTAAGATCTCAATTTTGGCGGAAAACCCGTGAAAATACATTTTCCAACCAAAATCATTAAATCTCAGAATTGTATTTCTGCCAAAACTGTAAAATTTCAATTTTTGCGGAAAAACCACGGAATTACATTTTCCAGCTAAAACCATTAAATCTCGAAATTGTATTTTTTGCCAAAACCGTAAAATCTCAATTTTGGCGGAAAAACTGCGGAATTGCAGTTTTTCGCCAAAATCATTAAATCTCAGAATTATATTTTCTGCCAAAACCGTAAAATTTTAATTTTTACTGGAAAACTATAGAATTATATTTTTTCGTCAAAACCATTAAATCTCAAAATTGTATTTTTCGCCAAAATCGTAAAATCTTCATTTTGGCGGAAAATCTATGGAATTACATTTTTCCGCAAAACCAATAAATTTCATAATTGTATTTTCTGCAAAAACCGTGAAATCTGAATTTTGGCAGGAAAAATGCAGAATTACATTTTCCCACTAAAATCCCTAAATCTCGGAATTGTATTTCCACTAAAACTGTAAAATCTCAATTTTGGTAGAAAAACTACATAATTACATTTTCTCTTCAAAACTGTAAATAAACTAAACCAACAAAAAATAAAATTAATTAGCGGTACACTTGTTATTTGCTGTTTTTGGATGGGCCATCTCCGTCGAAATGATCCAATTTAGATCATCTGGATGGTTTCAAGAATTTTGCCTAAATTTTAAAGTTCATTCTGATGGTTGATCTAGATGAGTCATCTAAATAAATAATTTTTAGAATAAAACAAACATCAATTCTCATCTTCATATGAATGAACCATTTGAATGGACAATCAAACAGGCATTTTATAATAGTGTCTCCTTAATAGCCTGATTGAATCAAAACAACTCTACTTATCCATATTACTTGAATGTATTAACTAATAAAAAGTTTTATATAGCGTATTAATAAGGAATACAATAGAAAATATAATTATATTTTTAATATATGTTAAAAAAATTAAACGACATTTAACGGGGATAACAAATACGAAAAGGGAAAATGTGCTCTCCACCTTGGCCACAACAATCTATTAATATTATATTATTTGATTGGTGCAGAATTATAACAAAAGAGAAACGATGATGGTGTTCCCTATCATACGTATTACACAACGTCAGAATCAGATTATGGTTTTTCTTTGAAATTTCTCACCAATTTCCCCTTCGGTAGTCTCTTCAGTCAAAGTCATCTGCCCCGTCAATAAATTTATGTCCACTTTTAAATAATAAACTGCGAAAATTATATCCTGTTGTCAAATTATGAAAGTACTAGTAGTAGTTAATCTTTCCTTAGTTTATTACCACAGTGGATTTAAATAATCATTATCTTAAATAATCAATAGCCTCCAAGAGTGAAGAAAAGTATATATCATACGATACTTCACAAGATAATATATATCCTGATCAATATCTTACGAAATTCTTTTAACAAAAAAAAATATCTTACGAAATTCAATATTAAAGACACTTTCCTTTACATCATGGTTAAATTAATTATTATTTGCTGGATGCTCTTGACTTTTTTTGTTAATGATCTTATAATGTCTTAAGACTCTTTAACTAGCTATATCATCTACGAAATTTATTCCTATGCGTGAAAAAAAAAAACTTTCTCATGAATAATTAGATTATCGGACGAATCGTTTTCGCTGATTAAAATAGTCTACATGCTTCTTAATTCTTTTTATGTTATGGGTTGAACAAAAGTTCCGTTGTATCATATTTTATTTACGTTTAAACCTATTAAGATAGTTAAATATATATGACACACATGCATGTCTATAGTATATAGCAAATGTCATCATTTTTTGTCGTACGATTGTCGTTAATTATTAATTCATTCCATATAATACGGCTACTACACTAAGCATATCAAGTATTTAGTGTGCTATATTATACGGCTACTACACTAAGCAGGCAACGAATTGGATATATTAACGTTTCGTTATGAAATAATACCGTCAGCTTTGTGACGATTATGGAAAGTGAGGGACTTGTTAAGTATTTAATAAAAGAATACACACACAGTGAAATGGCCATATTCTTCAACTTGTTTGGAAAGTAGCCAATACCAAACTAAATTCTAGTATATTGGTAAAATTCAACTAATTGTAACTTCGAAAGGCCATTATTTTATCTCTTCCAAATCATGATAATATCGAATCACATTAAATCATATTAATAAAGTACGTAAGAAATACAACTTTGTTTATTTTAATTTATAAACTAAAGTACAACTTGTTTTCTTTTTTTTCAATTTGGAAAGAAATGCAAAGCCACAGAAACCACGTGTAATCAAAACGTTCCTAAATCAACGATCATGATTTGATTTAGAATAGTCTTCGTTTGACTAAGTCGAATCCAAATAATAAATATATAAAGAACTAACGAAGGCAAAGTCTTTTTTTTCTTTCTTACAATCTCAGAGAGTCTGTCTTTTAAACACAAAATGGCTAACCCCAACGAGTGGTCTCAGTTCTACAACACCAACCAAACCTTCTTCACAACTTCCACCACCGCTTCAACAGCCGTCACAACCACCACCACCGGCGAGACCACCTCTACAGACTCTCGTCTGAGTCCTGAAACCGGCCGTGTAGCCAAGCCGGCACGTAGAAGATCAAGAGCCTCACGCCGAACACCAACAACACTTCTCAACACCGACACTTCCAACTTCCGTGCCATGGTTCAGCAATTCACCGGTGGTCCATCCGCTATGGCTTTTACATCCGGTAACACTACTTCTGGCTTCAGCCTCACCTCATCGTCGGATCCATCCGCAGGATCTTCCCAACAAGCTCCTTGGCAATATAATTTCCAGCCTCACGCGCCGCTGCAGCCGCCACAACGTCCTTATATGTTCTCGTTGAGCAACGTGAATCCCGTGGTCGGGTATAGTAATATGAACAACCCTAATACGGTTGTTTCCGGTGTGTTTGGGACTGTGGATGGTGGTGGTGGTGGTGGTGGTGGAGGAGGAGGAGGTTCGGCTCCGTCGTTGAAGGATGCGACGAATAGTAATACATCTTCTTCGAGGCTACAATGAAAAAACGATTGGATTCTTTTGAATTATTTTTCTTTTCTTTTCGCATAAAGGCAGAAATGTTAGGTACTGACTTTCTTTGTCATAGAATGAAAACTTTGACTTTATATTTAAGTTTTTTTCTTTTGCATATTTGAGATTTTATCTTTGTTTTAAACATAAGTTCATAGCGTTATCCTGATGGACCTAAATAGGCAGATATTCATTGACTGAAGTTGCATATTTGCATTCCAATAAATTGTCAATTGTCAATTAGAAAAAATAAAAAGTCTTATCCAAACAAACATGTATAATTTTTAAGAGAAAAATATATCATTCATATGGAATCCATGTTTTTCTTATACTTAGTTAAATTCAAAAAAAAATGCTCGAATGCCAATGTACTTCACATATATTAGACATCAAATATTTCCACGTGAAGTTCTCAAGTGCATGTGAAATTTTATATTCTTCAAATATTGGTCAATGGATATATAAAAAAAACGTGCGTAGAATGGAGGAAATAGGCAGTTAGCTTATCTCCAACTTTTTTTGTATTCTTATTGGATGGTAGACATTCAAACATGATGAAACTAATAAACTAATGTGGATGTGGCTTGACCAAAATATTAGAGAATATTAATATGATTAAGTTATAACTTTATAATTTTTTTCGTATACGGTAAAACCTCTATAAATTAATAATATTGGAAACAATATATTTTTATAATATTTTATTAATTTATTATATTTATTAATTTACAGAAATGTTAAAATATCAGTTTATGATCGAAAAAATTATTGATTTATCGAAATATTAATTTATAGAGTATTAGTTTATAGAGATTTTATTGTAGTTTCATACATAATCACATATCATATGACTTGTAGACGGATCGAAAACAGTGATTAGCCTTTTCCCGTTCACAATTTGATCGCCTCTAGTTTCTGAAAATTATTTGGCTTTTACTTTTATTGTTTCAATCATTAGCTTTTAAGATCATTGAAATCTATTGAAGGAGAATTTTCCTAAAGACCCGACTAATATTTAAAATAAAATATGGAGAAGAGTCTATTGGATCATATAAAAAAATCAAACTCCTTTTGCTTTTTGTTAAAGTATAGAAATCAAACTTGCCTTTCGTTCGGAAACAGGGAAGTGTTTTGGTTAAGGTAGGCTACCAAGTACCAACATGTCTAGATTCTTACGTTATCGTCTATTTCGTTTCCTTTTCCTTTCAATCCCGTCACGATAACATTAATCTATAAAATAAGATAGTTACATTAACATTTTCTGTTAAAATTGAAATAGATATAATCAAGTTTATAAATGTCATAAACCATTCTACAATTAATAATTAGTTTTGAGTTGAAAATTATAATTTTTGCTTTTATTAAATATATGGATACACTATATTCATCCAGTTTTCATATACCCATCCAAGTATTTATTAACGTGCATTGCCATAAAATTATGATTTAGACTCAGACGGGTCTCTGACGTTGATCGATGGATCGATGTAATATAGAGTTTGCCTAATATACCAAAGCCTCGTCGCATTCACATGTGATAACTAATACTAGTAGTTGCGTATGTCTTTAGATTTTTTTTTGGATTTGTATTTAGATTTGAAATTTTGGATTTTGGATTATAGATTCCTACGATAAATCCATAGTAAATTAATGAAAGAGAATCATTTATCATATCTTAAGCGTGTTTCTTTTAGACAAAAATAATAATATAAAAAGGAATATATACATTATGACGAAATTGAGTGAGAAATGGGTTGGGAAGAGGGGATGAATCTAAAACACATTGTAGGTCCCATTCCCCTTCAGTGAAATTGCACTTCTCCTTTCTTTTCTTAAAATGCATTTTGACACCACTTTACTATTTACTGTACAAAGCAGTTAAACACACTCAATCATATTTCTTTTTAATATGATTTTAGGTGTTAAAATATATAAAAATTATTGTCTTAACAACTAGACTAAAAAGTAATTTAAACACACATGGTTAAATTGGAACAAACTTTCCAATATTCTTTCGCCTAACAGTTTTTGCAATAATATTAAAAATATATTTACTTGGATATAAATATATTCATATGAGAATCAGTCAAATGACTCAAAGCCCTCTTGGGATGAATAAAATTATTTAATTATATATATATATATATATATTTATATGAGTTTATGTAGTGGTGAGTATTGGTTGAGTGGTAGCTTTTTAGATGGTCATGTATTTATCAAACTTCATAAACCATGCGCTAGGTGTTTCCTGGGTGTCTAAATGAACAAAATATGTTTCAGAATTTAAAATTTTCTTAGTCCACGATTTAAATTTGGCCAATGTTTGTTTTCTTGTTTATAATCACTATTTTTCTTTATAATTTCTTTTATGAACTTCAAAGCAAGTGTAATTATTAGGTTCAAATCTTTCTTTCTTTTTTGCTACATGAAATTTTAGGTATAAAATTCAATTATATTCATCATTTATTTTAAATTTATGAAAAATGAAAATAATTATATAACTAGCATTCTTCTTTCACTCGTCCAAATCCAAACTTGGAGTAACAATTGGGAATGTTGTCAGATACAAATCACCTCTCATATCTTTAGCCAAACCATTGATTACATCATATATCTCATGAGACTGAGGATGCTCTTGATCTCTAGACACAAAACTATTGACATAACCTGCAACTTCAATCCCACTGCGACCAACTTCTTTCCTTAAACCCTTTTCTCTCATTCCTCTCCTCACCTTATCAACACTCCTCCAATTTTGTTCCTCAGCATACATATTCGAGAGCAAAACCTGATACCCGGAAAAGTTCTTTCCTTTATCTAATTCAGCTAACTTCTCTGAAACAGTTTCAGCAAGCTCAAGCTCACCGTGTAGTCTACAAGCCCCGAGTAGTGAACCCCATAGCTCAGAGATGTTTCCTTCTTGACCAAGTTTTTTAACAAAGTTGTAGGCTTCATTAACCCGACCAACTCTCCCTAACATGTCAGTAATGCAACAATAGTGCTCACTTGAAGGCTGAATGTTATAAAGTTCTCTCATTTCCTCGAATATTTTGAGACCTTCCTCCACTAGACCAGAATAGCTGCAAGCTGATAACACTGCAACAAAGGTGATAGCGTCAGGTTTGATTCCCGAATCTTTCATTGATCGAAACAACGAGATAGCTCTCTCGCCCATTCCATGTTGACCATACCCCAATATCATCGTAGTGTATGTTACAGAGTTTCTCTCTTTCATTTGAGAAAATATGTTTTCTGCATACTTTATAGCTCCTGATTTTGAATACATATCAACTAACGCAGAAGCGACAAATACGTTCTGATCCAAGTATTTCCTGATAGAGGCAGCATGGAGCTGTTTACCTAAGTCGATACTACCTACTTGGCTACAAGCAGGGAGAATCGATGCCACGGTTACAGCATTGGGTTGGATGTTCTGTTCTAACATCTTCCTGAACACAAGAAACGTTTCCTCTGTGTGTCCATTCTGCGTGTACCCGGAAATCATAGAATTCCAAGTAGCTTGATCTCTTTCAGCATAACCACTTCTCTCAAAAAGCTTCTGTGAGATCCTAATTAGACCTGACTTAGCATACATGTCGATAAGGTAACTATTCATTCCCTCGAACTGAATCCCGTGCCTGATAAGAAAACCATGAGTCTGCTTCCCAATCTCCTTGTTTCTAAGATTTGATGCAGCCGAAAGCAAAGCCGTCACAGTTATGTAATCAATCTTAAACCCTTGCTTCTGCATCTCATTAACCAACATCAATCCTTCATCATCTAGGCCATTTTGGACAAATGCAGAGATCATAGTGTTCCACGATACAACATCTCTCTCTCTCATTGAATCAAAGACTCCAAATGACTCGTACACAGAACCACACCTTGAGTACATCACCATCAACGAGTTAAACATCACAATAGGTAGCTCTTGAAAGTTCTTGGCCACAAAACCATGAAACTGTCTGCCTAGTTCCACTTGCTGCAGTGCTGAAACTGCACCCGCTGCCAAGAGGAACGTTACTTCATCAGACACAATCTCTTTTGATCCTATTGCTTCAAGAAAAAGCTCGATACTTTCAACAAGACAATCGTTCTGAACATAGACACCTATCATTGTATTCCAAACCTCGATGTTTCTCTCAACACAAGAATCAAATACTCTCCGTGCTGATTCAAGATCACCAAGCTCAGCATACATAGAAATAGCCGAACTCACCACAAACAAGTCCTTCACATATTCATCTCCCAATTTAAGCATCAAACCATAAAAAACATTAGCTTTCTTAATGCTTTTAGAAGTCGACACTGCAGGAAACACATTAACAAAGCTAACCGGACTCGGCTTTATCTCCATTCTCATCATTATCCCAAATTGCCTACAAGCTTCTGAATTTCTCCCTGTTTTCACATACCAAGAAATCAATGTATTCCATGCCACAACGTTCTTCTTACGCATATTATTGAAAACTTTACGCACCACATCATACTCAGAATAATCCAATTCATTCCCAGGAGAGTTCAAACAAGAAACATACATATTCATCAGAGAATTATGCACAACCCTGCTTGAATTCTGTAAACAACGGATCAAATGGCAATGCACAGCTTTACCAGCTTTCAAATTCTTAGTCTCAGCACATGCCTTGAGAGTGGAAGAGTAAGTGTAAGGATCACATTTGGTGAAAGGAGCAGTCTTTTTCATCCGGGAATAGAAAAGAAGAGCTTCGTGTGGCAGATTATTGCAAATAAAGCCGATGATGATTGTGTTCCAGAGAACAGTAGTTGGTTTAGGAATTGCGTCGAACAGTTGGCGTGCGAGTTGTGGGTTTCCATCTTGACAGATTTTACTGAGGCGGGAACGAATTGAAGGTGTTTGGGGAGTGAGGGTTGGCGGGGAAAATGTAGAAGAATGACGGGTTTGATTTTGCGACGGAGATTGTAACGATAGTGGTGGCGGTGGTGGAAGAGGTAGAGCTGATCCAGCCATTGAAAAGGAGATGATGAAGAAGAAGAACAAAAGAGCCTTTACTGGCTCTGTTCTCTTCTCTATCTCTTTGTTTAGTGATAAGAGTTTGTTTTGTTAGTTTTTTTTTTTTTTTTTTTTTTTTTTTAAATCTCAGCCTTCAAATTTTGTATCCTATATTATCTGAAAAATATGAATTTCATCACTGTACAAATGCTACTTTGTTTCTACGCATATTCGAAAAAATTAAATCACAAAACCAATGTAAGAGTAAATAAGAAGTCGACTTCATTCTGTCTCGTAAAATTTGGGCCTAAATAATGGCTTATATATATTGGGCTCTAAGTTGCTTTAGTATCTTTGAGTCGGCCCAAACTTATAACCATGCATTCATGTTGGACAAAAACCAAATCCTTCAAAAAATTTCTTAAAATGTAACTATGTAAGAACGACAATGTATTTTCTTTTTAATGTCAGCGAACATTTTATATTTTCTTTTTCATATATATTTATGTATGATTACGTTGTTGTGTTTGCTGAAAATATATTTATGAAATAGGTGGCATATCTTAGCTAGCCACTTCAGTTTTAGAACACTACAACGTTGATTAAGAAAAATACTAAATTATTATCATATATACTTGTGTTAATGTACATATGTGTTGTAAATGAATATGTCGGTCAGTTTTACCTGTTATCGGAAAACAGAAACATATGTGTCAAAATTTTATTTCAAAGCCAGCTAAATATAGCATAATAATAAAATTCAAATCCAGACAAAATATAAAAATTGACAAGTCATAAATATGTTTTTACAATATCGTAGAGTTCTGATAAGATATTTGTACTCTATATATAATATCCCGAGTATGTTGGCTTCTTTGGGCGTCTTGCTGTGCTAAACGATATATTATAGAATTTGTTTTTTTGGGGGACCTTGCACAATAGACGTCTCCTAAATCAATAAGAAGAGATGAGCCACAAAGACTACTAAAAGTAATGTAAAGAAGAAGAAAAAAACTAGTAATAGTAAACAAGAAATTAATACTTGTACGATAATACTGTGTTCCACAAATGTGTTGTTAAATTCCCAAAAATCGGTAAGAAAGGTCCTCCTCTGCTAGCTTCTTTCACCAGAGTTTGATCGACTCCATAACGAAGCGCAATGGTAATTCACACGAGACTTGGAGACGGCATAAACGCGTTTGACTTAAGTGCGTTCGTATTCGATTTCTGTTGCAAATAAATTTTTGGCACATACCTTATTTTCTAATAGAGGTAGCAAAGTAAATGCCCACTCTATTAAGTTCAATTAAAATCATATCCATTTGTAGAGGTTCAACATTGAAAGTGCTTCTTTTCTTTTTTTTTTTTTGGTTTTTTTGGTTAGTATTATAAAACAAATACAAATTGTACCTAAGGTTTTTTTTTCGCAAATTTTCTCCAAAGTTACGTATCCCCAGCACATAATTCTTTTACAAAAGAGGAGGACACAAATTTCAATCAATCGATCAGAGCAAGGAAAACTTTAGAAGAGATTCACGAAATTGGACATGGAGTTACAACATGAGTTTGGTGGAATACTCAGAACCACGTCGTGAGGTAATAGAGAGTTGTAACATGACTATGGTGCAGCAGCGGCTCAATAATTTGAAACAAAATTTTTGGCCATGTTAAATATTTAGATATAGGCTCTAATTATGCGTAAGAAAAAAATTCCATTATTTTGAACCCTAAAATACATTAAAAATTTTGTCAATTTATTTTGAGTTATGTGTAATTGCACTACTCGTACATATCCAGAATCTTCCTTGCTATGGTGAAATACTCGGAAGTTGGAACATGTGGTGTGGTGAGGTAACATTGGAAAAAAATGCCTTCTCTATAATGTAAACTTTTCAAATATTAATCTTTTGAAGAATAGTATAAAAATAATACTCTCTTTATATGATAAAACCGCGCGCTTAAAGGACCAAACAAAAATTTATGATCAAAATAAGTTACAACTCTTTATTTTGCTTAGACTTTCACAACGGCAACATTTGAGAAGTGTAAATAAAATATCAAAACGATTATCGCTTATTTGTGTTCCCATTTTTTGCTCTTTTCTGGAGGTGATGGACAGATGTGTCCATAAGAGTAGTACTTAGTTCTAAGTCGACGACCAGTAGTTTTTCTTTTAATTTCTTTTTAATTATTGTCGTGGTTGTGACTTGTGAGAGGAAACAAATAGACGAACTCTTTGCTTTTGTTTTCTTTTTAAGAGAACTAAATCTTTAGAAACGATAGACTCTTCACGGGTTACACTGTTTTTTACTACCTGCCAAACTCTAACCAGCCAGCTTTGTAAACGCGTCCATAACTTTATTTCGTGTTTTCACCATAAATAAATCGCAAGGACAAATTTGTAGTACTTTTAATCATGATTTTATCACAAAATAGTAGGTTTTGTACTTTGTAGCTCTACAAAATTTGAATTAGAAAATAAATCAGATTATATTTTGCGATATTTGTCAATAGATGTTAAAATGAATATATGGTAAAAAAAAATATGTTCAATAATGACTTTATTACAACTTATCTCCTTTTTTAGAAAGTAAATTTGCAGTTTTGCTATTTCAAATAGTGTGTGAAATTGTTGAAAAAAAATCATCGTTGAATTTTCCCGATCAATATACTAGATTTAAGCTTTAATTAGTGTTGACCTATTTACATTAAATTTGAAATCCTACTCTATATACGATCATTTTCACTAGTATTATAGTATAACATTAATATTAAAAATTTTTACATTGAGAATTATCAATCACGTACGTAACTCAATCATTGAAAGAGCTGATGGTTAAAAACGCACACTAAGATAATATCTTTCACAAGCGGGAGACAAAAAACCAAAGGAAACAGCTCGAACCAATAACAAAACCATAGTAAGAAACAGCTATTAAACTTATTGGTTTTTTTTTTTTTTGATATAGAGCTATTAAACTTATTGTTCTGAAGTCTAGATTTGTTGTGTTACCGAAATGGCCGAAATTAGATATAGATCTATGTTAGAGTTAACCAATTCATAGTAATTCGGTTAAATAATTCATTTTAGAGTTGTTATTAAAAAAATTATAGGATTAGAAGATTAGATTAGTGTTAAAATTGTTGTTTACTGTGATTGATTGCCACCATAGTTAACTACCGTAGATGCTTCAAATGGCAAAATATTAGATTTTCAAATGATTCTAAATTACTAATCTAGATTTGGTTTGGAATTCTCGTTTATAAAAAAAATAACATTGTTTCGATCGGAAAATTATTATAGGAAAGTTAGTTACTTTCTCAATTAGTGAAAAGTTTCAACATGTAATCTAATTTGTCTAGTAACCAACGGAAACCCAAATATTGTAACTTGATTCGAGATTTATCAACCTATATATATGAATATTTTGAATAAGGTCTATCAAAGATTTGAGATTGTAACCAAAACTGATTCTCTTTTCTTTTTTTGTATAGGTAGAGACATAAACTAAGAACCAAAAGAAATTGCCTAAAATCCTTATTAAAAAAGTGGACCTAATAATACGGCAGGAAAAAGAAGAAAAGAGTGAGAAGGATGTCTCTAATTATATCTTGTGGCTATAGAAAAATAGAGAACGAGAGTGTCTTTTAATTCAAATAATAATGACAAAATTCCCTCATAATTTGTCTACCGACTGGCCATTACACTACAAAAACCTTTGGATGCTCCCATTGTTTTCACCCGATAATTACAAAATGACTGGCCAAAACATTAACAAGGTTTAGTTTAGTGACTAGTTTAAACGCTAATAGACTATGCATTCTCTAATTAATGTTAATAGACTCACGCTTGAGAAATGAGCATGTCGGTACGTACATTTCTCTGATTTATGCGTTTGGTTTTATGATATTACTGTATTAGATATTTTAGCATCTTGATCTGAGATTTAAAATAAGGTGCAAACAATAGAAAATCACAATGGAGATTGATAAATATTATAGAATAGAATAGTTTATTGAGTTGTCTTGAATATAAAATCCTAATATATATATATATATATATATAGTGGTAACATTAACATAATGCTAATACCCACATAATATAAACTTTCATAATTCAACTCTAATACATAATGTAAATCACTTGTACAAGAAGTAATATAGAAATCTAGAGAATATTCTTCTTTTGGGCTTTACGGGATTCACTTTATAACCGGTCTTTGATGGTCTACAATACTTTATCCGATCCACATCTTGTTCCCCAAATTATCTCTAATACTCCTCTGCATGACAAATGTGGTACGCGAAACGCAAACTCTGCAATCACAAAGCAGAACACGTATGTCGTGGACATCTTGTCGAGGACAGACTAAACATGTCAATAAATTCTTCTAGAGAAGGTTAGATGATAAACAAACAAATATGGGGCAGAATCGGAGATCATTCTTCGACAATCCCGGATAAACTTCTTTCTTAAAAATAGGAGTGAAACTTCAGTTTATCTTTGGTCTTGATAAAAGGAATAACAATATCATGTGGGTGCAAATCATGCGACACCACAAATAAATGTTTTTGTCTTAGAGAGTCCACAAACCGGAATAAAATTAACCTAAAAACATGAGCGTTCTAATAAAACTCCTCCGTAATGGTAAACCATAAACAAACTCTCCCATAAAAAGGAAATAACAGATCATATAACAATTTGGAAAATAATATAATCAATAATAAATTCCAGAATAATAAAAAAATTATAATCCATGAAAAAACCTTAGAAATCATTAAAGAAAACCTCTATATTAGTTTTTGTATCCAAAACCAATATTAAGACAATAGTCCAACGAAGAAAAATAAAAATCAAAACCAAAAGTAAAACTCCATTAACTTAGTTAAAACTTAAAAACAGATCACATGTCCACACTTTTCTTTTGCTTGACGTCGTCATCATTTTTGTTTCCTTCCTCATTTTCAGCTTCATCCGACGGTCATCTTGACCACAAGATTCTTAATGCAGAATTAAAAAAGTGTTTATCCCATAGGAATCGAGAATCAAATCTTCTGATACGATGATAAATATTATAAAATAGAATAGTTTATTGAGTTATCTTAAATATAAAATCCTAATATATATATATATATAGTGGTAACATTAACATAATGCTAATATCCACAGTAAATTTTTCTAATTCAACTTTAATACATAGTAGAAATAACTTATACAAGAAGTAATATAGAGATTTAGAGAATATTTTTCTTTTGAACTTTACAAGATTCACTTTATAACCAATTTTTGATGGTCCACAATACTTGATCTGATCTACATCCTGTTCCCTAAATTATCTCTAATAGAAATATATCTTTGTATGTCGTTAAAATATTAAATCATAATGGAGATATATCCTTGTATATCGTTAAAATATTGATAATCGTTTCATTCGAAACAAATAAACATATAAGACAATAATTAAGCGAAGTTTATGCTGCCGAATGCTGACAAATCTATCTTATAGTTGTGGTTTTTTTTTCTAAATATTTTCACTCGATCGTACGTTATATATATATATTGGCTTATAAGTAGAGTATATATGAGTATGTCCAAGAAATTCAAAAATAAAATAAAAAGTTTTTTTTGTCGGAAAATTAAATATTTAGTATGATTTTTTGTTTATAACCAGAAACTTCATGGTTTTGGCAATAATCAGTTTTCTTTTATAAATAATATTTGTGGTGGATGGACAAAACGTGAATTTTCTTTTTATAAACAGAACATTTTGGATTCTAATTCAGGTATAGTAGAACTGAAAATTGTACTTTTCTTATTAATTAGTAATCTAACCATGCTTACTTAAGTATTACAATAAATGATCATTGTGTCATTAAAGTGGAAGAAACATAAAATGATCCTTTAAACATTAACACAACCTATCCAAATTTACAGCTCAAACAAGTCTCTGCAGGATTCAAAATTTTATATAAATTCACCTTTGGATACGCCCAATAGATATTCAAACATTTGGATGAGACAAATATATGCCAACTAAGGAAAGTGTGACAAAACCCTTTGTATCTTTTTCTGTAATCAAGTGAACTAATAAGGCATAATCAAATCCAGTTTCAATTATCTAAATAGCAATTTGACGCTTACAATTATTATATATACAAATAAAATATCTTATAAGAATTTTTCTATAAAGAGTACACGTACACTCATGTATCTACTTACTCACTGCTTCCACAATCCCAAACCCCCATTCTAAAAAATGGGGTCTCGCACACAAAACCTCCCCTTTCTCGTTCTCCTCCTCCTTGGCCTCCTCGCCATGTCCTATGCTGCTTGCGACTGTAGTCCTAAACCATCACCAGCTCCTCACAAACCGCCAAAACATCCCGTTAAACCACCAAAACCACCTGCCGTCAAACCACCTAAACCACCGGCAGTAAAACCGCCCACCGTCAAGCCACACCCCCACCCTAAACCTCCCACCGTTAAACCACCCACCCGAAAACCTCCCACCCCAAAACCTCCCACCGTTAAACCACCCACCCCAAAACCTCCCACCGTTAAACCACCCACCCCAAAACCTCCCACTGTTAAACCGCCTACCGTCAAACCGCCACATCCCCATCCTAAACCACCCACCGTCAAACCACACCCTCCCATCAAACCAAGCCCACCCATAGTAACCCCACCAACACCAACACCACCTGTCGTAATGCCACCAACACCAACACCACCTGTCGTAATGCCACCAACACCAACACCACCCATCATAAAGCCGCCGGTACCAACACCACCTGTGGCAACGCCACCAATGCCAACACCACCCGTCGTAACACCGCCAATACCAACACCACCTGTCGTAATGCCACCAACACCAACACCACCCATCATAAAGCCACCGGTACCAACACCACCTGTGGCAACGCCACCAATGCCAACACCACCCGTCGTAATGCCGCCAATACCAACACCACCTGTCGTAATGCCACCAACACCAACACCACCCATCATAAAGCCGCCAGTACCAACACCACCTGTGGTAACGCCACCAATGCCAACACCACCCGTCGTAACGCCGCCAATACCAACACCACCAGTCGTAATGCCACCAACACCAACACCACCCATCATAAAGCCACCGGTACCAACACCACCTGTGGCAACACCACCTGTGGCAACACCACCTGTGGCAAAACCACCTGTGGCAACACCACCTGTGGCAACACCACCTGTGGCAAAACCACCTGTGGCAACACCACCTGTGGCAAAACCACCTGTGGCAACACCACCTGTGGCAACACCACCTGTGGCAAAACCACCTGTGGCAACACCACCTGTGGCAACACCACCAACACCAAAAATGCCATGCCCACCACCATCATCTCCTATAACGCCTAAGCCAGAGACTTGCCCAATCGACACGTTGAAGCTAGGTGCTTGTGTGGACGTTCTTGGAGGTTTGATTCACATTGGGCTAGGGAAAAGTCATGCTAAGGAAGAGTGTTGTCCGGTTTTGGGAGGTTTACTTGACCTAGACGCAGCCGTTTGTCTATGTACCACCATTAAAGCCAAACTTCTCAACATCAACACCATTCTCCCCATTGCTCTTGAGCTTCTTCTTGATTGTGGAAAAACTCCACCACCTGGCTTCAAGTGTCCCACTTAATCAATGTAGAGTGATGAGAATATCTTGACGACTCCGAAGGTTTCGTTGTTTCAAGAATTTGTTGGTTTCATAATCTCTTTGGTAATGGGAAGTTACTTTGCGTGTGTGCGACCTTTTGCTACATATTTCATTTGATACAATAAAGAGGTTGTTTGTGTTTGCGATCTCAAGTTCTTTGGTTTTTCATGTTATGCTGTACCTTTAAGATAAAAAATGTAAAACTATATCACTTTTTTTTAATATAAACAAGTTTGTATCTGCCTAATCTTGTTGTTATGTACATATGTAGTTAACGTACGTTGTCGCATGGGGTAAAACAAATATGATTTTTATAGCACATGCGCGTTTGTACTGATGCATAGGCCTTGCACTCTTATAAGGCGTGTGAAGAGTAGAATACGTGAAAAATCGGCAGCGAACCTAAAAATAAGATTGAAATAAGAAGTATGATGATGATGAAACGACGACGCAGCTACTGACCAAGTACATGTGTTTAAATATCGTTGTCTACACGTATATCCATGCTAAACAAAATTATATATCATACTTTTTCTCCAAATGCTTGATAAATAAGATGGATCATACTATATAGATATGATTACGAAATTTGATATGTATTAAAAATTAAAGAAAAGTTAGTGCCTTCAATTCTAAAGTTTGAAAATATCTTGTAACTATGAAGTAACAATTATTTCCCACACATAACAAAATTCAATATATATATTTACATACTTTTATACAAAAAGATACTGTCTGTTTCGCCTATCGGGGATGAAATATGTAAAACATTTACTTTGTGAATACAACATATATATATACACACACATATACATATTCTTGCATGGTTTTTTTTGTTCAAGGTATATCCTCACTGATATGCGTATAAATACATCCACGTATAACACTTTTTTTTTTTTTTGGCGAACCATGTATATATATCTAGTTAATAACGTAATATGTCTAATATTATTCCATTAGTTTATAAATATTTGAACTTTAAAACCAAAAAAAAATATGTTTGAACTTTGGGCTATTAGAAAAGACAAATAAAAATATTAAATCAACAAATGAAGATAAAATATTAACAGTTGGTAAAAACTAAAAAGAGAAATAGAATTTACATACGGCGATCTCCTTTATCCAGGATTTCACTACAATGGAGTAGGATGACCATAAGAACAAAAGCGTATGTGGACCACCAAGTACATCTACATGACTACATATATGATAAACAACAACAAAAAAAAACCGAGTTATATCTTATATTGGGCTTCAGTTTAGGAATTGGGCTTTCACAGTATTCCATTAAGTATACATAGTTGGGCCTAATCGGAAAAGCAGAAAATTTCTCTTTTTTGTTTCTGTCTTGTCGAACAAGTTCACATCTCAGAGGTCGCCTTTTATCGAGCAAGTTCTCTGCAAAATCATAGAAGGACCCAAAAGAGAGTGAAACGAATCCTTCTCAGGTAAAATTACTTATTCAGTTCTTCAATCGAATTGTTTCTCATCCTTCTTAATTCCTAAACTTTTCGGAATCTGAGTATCTTCGTTTCCTGTTTTGAATTTGAGTTGCTGGATCTGTCTTGAACGCAGTATTTGCTATGAAATCTTCAAATTTAGATAAACCCTAGCTAGATGCGATTCTGGGAAATGTAATTCTGTAGTTTTTAGGGCATTTTATAGTCTATCAGTGATTGTCGACTAATTCCTAATTGGTATTAAGTTTCTTCGATTTTTCTCATCTCTCTTGTGAATGTGATTTCATTGCTATGGTTTGTGTTGATCTCAAAGTAACAGTGATTGATAAAGCTAATTGCTTTACCTAGATGATTTAGCATGGTTTTAATCTGAATTAATCGGGTGAGTTGATAGCTGTGATGTCAAAGCCCTAATTTTGGGTTCTCAGAACTGGTCTTGTGTCTTAGGGAAGAATGAATTAGTGTCAATGCTTTGTTTGCAGCAGTTTTGTTTATGCGAAAGTGATGTAGCTGCAGTTTTTTTGGCTTGCAGATTCCATAATTGTAATGAGCCAGCATGTTTCTTTTGTAACCATGGAGGTTTATTCTCTGAAAAGTTCTTTGTTTTCATCATAACCTAATGTATGAAACTTTAAAGATTCGATTTTTTCTCACTTACATTTTTCGATGCATTCTCGTTCACGTCTAATGTTTTTGAGAATGTTCATAGTTGGCTCAGTTTTTTAAGAATAGCATTTGATCTTGAATTTTTAAACTTATACTAATGCATTTGTTTGGTACTGGTGCAGTTGTTAAAAAATGTCTCGGAGATATGATAGCCGTACCACAATCTTCTCGCCCGAAGGTCGTCTCTACCAAGTTGAGTACGCTATGGAGGCCATTGGAAACGCCGGTTCTGCAATTGGAATCTTATCCAAAGACGGTGTTGTGTTGATTGGTGAGAAGAAAGTTACCTCAAAGCTTCTTCAAACCTCCACCTCAACTGAGAAAATGTACAAGATTGATGACCATGTTGCTTGTGCTGTGGCTGGTATAATGTCTGATGCTAACATACTCATCAACACGGCTAGAGTCCAAGCTCAACGTTACACCTTCATGTACCAAGAGCCTATGCCGGTTGAGCAGTTGGTTCAATCTCTCTGTGACACAAAACAAGGCTACACACAATTCGGTGGTCTTCGTCCGTTTGGAGTCTCCTTTCTTTTTGCAGGATGGGACAAGAACTATGGTTTCCAGCTATACATGAGTGACCCAAGCGGGAACTATGGTGGTTGGAAAGCTGCTGCCATTGGAGCAAACAATCAAGCAGCTCAGTCTATTCTGAAACAAGACTACAAGGATGATGCAACCAGAGAAGAAGCGGTCCAGCTTGCTTTGAAGGTTCTGACCAAGACAATGGACAGCACAAGCTTAACATCTGAGAAGCTAGAGCTTGCTGAGGTGTTTTTGACTCCATCAGGGAATGTTAAGTACCATGTTCACTCGCCTGAGTCGCTCACCAAGCTCTTGGTGAAGCATGGTATGACTCAACCCGCTGCTGAAACATCCTAAGCCCAAAAGTATCTCTGATCTTATTCGCCTGGTATGGTGTTTCGGCTCTATGTTTGTAGTTCTCTGTTTTACAGCTTTCCTTTGGCTTGAAGTTAAACTATGGTGATGAAACTAGATCTGACAATGTTATGAATTTATCTCAAGTTATTGGAGTTGATATATTATCTCGTAATTTTAGATATTTGAACGTGTTGTTAAATATATTTTATTCATATTTGTTTAGGTTAGTCTGAATTTCTTCATTTCATTTACTTGAATACAAAGCATTCTTCTTGTCGTTTTTAAAGAAGTAAACGCAATTTTACGTTGAGATTCTTGGAACTACAAAAGAGTAACGTTTAAGGAAGAACAGAATCACAACTCTGGATTTTTTGGAGTTTCTTAAAATATTCTTGGTATTATTATCACAAGAATACTTAGATTTAAGTTTGTATCAACAAAAACCTAAAACACCTGCATTGACATGATCCTTTCTTTACTTTTCTTTACACACGACTTTGTGACAGCAAACTTAAACAAAGGAAAGATAAATACTTTGAGAAATAAATACATTGTAAATATAATTTGACTCCTTCAGCTCTCTCTATCACTCTATGTACAAATATAGCATAAAACTAATCAAGAGCAAAGCTTCGGAAGCGATCTGTTGCTTCCTCTGTTCGAGTTCTTTGATCTCTTCTTGATAACTTCCATTTGATTCTGCATTTTCAAACAAGCTCTCTCCAATTCCATTACCCTCCATTGTATCCCTTCAATATGTTCCTTCAGCTTCTCGTTATCTCCTGAAAGCTCAACCTTGTCTAGTCGGAGTATGAGCTGCTTCTGTTGTTGTTGTTCATCTGGTGTCTCAATCGCCTGAAACTTTGTGTTACGCGAAATGTGTGTTCTTGATTCTCCTGAAAGCTTCTCGTAACTTAAAGTTCTTATCAAGTTGAGTTTTTCGCCATTGGTTAATCCTGTGTGAGCCTGAACAAGCCAAGAAACTGTCATTTGTATGATAAAGATCAAAACTTTCTTTTACCTTATTGAGTTTGAGAAACATACCTCGAGATACATATCGATAGCACGATAGATTTCTTCGTGAGATTCTCTAGCTGAATCTGGAACGAGTGTGAGGAGTGACAAAAATTTTGAAGGTTTCAAGCAAGGATCAGCTGCTACTTCAGCTATGTACTGATCAATCAAGTTTGAGACTTTCTTCAATTGTGATCCTCTTCTTTCTCCGTCAAGGAAAGCTTTTGCGAATCTAAGAACGAGATTCACATAGTACAAATGACTCGATTTCGATGGAGATGGAACAAGAAGATTGTCAAGTGTCACTTGTTCCAATTGATGACCAATCATAAGCTCCAGCTTATTCATACAGCTTTTGTTAATATTCAATCCAAGAGCAAGCCTCAAAACACCAAAAAGGCTCTTGTAAGGGACACAGCTTCGATCCAAGACGTAAAGAGTATCAATGATGGTTTCAAGAATCTTTCGTTTCTCATTAGAGGCCGCTGAGCAAAACTTGACCTTCTGGTAATAGAACAAGAACCTACTTATAACAAGGTTATCGAATTTCCGCGATACCATCAGCTTCAAGAACGTTTCAACCAAACCAGAACATAAAACAAGAACTTCATCGAACCACCACGTTAACCGAACAGAACTATTCTTGAAACTCTCTGTACTCTTACTATCACAAGAAAACCGAAACAAGCTACTATCTGGTGAACAAGCAGAAGCAGCACTAGAAGGACTCACTTCAACGGTTAAACACAGCTTCTCCACAAGCGCATCCATCAATCTCCCAGCTAAATAATCCGCTTCAGACGATGTTTCAACTTCTTGACACTGTTTTAAACCAAGAAGAAGCTCAGGCCAAGCCCAGTACCGAATCTCTTCCATACACTTCTTAGTTTGTTCCAAGACTTTAGTAACTTCCATGAACTTAGCAGCACAATGCAAGAAGACTATATTCGAAGGCATCACAGTAAATTCACCACTTCGATAACAAAATCTCGATACAAGCTCGAAACTTTCAGCTCCACCGGGGAAATCATTAAAGATCACCTTGAAATTCCCATTAGAACAAGTAGATTTCCCAATAAGTTTCCTGAATGTTCCAGAATATGCACATATGATTTGCTGCAGTTAAAATACAAACAACTCATAAGTCATATGATGATTGTAAAGTTAAGTTTTTTGAGTATAATCTTGAAAGACCCACAAGAGAAAAGTTCAAACTTTACTGTTTATGTGAAGGAATAAAGGCAAAGAAAGAGCGATGAACAATTATTACAAGACATTAAATATCAACTACAAAAAGGTCTGTATGTCTCCATTCATGTAAGTAAGAACAAAAGGTAAGTGAATAGTAATCCAAGAAAAATCCAAATTGAGCAACCATATTCTTGAGAATTATCTTTCTTTAGAGAGCAAAACTTTGTTTGATATTACAGAGAAATATGGGAGTAAGTCAGAAGAACAAGTAAGAACAAAAATTGCAATAAATGGTGATGGAGACTTATGCTTCATTACTAACTTAACTGAAACTTTGAGTCTAATATGAGATTTACAGATTCCAAATTAGTTAAAAAAAAAAAAGGAAAAACAAAATTTGTGTGCCCTCATTTTAAGGCAATTCGGTGAGAGGATATTAAATGCTGAATGTAGCAGAGTCACACACTAAACGTGAGAGCCGTAATATTATTATCACAGAATCAAAACAAAACATACACAAAACCAAAAAATTATTGTTTAAAATCACAGTTTCGATACACAAAATTATAACTTTTTCTAAAAATCAACATTGAACACAAGAAAATAATTAAACTATAAGGAAATTGGAGAAACCCAGATAAGAAAAAAGTGAAAATAACATTGAGAAACAATGAAAGTTTTGATTTTTGAGCCTAATTTAGCTGTATGTAGAGACTGTTATATAGAGGAAGAAGAAGAAGAAAGAGTTACCTTATTGAGAAAGATAGTTTCTTCTCCATTGATGTCTACTTCAAGATCAGAACAAGCTTCCATAGCCAAAAACGAGAAAGATAAGATTATCTCTCTCTTTTCTTGATTTTTCTCCCAAAAGGAAAAGAAATGTAACAGAGATGAGTAAGAGTAACAGAGAGAGATGTGGATTTATGCTTGAGAAGAGAAAGAAGACAAAGAGCAAAGGAGCTAAGAAACTTTTGTTTGTTTTCTGATTGTCAGGATTTGTTAAGTCTTCTCTTTTGGTGTCTGTCAAGTCAATTGGTGTAGCACCCACAAATTTTGGTGGTGGGTTTTTATTATTTCTTCATGGAAAACAATATTTTTTTTGGGAAATATTGAGAAGAGTAAACAAAAGAAACCAAAGCAACAAAGGCGTGTCCAAACAAACACCACTCTGTTCACTGTTTTAGTAGAAGAGAGAGATATGAGAAATGGTACCGATTCTGACATTCTTGCTAATAAAACAATTTTAATTGATAAAAGGATATTTTGTTTATTTCCGTACAATGATATAAAGTTTTTCCGTATAGATATATTGTTAGTAAAAGATTATGCAGTTTGGCAACAAAAAAAAAAAAAAAAAAAAAAAGTAAAAGACTATGCCAACACATTTATATACCTTTTGATCAGAGATGATCAATCAGTAATTAATCATTTATTTTTTCCAGGCAATTATAATTAGTTTGAGCCAAAATGGTGAAGCTTTCTAGGCTATGTTCCTTTTTTTCTTCATCATGCTGTATTTATTTATCTCTCTAATCAACTTTTTAATTATTTTGGATTATTTTATCTCATTTACCATAGACTAAACTTGAGTGCGAATCGCGAAGTGGTCAAAGAAAATGGGTTTGATAGAAATGAGAATTTACATATGAGAGATACTTCCTATCAAAGATATCTTTTTTAACAGTAATATTCTGTTTTCAGGTGATAAAATAGCTTTCAGGGAAAAGTTGGATTCGACATATATGGTATAATAAACTAATATTCCAAGTTATTTCTTTATATGAATAATTTTGAGACGAAATCTGAACATTTTTGGAGAAAAATTGATTAGTTCTTCTTGTTTATACTATGATTAGTTAGCATTAAACAACTTATGAGGAGGCAGCATATATGCATTCCTATAACTATGAAATGTTGATATGTATTATAAATTTTAGGTGCTTTGCTGATATTATGGGAAAGTGATGTCACTAACAACTGAATGGAATTAAGTATAACAATTACAGGACGAGCCGAACCCTACTTGGCTCTAGGGTGTAGGAGGATTTAGGCTTTATAGTCTGGTTTGGGCAATAATTAAACCAATAAATTTTCTAAAGCCACATAGCCAATATTGTTTCTGTTTCATAACTAAATGAAAATATTCTGTCTCAATGGTTATGAGTGGCCGGCTTTTGCGACAGAGGTTAGTGAATTAAAAGCATTAAACAATGTTTTCTAACCTTCAAGTTGGTGTATCAATTAGAGAGAATAATGAAAAATAGATTTCCTAACTTGTAAACAATACTGTTTTTTTTTTCTTTTATAAAAAATAGATTTCCTTCTAACTTGTAAATAATACGGTTTTTTTTTGTCTTTTATAAAAGTCATGTGCTTTATTGGTTAGATGCATATACTTCTGTGTTCAATAAAAAGAAGAGATTTTTGCGACCCAATTTTTTTTAATTTTTAAATTTTTTGGCATAAACCCAATAATCCATAAATTGAATCCAGATATAAGATATTGTTTTTTTTTTATAAATAATGATATAAGATATAAGATATAAGATATTGTTAATATGGATGTATACAACTGGTCGAACTTTTGGTAAAAAAACTTATCTAAATATTTTAAATGAAATTTAAAAATGTTCAAATCTCTTTCAATCGTAATTTTATATCTTTATTTTTAATTGAATAACAATATATACAATATTATTTACTCGACCCGAGCATAACATAATTTGTACTATGTGGACCAAACTAGATTGATTTCTTCCTAAATTCTGAAAATCAGTCTGAACCGATCTTATCGTATAATTTCTACTTTCTAGTTTTTTTTTTAATATTTAATACGAAGTTTATCAAACATGCAAAACCAGTAACATATAATATTAATCATTTAAATTTTTGATGATGACATGCAATAATTTACTATCAATATAATTCTTTATATAGGAAAACTTTGTAATATCAATTTCCACAAATCAAAATCATGTATTATTTATTACGTTATGTGGCAAAACAAACAGTAAAAATACTATTTAGAAAATAACCAAAAAAATGAATTATTTAATAAACGGGGCACCGCCACAATAGAATCAAGAAAAACCTAAAAATGTGAAGTATTTTAAACGAAAACAAAATTAATAAAAATAAAAATCATGAGTGTGAGGTGTTCAACTACTCATGCACTAAAGCTCCTAACGTGGTGCACGGAAAAGCCATGAAACGGGCCTCACGTAACTTACTCGCTGACCATTTTACCCCCATATATAAAATGTAATTACAACTATTGGTGTATCTGGCCCATTTGAGGGCCCAACAGTATGAACTACTTTTCAGAGCATTCGGAAAATTAGGTTGTATCTCGGATAAGCTAATTTTTGGTGTAAAATAATGTATTTTAAAATATATTTAGTCCAAACCAAAACGCGAAGAACAAACCTATTTACAACCAAATCAAGGTATAATTTTGGTTAATTTTATTTTTTACTCTATTCAAAATATGTAGAAAAACTACATCAACTAATTCATATTAATTGTAGTTTCTCTTTTACATTGGTTATTGATTTTCTAAACCAAACAAAATCATTTTACTATAAAAAAAAAAAAAATTTAAAACAAAACCAAACTGAAATCCAGGTAACAAAAGTGTTACTAGGCATATAAGGCTAGGCAGAGTGGATATTAAATGTTAAGGTGCTTATGTGAGATACCAATATTGGCCACGTGGTGTAAAACCTAATAAAGTGATCCCAATCATACCATTATACGTTAGGGGAAAAGGTTCCTCCACTACTATACCTTATAAAAAAATCATTTTATAAAATTCTTAATTAACATAGAAATTGATATAGTAATAGTAATACACCAATATATACATAGAAATATGGAACCACCAATGCATAACAATGACTCCCAACTTTTGTTTTTTCTGTTAAACTAATCTAATGAACCCTTGCGTTAAACCAGTAATATATATGCATGTCATATGTGTAGTGTAGCGGCCACGTCGGTTCATATGTTTTTTTTTTCTCTTTTGGCGGGATAAAAAGGAGTTTGTTATATATAACAAAAATCCCAGCTTTGGATCATGTGGTCACATATCTTACCTTTTGCTTGAATCTGTTTTGGAGGGATTCTTATACTTTTGTTGCTTCGTATTTTAAGATTATGAAAACGTATGAATATGATCATTCCTCACACAATTACATAAAATTTGTTAAAAACACACCCTTCTCACCAACTCATATGTTATTGTAGTATAACACTGACAGTAAAAAACATTCCACGTTGTGATTTTTTCTTACATGTATTCATTGCTCATGATCAATCATGTGACATGATACTATTTAACTCGGTACTGGAGAAGCTGGATTTAAACCAAGGTAATATAGGATAGCATCATAGCAAAGACCATTGAATTATTAGCATCCGTCGAGCATTGCATAATTCAGTTGTAATAATCGTATGTACTTAACATCTCGACGAGATGATCTCGTAATATGTTTTTTGTGGGGATATTTTTACTTGATGTGAGAATGTTATATGAATTGAATATTCTTTTAAAAGATTTGCCAAAGGTTTCGGGAAATACGACGAGAAAAAAGGTTTTGGAAGTGTATTTCTTTCTCTTTTTAAACCAGAGCTAAGGGACTAAAACAAAAAGAAGATAAAACATACCCGGAGAAAATGTTTTTAGTAACACAGAAATTACAAATTTTTGAAATGTCTATATGATCTCTCTGTTCTTGCAAGTTGCTGTGACTGCGACAGAGCGAAGAAGTCTAGCGACACTTTTCATGTGTAACTTGATCACTGTAGTTATATATTGTCTCCGTCGGAAATTTTATCATATGCTCTTAATATGTTATGTGTGTAGTTTAACTTAGTTTTGAAAAGGTTAATTTTTGTCGAAGGTTTTGAGAAATTTGCATTTTACTCTTTTTTAAACTGAAGAAAATGCATTTCGAGCATTGACCGAAAAAGGATTTAGAGAACACAAATGTCAAATGTCAATACAGAAGTTTCGAAATATTGTCATCAACCAATGATATAACTATATTTAGTGGGCCTCTTGGCCCAAGAACTAACAATCATTGCATTCGGTTGTGCCTTTGAAATGTGGTAAGATGCTATTTCTAGTGATGAGCTTCTTCAGTCACAGTTACCTCATATAAAAGATGTTATTTCTAGTGAACTTAGACTAAATATTTTTTTTTTATCATTTTTGTTGGCCATCAGACTGAAGAATCGTGACCCTAAATGGGTTGTTTCAGAAGGTCAAAGTCCATACTTTTAATGGGCTCGGAGTCTCAGACTAAAGATTTGTTACAACTTACAATGGTTATAAAACAGACGATCCATTTTACAAGCAATGTGGACTAGTTTAGTAACCTTTTCTTTGATTTAGCATGTTCACTTTTTCGAGAAAACGCGTTACAGTCTACATATATGTTTTCATTTTGGTAGTGTTTAAAAACGTTGAGTTAGTTTCTCATAATTTTTATATTCCTCCGATAGTATTAGTTCCTGTCTTCGTCTCAAATCCACTTGAAAAGAAAAGCGAATTACACTACATTTCTGTAAATTTATTTAGCTTTTTTTTGTTTGGAACAATTTCTTTGTAACAATCACGAATAAAGTAATGAAAAAGCTAGCATTTCAAATTAATTTACCAAAAACAGTTGGAGAGTCAGAACACGTGGCTATGCCCCCAAAACCTTTTCAGTAATATCATTACGATGGCCAAATCCGTAAAATCAGAATTTGTTTCGCTACCTGACAAAAATTGCTGTCCCTGGGATCAGTATCATCTGATTCAACGGTCAAGATTAATACAGTACAAACCTGAAAACTGTCTGGCGAGAGGAGAGCAACAAACAGACGACAAAAATCGCCGCCCTCTCTCCCCCACCCAATCACCATAGTCCACGTGTCTTCCTCTTTTAAATTATTTATTTATTTTTTTCTCCACCCAATCATAACTCTCCACGTGTCCACCTCTCTTTATATTCTCTTCTTCTTCCTCTCTCGCTGGCTAGCTTCGTTCTCATTTCTTCACCTTTCTCTGTTTTTTCTCTTCACCGGAAAAATGGACGATTTTGATTCACTCTCTGATTTACCACCACTTCCTCAAGAGTATAAACCAATGGAGTATTACAGAAACTCAGTCATCAACACTCCTCCTCCGCCACTCGAATCCTTAGCTCCATTTCCACATTCTGATTTCACCTTCTCCGACTTGCTTCAACAGCAACAACTCAACGCCGCCGAGTCTTTCTTCCCGGAACCAAATCTCTCTGTTGCTGACTCGTTCTTACTCGACTCATCTCTATCTCTCTTAAACCGTCACCATCTCACTGAGTCAGCTCAGTTACCAGATCTCAAATCCATCGAAGAAACAACCACCGCCGTGGAAGAGACGAAGACGAAGAACTCGTTTCTATTTCTTTCTCCACCGGACGTGAAACGTCGTAAGTTTCATGGCTCATCTTCATCTTCAACCTCTGGATCTCCAATCGAAAATACTGTTAACAGAAGAAAGAAGATCTCTGATAAGATTAGGTCTTTGGAGAAACTTATGCCTTGGGAAAACAAAATGAGTTTGGCGATGGTTCTTGAAGAATCTTACAAATACATTAAGTTTCTTCAATCTCAGATCAATGTTCTTCGTTGGATGCCTCTTGAATCTGTTTACAACACTGCCGGAGAAGTTGGTGAAACCGATTTGCTCAAATCGCTAACTCGGCAACAGATTCTTCAGGTTCTGGCTAATTCACCAGGTTCACGAAACTTGCTTGCCACGCGTGGTGTTTGTGTTTTCTCTTATGAACAGTTGCTTTCGCTCAAGACGATGTCGAGAAATATCTGAAACAATGGACAGTGATGAAGATTGAAGACGACACAACAACAACAACAAAAAGATGGAAGCTTTCTTTCTTAACTCTGTTTTTACCAAAGAAAAAACTCTGTTTTTTTCCATATTTCTTTTCGTTTTCTGAAATGATCGTAGAAGCTACCTTATGTTTAATGGCTGTGAAATTGAAGCCATTGTTTTGGATATAAGGTTCAATGTACAAAAGTTTTGGATTTATTGATGATATCTAGATGAACTTGAAAAGAACTTTTGCAAAAACTGTGAAATCTTTTATCATTCATAGAGATTGATACATTACATTAAAACCATCAACCATACATTAAAATGTTCTCAGAAAAAATCACTCAAATTCAAGGTTTCATAGAAGAAGCATCTGGTAGCACAAATCCTGCTCCTTAATACTCCACAAAGCCTTCCATTCATCATTCAACTCTTTAGCCTTGTCCTCTCCAATAACCTTGACTCTCTCAAAAGCTTCATTTTCAGAAAATCAAACCTTGCCTTACAATAATTTCCTTTATATTAGGATACAGAACCCAAAACTCTTTCTCAATACCATCATGCTCAGTTTCTGTGTATAGTATACAAAAAAAAATACGCATTTTAGAATATCGATATGGACCTAGTTTCTCCGATTACACAAGATTTTTGTAATTAAATCCACCAAAATGTCAAAACAACCTCAAGTTACTCTTAAGGAAGAAGAATGTGATGTGTGTTTAAATGTAACAAAAAAGACTAAGCTGTCACAACCACATGTGAGACGACTGTTTGCTTCATCTACAGCTCCTCCACCATCACTTCCCTGGGAATAAACATCAAATAGCACAAAGAGATTCTGAAAATTCGACTTCATGGTTCTTTAAAGCAACAAATTTTTACAAGATCCGCTCTACAAAAATCGACAGCAATTAAAAGTTGGGCCACCAATGAGGAATTATCCGCATAAGCTTGCGTGGAATTTGGATTGGTTCTAAAGTAGTATTGAAAAACCAAAAGATGAAGACTTGATATCCAATGAAGAAGATTCAGATGGACTTGACATGATCCATCCTTCAATCCATCATTGCCATCAACATTATAACAAAAAAACATCATCTTGTTAAGTTGATCCTCAATATAGATTAGTCTTTGATTCAAGATAAAACATCAATCATAAAAACATATGCATTTAACACCTTATACAATCACAAGCCTTTGGTTTTGCTTGACCATATTATCAACTGGTAACTGGAATTACTCAATTCCAGATGCATTGATGAACACCTTATACAAACATATAATTGCTTCTTGCATTAAACAAGTTCGATTCAAGAAAATCATTGATTTCTTTAAGCGCACTGATTTTCTATATGTTTCATTATTGTTATTTCCCTATATGGTGAAGAAGAAGAAGGTGTGAGTGTGTCAAGTTATTTATTTATTTTGTTTTACAGAGTATTTCTTAAAAAAAAAATGAAATGTTCTTAACTTTGTTCAGCTGACGTGGATTTAACCGGTTTTATAGAGGAATATAAAAGCAAAACCAATAACCAAACTATGAAAAAAGTGACATAACCAAATGTGACATCTTATTGTGAGTTTTAAGAAAAAAAAAAACAAAGCTAAAAGAAAAACTTCGGTATTTTTCTTATAATAATAATAAAAAAGAAAAAACATAAATAAATTTGGTAATAAAAAAAAACAACCAAAATTAAAGTTTAAACTAATGGTGGTGTTGCAAATCTTCATGGAAAGGATTTGGTGGTAGAAACAACTTCAAAATCTAATTCTATTTCCAAAGATCCCTCCTTATCCAAGTAAGCCGAGTACAAGCTTCATATGCCACTTTTCCATAAATGAGTGGTTGAAATGACATAATACCACTTATGGTGAAAATGACGAAAATACTATTTTTTGATGTTATATAGAAATGATTGTAAATGATACCAAACGATTCACGGTGGTCCAGTGGCAAAGTCTCGCATAAGCGGCGCGACTAGGGTTCGAATCCCACGTATGCAGGTTCGAAACCTGCGGGTGGGGGACAACTGCGGACAACTGGATAGGACAACTGGATGGGTCCGGAGGACATCACGTGGCTTGATTGTTTTAAATTAGACGAGGGGCATTTCAGTCTTTTTACTGTTACGGAGTGGCACGGGAAAAGTGGCATATGAGCCATTGATTCAAGTAAGCCTCCCGAAGTTTATCTAAAGACATAAATTGATTCCAACCCCAACCTTCAGTGTTATACTTGTACTCGTGGTTAACTGCAACAAAACAGAATGTAATCTCTAATGAATATATAAATATATATATATATAATGTATATATATATATCTTAGTATATATTTAATAATCTCATCTAGTGGTATTTAGCTAATAGAACTTACGCTTTCCCCTCGCGTGACTGTGTCCAAATGGGTCGAGAACTCGCAAATCCCCTCGCGTGTTAAACTGCTCATGACCTACCTTGATTGTTTTACTAGTCGCTAGATGCACAAAGATGGAAAAAAATTTGGAATATTTTTTAGAGTGGCCCTTGGGATACAACTTCACAAATCACAACCCTACAAAAATGGTTATTAGGACATTAAGAACTTTACAAAGACATACAATTTTATACGGATAATTTACTCACCATTCTCTTCCTCCCACTAAGAACTTGTCTGAAACGCAGCACTGATCTTTCAACTTAGAGAACTTGTTGACAGTCCAAGAGAATTTTTTATTCGAGGATTTCTGATCAGAGAAAGAGACAACTTCCCAATTGGAAAGTGGAACCATCACATCAACACCAAACTCACATTGATCTCCCTCGAAGACATATCCATTTTTAGGATCATTGAATGTATCAAAAGGAAGCACTTGGGAAATTCCCCACACCCGTCTTAGTGCATTGAACCCTTTCCCTTCAACATCTAGATGGATGATACATATAATTCATCAATAAACACACACACACACACACATATATATATATATATATAACAATAGAGCTATGAAAGTACGAACCTTGAATAGTAAAATATTTATTTTCTTTCTTATTGTAGACGAAGAAGGTGAGATATGCAAAAACCGTGGACGCAGGAACGCTTGTGCTATCTAATTCAACATACATTGAAATAAATCCGTTCCCGTTGTCCTTATTGTTTCCTGTTGGGTATACAACGAGTCTCCTGATTTTATACAAGAATGAAACATATTAGGTTACTACTTTCTTCGAAAAAAAGTTGTATATATATATATATATATATATCCAATTAGGGGACTTAAAGCAAGTATACCAGTTGTATTTTCCGGAAGAGAAAGTAAGGGATTTGTATTCAGATTTGGGGTAGAGTTTCTTGAGTT
Organism: Cardamine occulta; assembly: GCA_028015245.1. Taxonomy (NCBI): domain Eukaryota; kingdom Viridiplantae; phylum Streptophyta; class Magnoliopsida; order Brassicales; family Brassicaceae; genus Cardamine; species Cardamine occulta. The sequence continues at coordinate 5,596,768 of CM051373.1, forward strand.
GAGAGAGGCTTTGGATCTTCATGGAATAGGTAGAAGGAGGACGATCTGCGAACTTGTTCGTCATTGTAGAATGTGTTGCTATGCTTGACTTTTCTGCTTTCAAAATTCTGATTTGCAACTTGAGAGAGATAGAGACCCAAACACGATTATAATTAATAAGAAGCAAAGGTAAGAGACTATGATGATCGTTACCAAATATATATATACTAGGCCTGTTAATAGATATCCGGATTCGGGTTCAAATCCGAAAAACCGGATATCTGGATAGGACGGATCCGAATCTGGATAATAAATTTTCGTATCCGGATCCGACAAAAAAAAAAATTAAGATTTTTATCCGGATCTGGATCTGTCCACCCCTAATATATATACTAAAGGCTAGATTGGCAACACGTTTTTAGGGACGTTATATCGTCTCCACTAAGTCACAACACCAATCAAGAATAGTTTAACATGTTTCACACATGTAAGTAAAAAGGTGGAACTGCCATAATCAGGTAAGCATTATCATGCAGGATAATGGAGAGTTTAGGGGAGTTTAGTTTCTTTAAAAAAATCAATTAAAATATATTAGTTTTGTTTTTCTGTCAAAAATCAAATTTCCGGTAAAATAAAATATTTGACTCAACTCAAAATTTACAATATATTCGAATATGCTTTAAATCTTCTCTGATTAAAATTAAAATTATAATATTTAAAATAAAATTAACAAAATTTATTTAGATTTTATTCACAAAATCTTAAATAAAATTCATAAAAATATAAAAATAAAACTCTATAAATATGTACATATGGAACAAGAACTGTTAGAATTGTCAGATTCTGATGATGATGATGATGAAACTCAAAGTGATTATGTACCTACAGGTGATGCATATATGGCGGGTATTCGAAATAACATTGCAGAGCATATATGGAGAGTTCGTAAATAGATTATTTTGTAGCTTTCGTTATTTATTTCAGACTTTTTTATTTTTTAATTAATTTTTGTCATGAATAAATATCTTTTCTAATTATATTTTATTAAAACAAAAAAAAATTACTGTAAAAAAAATTAGATCTTTAACTCCAAGCTTCCGCTTACACTTTCCTGCTCTCCTCTCCTGCTTCCGCTGCTGACAGCTACTCCTCCCTTCTCCACTTTTTCAATCTGGCCTTAAGCGTACGAAAGATGATCTAATCCAACTATGAAAGGGATGTTTCCTTTTTTTTTAGCAGTAAGAATTTTGTAATACAAACTAATTCTAAAGTTTAATAAATAAATAAAAAACTTACAAAAATATATAAATTGGTGGATGATGGACCTAGTGGTGGGCGTGGGCTGCTTGTTTCCTTTTAAATTTGGTTGCACCGCACGTAATTAATGTCATCACCTCATTATATATTGTGAAATTTTTAATTAAGGGGTCGATTGGTAAGGATTTTTACAATATACTGTTACTTTAGGCTTTTGACTGTAAGAGTTTTTGCTGTAGAAACTGTTACTGTTGAGACTGTGACTTTTACTTCTGACTGTTACTAAATTTTTTATATAACTTTATTTTCTTAAAAAATACAGTTTTTATTTTATTAACTTTAACTAACAAATAAAAATAACATTTGCTCTATATATAAAGAAACTTAAAAAATACAGTGTTTATTTTATTAACATATAATTTTTTGTTTATTCTTTGTATGTGTGATTTTTTTATTAGATGTTCATCATAAATTTAATTAATTAACAAAACAGAAAAACCTTATTTGAACAATTGTTACATAACAATTACATGCTGTAGTTAATTATAAAATTTATTATTTATTTTATATGTTTTTGTAATTTTATTAAAAGAATTGAAAGAACTAGTTATATTATTTATTACTAAAGATTGTTATGTTAATTTCCAAATGTAACTTAAAAGAATTAGATGTATTATTATTTATTAATGATATGTTATTCATTTATTAATTTTGAATTTGAATTGTTTTTGTTTAATTAACAAACAAAAAGAAATTATTTGAAACTTGTTACGTAACTTTACTTTTTTATAGCCTTAAAAGTCTCATTTTTGAGACTTTTAAAATTTACACTATAAATTTTAAATTTTTTTTTGAAAAAAGCAATTGGACTTTTAAAACTTTTAAAAAAGAAAAAAGGTTTTAAAGTCTGATTGGTTAAAAAATAACTGTAAAGATTTTAAAATTTTCTAAAGTTCTTAAAGTTTGCAACCAATCACCGATAAGGACAGGAACCCTAAGTTTCTTTCTTTCTCTCCAAGTCTCTTCTTCGGATTCCCTTGTGTTTATCGAAGATGAGTAACACAGTCTTGGACTCAAAAACTTCATCGTTAAGAGAACATCCTCCTTCCTCATATCTCATCAAGTTTGAGAATTTCGCAGCACTCAACGATGACAAATACGAATCTCGTCTTTTCCCAGCCGGTGGGTACAACTGGTATGTATACTTACAGTTTCGACTCTTGTTTCATTAATTTTATACTTAAATTTAGCACTATGTCTGATTTATTTTTCGATCAGATTAATTGAATCTGTGATTTATGATTTTTACCAATATTTTTCACCCTATCTAATTTTGTTCGCAATGTTTTTAGGAGATTGATCATATATCCAAAAGGAAACGAAAACGACCAAGGAAGTGGATTTATTTCAATGTATGTGGAGATAGATAACACAAACCTCATGTCCCACGCCACTAACTGAGGTGTCTGCATATCTCATATTCTTTGTCTACAACAAGAAAACAGACAAATACTTCACTATTAAAGGTTTGTATATCTAATATATTTCACTATATATACAAGGATCACATTTTTATTCAAAATATTTTATATTGCTAAATCGTTTTCCATTTAGTAATGAATTTTTCTGTATGTTAACATTTACTTCTAATTTTCTTTACTCATATATACGCACTATTATAGCTACAGAACTGAAGCGGTTCAATGCATTAAGAACGGTGTGGGGATTGTCTCAAGTGATTTCCCTTGAAACTTTCAAGGACCCTAAAAATGGATATATCTTCGAGGGAGATCAATGCGAGTTTGGTGTTGATGTCTTGGTTGCTCCATCCCTCGCCAAATGGGAAGTTGTTTTCTTTAATCAGAAAATCCCCAACCCCAAATTCTCTTGGACTCTCAAGAAATTTAAAGAGTTGAAAGATGATCTTTACGAATCAAACAAGTTTTCAATAGGAGGAAGGCAATGGTGAGGCTAGGATAGGAGTCTAAGAAAAATTTTCTTTGTTTTTGCAAGTAATATTAATTTGCATCTATGAGTTTGTTAACAAGTGTAAACTTGTTATACAGGGCTCTAAAAAGCTGTATCCGAAGGGCTATGCTACAGCAAAAGACAAATCGTTATCCATTCATCTGTATATGACTAACAGTGAGACACTAAAAGAAGATGAGAAAATCTACATGGAAGCACAAGTTGGACTTGTAGATCCTCGTGGATCCAGTTACGTCAGTGGGAAAAGTATGTTACAAAACACTATTTAGATCATCATCTTATAGTTTGTTTTTGTTTGTTATACCCTTCATTGGTTGTGAAAATATCTATAAAATAATGTTCATATGGTAGCTAATTAATATGCATGCTTATATATATTCCACTTTTCTTGCAGTGAACCACTGGTACACTAAGCGAAGCCCAGTCTTTGGTTGGGTTACATTTACGCCTTTAGATAAACTTCGTGAGGCGTACTTGGACGAGGAGGGTTCTTTGAATATAGAGATTGAATTTTTAGTTGTTTCTACCTCCAAGTACTCCCCCAGCAGTACTATCTAAAGTCTGATTCAGAAAAAAATAATTATCTCCATATATCGATTATGATACAATACAATGGCTGTGTTTTACTAATGGTTTCTATTGAGTTATTTGTTTTTTTTTTTTATTCTTATAGGAAACTAGTTACACTGTAATTCTTCCTTTTACAAAATAAATAGTTTGTGTGCCCTAGTTGAGAAGTAGTTCTTTTTCAGTATGAGATTTCACTGTAAGAAAGTACAGTGGCGGAACTATACCTATAGGAGGGGGTCACTTTTGCAAAATTTAATTACATAGGTTAACAAATTGGTATTTGGTTGATAATTTGACTTGAGATAGTAAAATTGACCTCCTTATTCCAAGTTTAAACCATATCTTGCACCCGTTGTATTAACTTTCTTAATTCATTTAGGCATATTTTTTTACATAAAAAGTTAAGTACTTATAAAACTACATTTTTTAATTAAAAACAACAATAATTTATATAAAATTTGTGAGGTTTACAACAATAATGATATTATTTTTGGTTCTACTTTAAAAAAACTAATAATAATACCTAAAATGTTTGAATTTTTCAATAATAAAATTGTATTCCAAATAAATAATTTAGTAATATTATATACCTATATAAATATTGATCCCTATACAAAACATTTCTGCCTCCGCCACTGTAAAAGTAGACCATATTGTCGATAATCACCTCATTTCGTTGATAATGTACATAAAAATCCCTTCAATGACCGTGCATTGATCGTGGAAATATTCCAACATGCCATCATTGTATTTTTAGAATTCATGAATATGTTCCGCCTAATTGCCTCAGACTCATTTGAGAAAGATGAACACCATGACAATAAAAATAAACATTAGGCTATATCGGCCCCTCATGTTTCATGTACAAGTCGATTTGGGGTCAAATAATCCCGACCTAAGAACTGCTTTATCCATGTAGGTTGCGAATCTTAATTATTTTTTTCTCACAAAAGCCGAGGCACTTCTTTGCTGCGACTTCATTAAACTCGTTTGGATGAATTAAAAGCCTCAACATGTTATATAGAAAATCGACCGCGAACGTGCAGAAATAGTAACTATGCATAAACATTATTGCAATTTGTATTTGACAAATCTAATCAAATCTCTGTAATATAGTAATATATGACCTTCTTTCATGTGAGACTTTCAACCCATGTTTTTCAATTATTAATCTAAAATTTAGCTATAAATGGATAAACTCAATGAAATTTATGTAAATATGTTTATGAACAAATAATAATTTTGATATACGAAAACAATTTCAGAAAATTATGACTTTTTGCAGTTTTTGATGATCATCTCTGTAAACAAAATATGATATTAAATGATTATCTCTCTAAATAAAAATCCCAATATTTAAATAAATAAATATATATTATTACTATGATCAAACCCTAGAATTAAGTGGCGCAAACCCACATCAAAGGCTCTCTCCTTCTCCTTCTCTCTCTTTGCTTCAGGTTCGTCGAATCTTTCTCTCCCAGTCTTTAAAGATTAAATGTTTAATATTTGTGAATTCCAATTAAAATCTTCTCTTCTGTCTCAGAGACGTTAGATTATAGCTTGATTCTCCTTCTCTGTTTCTCTCGTTGCTTCAGGTTCGTTGAAAAATCTTTCTCTAGCTTTCTGTAGCCCTAAAAGACAGCTCTCGTCGAATCTTTTGCTATGTGTATTTTTTTAACACTTCTAGAAAACAGAGTATTTTTTGGGGTTATTTTCTCAAAATTATATTGATACAAAAGAGGGTTAAGTACCCATTGGCTTAACCGATAAAGATGATCCTAGCTTTACTAATAGAACCCTGATTCGAACATTCTCTATGACAGTGTATACATATATGTAACATTTTTTTGTGAATGGTTGGACACTCATGAGTCACGACTCTTCTTTTTCTAATGACGCCGTTTTAGCCATTTGAAAACTGCTTCACCTTCCCTCACACACTATTTCTAAACTACCTCGTTTTTACATAACTTTGATATCCCATCATTTTTCTCTCATTTTATAACAATCTTAAAGGCTCTCTAAGTTTTCTCTGAAGATCGTAATAAACTACTGTAGAACTACTCTGTTTTATGCGTTTATTAGTTGTCTTCTTAGTTTAACTTTGTTTATGTATATCCTTGGGGGTTTTTAGAACAAATCCAAACATTAACGGGCTCAAAGCCAAAAACTAAACCAAAAGCTAAGAGCTATTTGTTCACATCGATTGATTTGGAACGGGATTTGGGTTCATTTCTGTTTCAGATCTTATGGAGATTGAAGATATTGCCTTTTCAACCGGAGGCCTTTTGATACCATTTTGTAATACTATGGTTATATGAATGAAATCAAGTTGCTGACCAAAAAAAAAAAAAAAGTTAATAATTTTGACAATAGACCTTGGCCTCAACAATTCCCAAGTTTGGAAATGCTGAAATTTGATTCCATTTATGAACCAGCCATATGAGTCGAGGCCATTTGCTGAAAGAGGCAGATTGATGTTTTGAAGATGATAGTGGAGAGCAGCTGCTTGAGTCGATCTTGGCGAGGCAAGGCACACCAGTCTGAGAGTCACAGGCTGATGCAACCTTGGCGTGAATGAGGATCCTCAAGTCTTGATCGTCTTCTCAACATGTTATATCAAAAATCAACCGTAAACGTGCAAAAATAGTAACTATGCATCAATATTGTTGAAACTACTATTTTGAAAAATCTAGTAAAATCTCTGTAATGTATATGACCTTTTTTTTTCTTGGTGAGACTTTCAAGTTTTAACCTATGTTTTCTTTTTCAAAATTTTAATTATTTAATCTAAAATTTAAATATAATTCTCAACGAAATTTCTGTGAATATCTTTGTGAACAAATAAATAATTTTGATAAACGAATTTCTTTCAGAAAAGTTATGACTTTCTTTAGTTTCTAACGATAATCTCTGTAAACAAAAATAATATTAAATTATATACATACTTAATTATAGTTTTGTGAATTTAAATTATTAAATAATTAACAATATATTTCTTTAATTATTATATACATAGAAATGTGTTTTCAGTTTTAATTATTTAAATGTAAATTGATATAATTATTAGTTTTTAACCAAAAAAAAAAGAAAATAAGTACTTTACTATTCAAGGTATGTATGTATCTACATATATTTGCTTCTATTCTAGATATTTAAATCATTAATATGTGTATATAAAAATATACGTACAGATGTAGAATCGAAGCGGTTCATTACATTAAAAACAGTGTGGGGATTGCCGCAAGTGATACCGCTTGGTGCATTCAATGACCCTGAAAATGGATATGTGTTTGAAGGTGATCAATGCGATTTTGGTGTTGATGTCATTGTTGCTCCACCCCCTGCCAATGATGAACTCCCTGATCCCAACTTCTCTTGGACTGTTATAAGAATTTCTCTGAGAAAGAATATGTTTACACATCATGCATTTTTGCAGTGGGAGGAAGTAAATGGTGAGTAATACATATATGGTATAGGAAAACCTTTATTATTTTGACTAATAAATATGAATCAATAAACAAATATGTGTGTGGGCGCTTTTAGTTGACCGTTAACATATGCAAATTATTGATATCTAGGTATCTAAAGTTGTTTCCCAAGGGCGAAAGTAAAGAAGTAGATGACAAAGGCTTATCTATTTATCTGTTTTTGGCTGATGGTGAAACACTAAAGCAAGATGAGAAGATTTTTGCAAGAGCTCATCTGCGAGTTCTAGACCCATTTGGATACAATCACGTCACAGAGGAACGTAAGTCATAAAAACACTGTTTAATACATTGTTAGTTTTCTTAACTAAAACCTGTTTGGTGCGATGAGACTATTTATAGATCTAGAGAGATATGTATGCTGAGATGTTCATTTGGATATCAACATCCTCAAAATAACCATATGCTTGCATCCTTTTTTTGTTTTTTCTGTCGCAGTTAAGGCTTGGCACAACAAATCAACTCTAAGTTGGGGATATACCGTCAATTTGTCTCGGTAGCTAATTACTTGGACAAGAATGGCACTTTAACTATAGAAATCAACTTTAAAGTTGTTTCGGAAACAAAATACTCTCTCCCATGATTTGTCACGCTTTTTTCTCAACGAACAACTGTTTTATTACTCAAACTTGAGATGGTGCGCTTTGAGTGGAACAATCACACATTTACTTGGGCTACTATGATACATTGATATGTTTCAAACGCTTTTTAATTATCTTATGAGTTCTTCAGTTTTTTTTTTTTTTTTTGCTCTATTTGGTTTTGATAATTGCGTCAAATGCCTAAAACGGAAATTTTTATCAGAAAAATCTAGCGGAGGACATATGATTCGGTAAATTTGTGTTGTTCAAGTCCTTTGGTTTGGCTCCTCTAGTCGTCTTCGTGAATAGAAAAGCTTTTTGCACCGCTTCCATAGTATAGGATTACATTTCACCACTTCCATAATAGTCCTTTCTTTCTTTTCTCAAAAACCATAAGAATCAGTGGTGAACCCAAAACTTATTCAAAGGTTGATTGCTTCAGCATGAAGTAATATATATATATACACGACATGATTTGATGAAAGAACTCCCGAAAACCAAAAAGTCACCCCAGAGACCACTTCAAACTTATCGACGAAGAACTTTAACTCCCATCAAGACAGAGAGAGTCTTTAATTTACTACTCAAACCCTTGGGACAATCACGATTCAGTCCATATATTTTAATAGTACCAATTGGAAAAAAGAACTCTTTTAAGAAGATTATGGAAAGTGTTTAAGTATTTAGAAGAGAAATGTAGGTAATTGAAGGCTTTGATTTCTTTTTCAACTCTTTCTTATTACTCACTTCTTAACTTCTTACCTTTTTAAAATTTTTTGAACTAGGTTACAAATAAGAGGGTGAGGAGGTATTTATAGCCTCCAAACTACAAAATGTCTAGAATATTACAATCCTATATCTAGATTGTTCTACCATAATATCTATATTATTTTATTACAATTATTTAGATAATTCTATGAAAATATCTAGATTTTTATTCTTAAGGAGGTGGAGAGATGTTGAGATGATTCTAGAAAAATTCTAGAATCTTTTAAGGAGGTGGAGGTGTTGATATTTCTAGAGAAGACTCTAGAACTTGGATCATATATTGGATTTGGCCCAATAATTAAACTTGATCCAAAATCAAGTTTAACTTCCAACACCCCCTCTTAAACTTGATTTTGCTACTCCAAGCAAACTCCTCATCTTGATAAAATCTTTGCGTTTAAGAGGTTTGGTGAAGATATCGGCTACTTGATCATTTGTCTTCACATACTCCAACTGCACTTCCTTCTTGTTAACACACTCTCTAATGTAGTGATAGCGTATGTAATGTGCTTACTTCGATCATGGAAGACGGGGTTCTTCGCCAATGCTATTGCTGACTTGTTATCCACAAAGATTTTTGTTGGCTCCTCTTGTGGCAAACTTATCTCCTTAACAAGTTTCGTAACCAAATAGCATGGCAAACACATGAAGTAGCCGCTACATACTCTGCTTCACAAGTGGATAATATAACGATTGGTTGCTTCTTCGACATCTATGTGAACGCTATATCTCCATTGTAGAACACGAAGCCACTTGTGCTCTTTCGGTCATCTACGTCTCCACCCCAGTCGCTATCGCTATATCCAACAAGCTTGTGATCGTTAGAGATAGAATAGTATAGGCCAAAGTCTATGGTACCTTTGATATAGCGAAGAATCCTTTTTGCCGCCTTGAAATGAGTTGTTGTTGGATGCTCCATGTAACGACTAACAACTCCAACCGCATATAAGATATCGGGCCTTGTGCATGTTAAATAACGTAAGCTTCCAACCAAGCTCTTAAAGAGTGTCGGATCCACTTTTTCTCCTTCCTCGTTCTTTGATAACTTGATTCCACATTCCATCGGCGTGCTAACTGGATTTGAGTCTTCCATCTTGAACTTCTTAAGTACCTCCTTAGCATAGCATTCTTGAGTAATGAAGATTCCATTGTCTTCTTGTTTCACTTTAATTCCGAGGTAGTAAGACATCAATCCAATATCCGTCATCTCGAACTCCTTTGTCATCTCTTTCTTGAACTCTTCGAACATGCTTGGATTATTACCCGTGAATATTAAGTCATCTACATACAAACATGCAATCAATATATCACCATTTTGAATTTTGATATAGAGTGCATGCTCATATGGACACTTGATGAAATCTTTCTCCTTGAAGTACTTGTCAATTCTAGTATTCCAAGCTCTTGGGGCTTGTTTTAACCCATAAAGTGCCTTTCTCAACCTTAAGACTTTATCTTTTTGTCCCTTGATTATATAGCCTTGTGGTTGCTCAATGTAAACTTCTTCTTCAAGTTCTCCATTTAAGAAGGCTGACTTGACATTCATTTGATGTATCTTCCACGTGTTTTGAGCCGCCAATGAAATGATTAGTCTAACCGTTTCTAAACGAGCAACAGGAGCAAATACCTCGTCATAGTCAATTCCGGCTCTTTGACTATAGCCTTTAGCCACCAATCTTGCCTTGTATCTCTCTATTTCTCCTTTAGAATTTTTCTTTTCTTTGTACACCCACTTTACACCGATCGCCTTGTGCCCATTTGGAAGTGAAGCCAACTCCCATGTATTATTTCTTTTCTATCGCCTTGATCTCTTCATCTATTGCATTTCTCCATGTCTTCTTTTCAATGGCTTCTTGGTAATCCATGGGCTCACACTCCAAAAATAGGCAAAGTAAAGTAAGATTTTCTTAATTTTTGGTTACCTCATAAAGTTCTTGTAGACTTCTAAAACGTGGATTCCTTTCACTTGAACTTTCTTCTCCTTGAGAACTTGTTGGTGAACTTGGTGGTGTAGTAGGCTCTTCTCTTGGTTGCTCGAGATCATCTTTTTCAAAATGTGGAAAGAAATTATAATCTTCATCATTTGATCTCCAATCCCATTCTCCTTCTTCTTCAAAAATAACATTTCGACTTATGATTGTCTTCTTCGTGTCCGGATTGTAGAGCTTGTAGCCTTTGGAGTTAGTATCATAACCAATGAAGATATACTTTTCACTTTTATCTTCTAGTTTTCTTCGCTTCTCGTCCGGTACATGAGCATGAGCAATGCTTCCAAAGACTCTTAAGTGAGAAACACCAGGCTTTCTTCCGCTCCAAGCTTCTTGTGGAGTTTTTCCTGAGACACTTCTTGTTGGGGATCGGTTTAATAGATAAACCGCACACGTGACTGCTTCTGCCCATAACTCCTTTGGTAATTTCTTACTTTTTAACATGCTCCTCGCCATCTCAAGAATTGTTCTATTTTTCCTTTTCGCTACTCCATTTTGTTGAGGAGTTCTTGACACCGTTAATTGTCTTTGAATACCGTTATCTTCACAATACTTCTAAAATTCTTTGAATATAAACTCTCCTCCACGATCGGATCTCATGGCTTTGATCACAAGGCCACATTCCTTCTCAACATGGGCTTTAAACTTTTTGAAGTTTTCAAATACTTCTGATTTTTCTTTCAAAAAGTAAACCCATATTTTTCTTAAAAAATCATCAATAAAGAGAAGGAAGTAGTTGCTTTTACCGAGAGATTTTGGCTTGATCGGACCACACACATCCGTGTGTATTAGCTCCAATGGCTTTTTAGCTCTTGTGCTTGACTCCTTGGGAAAACTCATTTTGAATTGTTTTCCAAGTAAACACCCTTCACAAACTTGATTTGGACGGTTGATGCAAGGTAATCCTCTCACCATTTCTTTCTTCGAAAGCAACTCTAATCCTCCAAAGTTGAGATGCCCGTATCGAAGATGCCAAAGCCAAGACTCCTCTTTATAGCACATCTTGAGACATTGTGCAATGTCATTTTGAATGTTAAGGACAAACATTCTATTTTTTGACATCGGCACCTTTGTAATGAGATTATTTTCTTGGTCTCTTATAGAAAGGCTATTATCTTTTAATCGAATATCATAACATTTCTCTAAGAGTTGTCCAAGACTCAAGATGTTGGTCTTCATGGTTGGAATATAGTAGACATTGGAAATAAATTGATGATCTCCATTCTTTAATCGGATGATAATTTTTTCTTTACCTTGAACCTCCATCTTTGATTCATCTCCTAAGGCTACATCTCCTCTCACTGATTCATCAAGCTCCATAAACATGCTTTTTCTTCCGCACATGTGATTACTTGCACCGCTATCAAGGTACCATCTATGATTACCTTGTTGTTCATCCTTCTTATAAGCCATTAATAACATGTCTTCTTCTTGGATTTTTTCTTCAACGTAGTTGACCTTCTCCTCAATTTTTTTGTTGTTGGGAGCTTTACATTCAGAAGCATAATTTCCAAGCTTCCCACAATTATAGCACTTGACACTAGATTTATCGTACCTTGATTTTTGATTTCCTTTCCCACGACCTCTTGATGAGCTTTCTCCTCTTTGGTTGGTGTTATCTTCATAGGGCCTCCAACCTCGTCCATTTCCATATCCACGACCTCGTCCTCATACTTGACCACCACCTCTTCTTTAATAACTTTGGTCATTTCCTTCTTTAACATGATCAATCCGCATCTTTAGTACTTGTTCGGCGATATCTTCATTTTTCTTCTTCTTTTCTTCATAGGCTTGTAATGATCCAAGAAGTTGCCCCATTGTCATAGCCTCTAAATCTTTTGTCTCTTCTATAACGGTGACAATATGCTCAAATTTTGGATCCAACGATCTAAGAACCTTCTCCATGATTCTCACATCGTCTAACTTCTCTCCATTTTTTAGGTTATTCGTAACCGTCAAAACTCTTGAGAAGTAATCGGAGACGAATTCACCTTCCTTCATTTGCAATGCCTCAAATTCTCCTCTTAGAGTTTGAAGACGTACCTTCTTGACTTGATCGACACCCTTGTAGGATGTTCGAAGCTTCTCCCATGCTTCTTTGGCCGACGTAACTTCCGCGACCTTCTCGAACGTATCTTCATCTAATCCTTGATAGATTAGACAGAGAGCTTTCTTGTCTCTCTTCCTTGAGTCTCTCAAACTATCCTTTTGAGTTTGAAATATACTACCTTCATTCTCCGGTTCAACGAAACCTTTCTCGACTATCTCCCACACGTCATGTGCTCCTAGGATAGCCGTCATTCGTAGACTCCAATTGTCATAGTTGCTCTTTGTAAGCATCGGGACTTGGAAGGGAACACCATTGTTCGCCATCTTGATGTGAATCTTCTAGCTCTGATACCACTTTGTTGGAAAGAATAACTCTTTTAAGAAGATGATGGAGAGTGTTTAAGTATTTAGAAGAGAAATGTAGGTAATGGAAGGTTTTGATTTCTTTTTCAACTCTTTCTTATTACTTACTTCTTAACTTCTTAGCTTTTTAAAACTTCTTGAACTAGGTTACAAATGAGAGGGTGAGGAGGTATTTATACTCTTCAAACTACAAAATGTCTAGAATATTACAATCCTATATCTATATTGTTCTACCATAATATCTATATTATTTTATTATAATTATCTAGATAATTCTATGAAAATATCTAGATTTTTATTCTTAAGGAGGTGGAGAGATGTTGAGATGATTCTAGAAAAATTGAGATGATTCTAGAAAAATTCTAGAATCTTTTAAGGAAGTGGAAGTGTTGATATTTCTAGAGAAGACTCTAGAACTTGGATCATATATTGGGTTTGGCCCAATAATTAAACTTGATCCAAAATCAAATTTAACTTCCAACAACCAAATGTTTTAATTCTATCATATCAATACCAAATCCAAATAATTAAAAACTAAACCAAGAGCAAGAACTCTGTGTTTCATCTCTTCTCTTTTGTCACAGACGTGTTTTTGGTCGATACTGTTTCTATGCCTCTTTCCTCGCCTCAGGTTCATCGACTTTCTCTCGATCGTTCACATTCTCCATACGTAGTCCTCTGTGTCAATTCTTGTCAACTCTCTTGCTTCTGGATTTTTTTTTTTGGGTAAAATTTCTGAATTTGATCAAGATGCTAAAGATATAAAAGGAAAAGAAGAAAAAATTGTTGCCTTAACCACAATCGACACTAAGGCAAAACAGAGCCTGATTTATGCTCTGAACCAAAGTGACAGAGCATCTACTGGGAAGTTGTCTCTTTTACTGAGAAAACCCCTAAAGAATTGTGGACGCAAGTGTGTATTAATAACTACGTAATATTGTTCTTAATATATATATAATATACTATTGATTAATGTTCAATACTTTTGCTTAGCCATTTTTTGTGTGTGTGTTTTTTTGTTTAACCTTTTATGCAAATAATAAAGAGTTTACGTGGACACTTTTTAGATTCAATCAATATTGGTAACTTAAAATAAATAAAAAACTAAGCTACAACAAATTTTAATAATTACGTGACAATGTTGGCCTTCACGTGGCCATCCTAGCTTTTTATTCCCACCATCGGCATGTCTCATTATCCCTCGATTTAACAAGTTAAAAAAAAAAAATCCTTTTAAAAGCACAAAAATAAATAAAACCACAGTGAAAGTAAAGAAGACAAAAGAGAGAGATCCAAATACCAAATCCCTCTCATCTGTAATCTAATATTCTAATTCATTCACAAAAAAATAAAAATAAAAATAAAAAAAAACACCAAAACAAAACATCCAAAAAAAAACCACAGAATTTTTGTTCCAATCTTTTCTGAATATCCCAAATCTCACAATGCTCTGCTATGTCGGAAAAGCCACCAAGATTTTCATTTTCATCGTCACCGTCGTCTTTGTCATTGGCCTCGTCGTAGTCTTCGGTGTCCTCCGCCGTCACTCTCACCACTGCTCCGGTAACTATTGCTCATCCTCCGCCGATTCTACTTCTTCTTCTTCTTCTTCTCCTTTTATAACTCCATTTTCTAACTCTAACCCGAATCCGAACCCAAACAATCCAAACCCGTACCCACCTGTTCTCGGTTCTTCTCCGCCCACTCCACCCGATTCATCATCATCATCATCACCAAATCCATCTACTCCAACTTCCCCAAATCCACCCGCGCCGATCGTAATAAACCCGAATCCGCCCCCTCCGTCATCACCTAATCCGAATCCGAATCCGAATCCGAATCCTCCGCCGCAATTCTCACCTCCTCCGCCGGATCCGGATACAACCACCGCACCTCCTCCGCCTACAACTGAGACAGCAATCCCACCACCGCCTCCATCGCCAGTATCGGCATCTCCGCCGTTAAATCCGCCGAGCTCTATTGTCAACACTCCAGCTCCTTTGCATGCTAAACTAGTCAACGATTAAAGACCATACCTTTGTAAATTCCGCCATTTTTTCTTCACTTTCTTGTTCTTTAAACTTGATTTGTATGTATGTTTCTAATTAGATCATATTCTCTAATCTTTAATCTTTAATTCAAGTTAAAAATTTCTTTTGATTTTCATTGATCTTATGTAACTTCACCGATCGATCGAATGTTACTCTTTTTTTGTTTTTTTTTTTTTTTTTTTTTGGTTCTTACTAATTATAATGATGTTATGGTGAGTGAGTTGTCCATATCTATCTTTATCATAGGATTAATGACAAAGAAATGAATTTTTGTTTTAAGTTAAGTCTATGTTTGTTTTAACTTCTAAGTTAATTAAAAGTGAGTGTTATTGTCTCAACATCAGTCAAATCTCCTTTTTTTTTTGTTGCTGTCAAACTATATATAACTGTTACATTATTATACAGTGAAATAATTTTAATGTTTGTAACTGTGAAAACACGAGTGAGGAGAGGGCAAGAGACAAAAGGTGGGTCAATGGGTTAAGAATCCCATGAAAATTGTCCGACTAATTTTGACCCTTCGTCTTTGCAAAATCTTTTTAAAAAATTAAAGTTCCGTACCCTAATTCACTCTTTAATTTGATTTGTTTGCTTTACTTCAGCTTTTATGTTGTTTCCATAATTTAATAATAAAAATCTCTCTCCTTGTGAAAGAATATCGTTCTAGCATTTTATTTTTGTTTTACAAAAAATACCATTTTATGTTTTTAATGTAATTTTTCAATCTAATTTTTAATATATTCTTAACTCATACTCCACTGTTATTTGAATTTAATTCATAATCCACTTATTAAATAGAGACATTTGAATATAAATTAATTTTTTCTTAATTTGTATGAAGTGTGTCAAAATGACACTCAATAAGTAAAAATTTGCATCTAACAAATCTGGTTGATGTTGGTGCATTAACAGTGTCTCTGAACTTAAAGCCTTTATTTAATGAACCAACATATTTAGGTAAATGAAGCACACACTTACCAAAATGTTTTAATATGGGCCAGCTCCACGACAATAAAATATTTTATTGTGGGCTTTAATAAATGGGTCTAAATCAAACCTTTAATTTAACAATTGCCTTTTAAAATGCACCTAATGTGTGATTAATGTGGGGCACCTTGTGCTCACTATTATTACAGTGAACTCCACCATCATAGAAATGAAAAATAGAACCGCAGAAAAGTAAAGAACACAACGAGCTTTTAACAAATTAAATCTGTTGTCGATGTGACGACGCTTTAAATCGTTGGAACCGGTAGCATATAAATTGACTACTTTTTGTGACACTGAATCTTCTTACAAACATTTGGGCTGACAAAAAAAAAAAACATTTGGGCTGACCTTAATTACGTTGTTGCTCTTCACATGGTAGTCCCAAGGTAATAGCTAATAAGGATATAGGTGGGCTTAGGAGTTAGGAGGGTTGAGTTTTTCTTAGAGTCCACACTTGAGTTCATACCATAAATGTACCATTCAGTTTTCTTACTTTTCATTTTTCTTCGTTCTCAGATAATGTTACTCGTTTAAAGTTTAAACAATAGCATTAAATTTTAACAAATAATTTGTATAATTATTTTAGTTTGTCTATTAAAAATACTTATGTAAAAAGAAAGTATATGATATAAAATACATTAAATTTTCGAAATTTACAGACATCAAATTCTGTCAAATTCGCTTTAAACTCCTAAAACAGTCGGACTGACCGACTGACCAATAGCTAGGCTGACCACCCAATTTTTTTTTTTTTTTAGGGTTATGAGTTTGGATATTAAAACAGAAAACAAGCTAAATTTAACGTACTTGCTAACCAAAGATCAGCATCTCGAGAGGACAAATCATGAGTTTTAAATTTAAAGAAAATCAGTAACTTGATTTTATGCTTATTTTAAAAGATTCACATGTGATTAGCTCTGTTGACCAATCCCTTTGCTTCGGACTCGTGAAGTGCGAGCAACCTTATCAGTTATCACTCAACATAATTACATAGTTATTCAAGTCAAACTTTGTGTATATTATACAGATAAGGAAGTGTGAATAGGTTTCCATCTTTGAAAAATGGAGGAAACACAAAAATTCATAGTTTATTTGAGTAAAATGTAATTAGAAGTCCTCTAGACGCCATTTATGTTATGTGAAGTATTAAAAAACATAGGTCCTAGATCCCGATAAAGTTCTTATTTGTTTTTCTGTAGAATTTGTTGCTAATTTGTTAGTATAGAATTCCAATATTTGTATCTTTATCTTGAATACCTTTTTTCTGAGTGTATTATTTTATCCGAAAATTATGATTTTTCAAGATATTTTGCGTATTATTGGGAGTGGTGTGGACCGTGTGGTGGTCGCCGCTTACGCACAAACAAAGGATTGGAGGAAGCAAAGGAGCAACGTAGTTCTCCTCCTTCGTTGACCTGTCTTCATCGCACTGACTCAGCATTGCACATGTGACCAATATCTTCTCCTTAATTAGTTATCCGTTGACGATTGAAGTCTTTAGTCAATAATCCAATCAGCAATAATGTATACATCCTTCTGATTCTCTTATTAAAATATACATTTGAAATTTGATGAAATTTACATTTTATAGCACAAAACAATACAAACTTATTTTAAAGTATGGAAGGAACATGTGGACGAGTGGTAATTCATCTCTGATTACATTCTATCACTGCATGTTCAAACATGTATTCTCTCTCAAATGAGAGATTTCTCATCTAAGTACCATGAAAACAAATTAGCTTTTGGGCAATCACAGTTCACTAAACGCGATTTACTTAATCTGATTGCAATTTACAGAATCTAGCTTTGTAGGTGCAATTGCGCAGAGAAAACAAATTCAAAGGTTATGGTGCTTAAATGTGATAGTATGAGGAGTAAAATCAAAAATGAGTTTACGAGTCTGGGGGATTGGGGCAGAAGCACCAGTGTAGAGGGGGGACCGTAGGCAGTCAATGTTAGAGTATTTACTACTCTTGACTCGTCTCCTAAGCTTCTTCACTTATTCATCTCCTCTTGTCATTGTCTCTTTGTTTTTATCACATTGTCTCTTCGTATATCTCTGTTGTATGCTCTCTGTTCTAATTAATAAAATAAGATATCTTCTTCCTCTTACAGTCAACCCAAGAATAATTAAGGAGAATGTATGACGGTTCATGTAAAGCATTATGTGAAGTAGTAGCATTTAAAAATTGATTTGTGATGTACTCTTATGTAGTTAAATCACAAAATATGAAATAAAATGTAAACTAATTATTTTAGTTTTATAAATTCTAAGCTTATTTTGGTAGAAAAAACCATCTTCTTATCCTATTTTATTGGCTAGTAAACAAAAAATTTTAAAGACCATATTAAATGAAAAATATGGGTTCATTTAAAAATTTATAAAACCTCAGGTTTGTCATTTAGTAAAATTGTGAAAATTGGTAGCATTTTTACTGACGTACCCACAAATTACTATAACCTTTTATCTTTAATTTATTTTAAACATGCTATCCAAATTGAATCAAAGGCATAATTACGAAGATCTTGTAAATTATACATAATATTAATCAAATAGCGTTTACAAATAATCAAGGCATATTAAACTCTAATGCAGAACAAGTTGGAAGTGTAGAGTTTTTAAGGCTAGTTAGCAATAATATGTAACTCTAAATGTCTATGATTATGTCTAGAAAGTAGAAACGTTAGAAGAAGCTTTCAATACATGGGCAAACCATTTATTTATTGATCCAACAAGCCACTATAAAAGTATCTATCAGACAACTAGACAACACAACCCACAAATAGGAGTTACATTTTATTAGCTCAACACATTATACAAAACAACAAAACACAATATATTTGGCTTTTGGACCCGTTTTAATTTGGACCTCTTATCTAATGATCAAGCTATATTTATTTTATTTTTTTTTTGTTAAAAATCATCAAGCAATATTAACAAATGGGTAAATCTCATATCTAAAGTTACAGCTCCCACCCACAACTCTGCCTCCTTCTTTACCGTCGCAACAATTAGGAAATTCCCCAATAATCCCATCCAAACACGCCTTACAAGTCTCAATCTTCAAGTCCCTTGTACATGCACCAGTCCGTACAACTTCTTATTCCCGAGATTCTTGTCTCCTGTTGCAAACAACTTCTGATTGCCTCTAGCAGTCGCTTTCATCGTAAGATCGGTTAAAAGAGCTTTCGTCTGCGTGTTAAACGATGTTGGATCGCTCACGTTGTTGACGTTGTACAAATAAAACCTGTTCTCGTAGTCGATCTTGCCGAAGAAATTGGTCGAGGAATACTTGACAAGACAGTTGTCGTACCATATTATTCCCGCTTTGTTGTTTGGACATCTCCGACTTATCTGTTACGTGAATTCGATTGTATAATAAATACTCTTTCCCTTTCAACATTTAAGATTTTCTTAATTTCAATAGAATTAACGTTTCGTAGTAAAATTTATAACTAATCTCTAGTTAATAAATTATAGTTTTAAAACTAAAAGTTAAATATTAACAATAAAATTTCATTAAAAATGTAAATCACTTGTGAACGAAGACAGTAGACTTTTTTTTTGGTCGTACTTATATACGTAACTATCTAAAATATCTTATGCGGTTTCTATATATCGCTGAGATACATCCAATTTTTTTTTTGGATAAAAACCAAAACTTATACGTGTGTAAATAATATATGTAAATATTGTGAAATTACCTCGGGGATGGCGGTCGCAAGACAGGAGCGGCAATCAGAAGAGGAGGCATCGCCGCGGCAAAGGGCCAAACCATTGACTTTGTCCGGAGTGTTACCAGTGGAGGAGGCGGCAAAACCGGTGGATGAAACTCTGTAAGAGAGATCACGAAAGAGACTGTTGAGATTTGACTCGTAGGGACTCTTTGACGTGAAGTCTCCTTCAATGTCTGAGCAGTTGTGGAAGAGAAACGCATTGTTTTGGCTTTGGGACTAAACGCTGTGTATAGAGAAAATTTGTATGGTTAAGGCCAAGATAGGGAACCAAACGATGCATTTTGATGAAGAGAATGAAGACATTGTTTAGGAATTTTTGATATTTTTTGGAGAGTGTCTCTGATAGAAGAAGTGTTGAGGTAGAGATGTTTTTATAGTGGCTAGATGATTTTGGTCTTTGGGGTGAGATAACTTGTTTATTTATTTAATAATTATAAGAATGGTTGAAGTTTTCATTTTTGTCCGGTTGGGATTTGGGCATTGTCAAATTTTTTGAAAGTTTCTTTTGACTCAAAAAAAAGTCAATTTAGCTGATTCGCTTCATTACTATCTGATTAAGCAATTATGTCAAAACAGTCCCTTTCAATGTTCATTTTCATTTTAAGCTTCTAGATGAAATTAGTAATGTAACGGAGAGGAGTTAGGACCTGGTATTGTTTGCGAGAGGTGGGCCGATGAAAAAGTCAACATTCAAAGGTTTGACTGAGTGAAACTCTTAAGATCCACGATACGTACGGTGCCGACATGAGATTATTGCATCATTAATTCATTATTAATCCATATTTCAAATATTAAATATTTCTTTTTTTCTATTGTTGAAGGGGTTTTCATTAATTTAAAACGAATGTATACATTAATCATTTCAGACCAAAATAAGATTTGCCTTACAAAACCAAAAAGAAACAAAAAAAACAAAATTGGAAAGTTGTTAAGAGAATGTGTTCTACATTATCATCGAACGACCTTTAACTCCTAAGAAAAGGCTATAGCTCATACCTAATATTACAGTCTGAACCCAAAACTCTTGCTCCTTGTTTACCTACGCAGCACTTGGCAACCTCCCAGATACTCCATTCCAAACAATCCTTACATTGCAACATGTCTTGCGCACACTGCACCATTGCATACAACTTTTTCTTCCGGAGCGTCTTCTCTCCCTCTGCGTAAAGTAGCATGTTCTTGTTTTTCATCTTGGATCCATTGGCTTCAAGCATGAGCTAGTAGAGGAAATCCCTCGTCCTCTTGTTGAACGATTTTGTGTCCTCGCTCACGTTGTTTGGGTTGTGCATAGAGAAAATATTCTTGTAATTGTTCCTCCTTGGAAATGGGGAATCTTTCGAAGTAATAGAGAGAAAACATTGGTCGTACCATATCATTCCTCCTTTGTCCCTTTGACATCTCCTTCGAAGCTGTCATATACAGAACATAGACATGTTTTGTTTCATTTGAATGATGATTAATTTCTCAATGAAAAGAAATGTCTAGATATGTAAAAGATAAATATAATGTTTCGAAGACAAATTCGATGATTTAGTTTTAGTATATTTTAAATCATACCGAGTAAAATCATAATATAATTTGTGTTTCCACTGTTTCTTTAGATATTTGACCGCTAATTAATAATGTTGAAATGACATTACCCCGGAAAGGGCGATGGCATAGCAGGAGAGGCACTTGCAATCATAGGACTCTCGCAGCACTGTAATGTGATGTGCACGAAATTGGGAGCCTCGCCATAAGAGATGCGTATGAAACCGCTCGGATACTTATAGGTTGAGACTTCACGGATGAGCAAGTTGAGGTTGTCCTCGTACTTACCTCCAGGCTTATATTTCCCTTGACTGACGAGGCATTTGTGGTTGAGATAGTCATTGGTAAGGTTCAGTGATGAAAAACTGCGTATGAGGAGTTGTATAGCCAAGATAGGGACATAACTAGGCATTTGGATAGAGAATATGAAGAGTACATTTTTCTAATTATCTCAAAACGATATTCTTTTTGGAATACCTTATACAAAATTTGATTGATCACTTGAGATTGTAGAAGAGATGTGTTTCTTTGTTTGTAATAGACAGAAAGAGAGGGGCTGGGTGTCTTTACGTGAGGGATGGGGAGGGCCGATGAAAAAGTCAAAGTACAAATGTTTTACTAAGTTCAAACTATAGGAAAATAGAATCATATGATACGAGACAGACCTTTTCGTACACCACTTGTTTTGAGAAAGGAGAAATATGATTTTGGGTCTCGGGATTTTGCTAAATTGTTGGATCACATGGATCCCCTATCGAAAAAGGACTGACGTTCCATTGCAATTAGCTCAGCCGCTCTGGGGAAAAGGCTGAAATTGGACACTTATTTCCTCTAACAAGAGTCTCGCTTTATATTAGGATCCGAGCAATGTAATGCAAGTCATTTCTATTTTTAGGAGTTTTGAAAGACTACTAAAAGACAGGACTATCACGTTTAAGGGAAACGTAGAGGGCAGCTTGGAGCTCTATTCTCAACAAATTAAGTATTATTAATGCGGGTAACTAAATGTTGATTTCTGTTGTAATGTAGTATATATTATATTATGAAACCTTCTGTAGTTCGTCATATTTTGAAAATTATATGAAATGAGAAAGATAATGGAGGAGAAGAAATCTATGTTCTCATTATTAATAAATCAAATCAAATGGTGAGGGACGACGAAGATTTAGACCATATTCATTATACATATGTATAGTTTGAACCTACGAAAACAAGGCCAAAAATAGAAAGAAAAAAGAAGGTAAAAGGTCAAAAAACAGAAATGGAAAGCAAACCAAACCAAAACAAAATTGGAAAGTTGTCAAGAGAATGTGTGCCACATTACCCTCATTCTAAGTCCTAAGAAAAGGGTATAGCTCATACCTAATACTACAACCCGTACTCAAAAATCTACCTCTTTGTTTACCGCTACAGCACTTGGGAAGTTCGTTAATACTCCATTCCAAACATTTTTTACAACACCATCCCTAGCGTCTCGTTGCCTGGCGCGTAATATAATAGGACAGCACCATCGGGTTTAATTGCTTTCAACATCAACTTGTAGAGCAAATCCCTCGTCTTCTTGATGAACAACTCTATATCCTCTTTACGTTGTTTGAGTTGTGCATAGAGAAAGTATTCTTGTGATCTATCTTCCTTAGCTTTCCGTCATTGATTGAAGAAATAATGAGTAAACATTGGTCGTACCATATTATTCCCCCTTTGTCTCTCGGACACCTCCTTCGGAGCTGTTATATACATATTCAACATATTTTGTTTTTAATAACTAAAATTTATTTTCAATGCAAAGACATGTTTTTTTCCCCTTAATTACTTTTAAAATAAATGATTTTTCTTTTATGATTAAAAGAAGAGAAACTAAAAAGATACTCTCTTCGTTTTTGAAACAGTGTCATTTCACAAATTTGTGTCATTTTATGTTTTCAATGCACATTTATAAACCAAATATCAGTTTTGTCCATATTATTTCAATTTATTAATTAGAAAGTGAAACTTATTTAGTGTATTAATAAAAGATATAAAAAAATTTACATACTTTTCTTAATTTGTGTGAAAAATGAGTGACAATCACACAAATTTGGGACTTATTCAATATCCATATATATAGGCATTGCTAGTACCTTTTATAAATACAAATATAAAGAGAAGCAGAAAAAGAAACGAAAACAATGGTAAACTCTAAAAAAGGAAAACTAGAAAGTAAACAAACCAGAACAAAATTGGAAAGTTTTCAAGATTCTGCATCATTATCAAAGTCTTTTAAGTCCTAAGAAAAGGGTATAGCTCATACCTAAGACTACAACTCGTGCCCAAAATTATCGCTCCTTGTTTACCACCGTAACACTTACAAAGCTCCCTAATACTCCATTCCAAACAACCTTTACAATCCTCTATGTCTTTAGCCACTACACCATTGCATATAATGTTTCCTTCCCAAGCCTCATTTCCCCTGCCGCGTAATATAAAAAGTTGAGGCCATCCTCGGTAGGTTTATCATCTTTTACAATCAGCTCGTAGAGGAGATCCCTTGTCTTTTTGTTGAACGACTTTGTATCCCCTTTCATGTTTTTTGGGTTGTGCATAGAAAACGTATTTTCGTAATTCATCCTTCTTGGGGATCGATCATTGATATATGATGATTTTGTCCCATATATACTAATGTTTTCTAGTCCTTTTTAGTGTCTTTCGAGTCGTTTTTGAGTTTTATCAGGTCAGAATGAAGTCTTGGAGCATGGATTGGATGGACTGGAGGTAAATGGGCTTTTGGAGCAAAAAAGAGTGGATTTACAGCAAAAGGGCCGAATTCACACGCGAGCACGTGCTCCGGCCAAGGGAGCACATTGTCATGCCCTAAATTTTCCCACCAAGAAGAATAGCATTACGGGGTGGGTTGGTGAGGTTCCCGGCTCCACACTTAGTCATTTCTAAGCTTTCTTTCTTGTAATAACTTTCTAGGTTCCTTCGGAACCTCCTAGAAGGTCTTAGAACGTGGTAGAAGGTCTTAAAATGTCTTAGAGAATCCTAGAGTGGTGAAAACCGTGGGGAAGGATCTAGAGGATCAATCTCCATTGTTGGATCAAACAAATTCCCACAGTCCATTTGTGGAGGTCCATCCTATATAAAGGGGTGGGATCCCTCATTTGTGAATAACCAAGCCTTTGAGCATAATAAGAAATCCTTTCTTTTTCTTAATTCGTCCACTTTCTCTCTCTAAGTACCAAGAGGGTATTCAGGTAGGAAGGCTGACTTAGCATCTACAAGGGGTAGAAAGCGCTAAGACCGCACGAATTGGTTCAAGAGGAATCAGTCCGTGATAAGTAGTATCAGAGCAACGTTCGACCTGAAAGAGGAGAAGTACGTGAAGAGAAGAATGGCTAAGAACAAGGACGGTAACAACACATCAAATATGACCGATGAACGTGGGAGGGAGCCCACGATTGCCCAAGGGGGGCAAAGATGGGACAAGAGCGTTTCTCGGGAGGTGTTGGGTCGCTCGGTAGAGGTGCTTGGTGAGAGGCTCAAACGGGTAGAGCATATCTCAAAAATGTTGGAGAGGCACGTGTTTGGAGAGTTCAAACGTGTCAAGGATAATACAATCGAGACGGATACTTGGATGGCAAAGCTGGAAGAGTCGGTGCTGGGAGTTGTCCAAGTTTTACGGGAAAACATCGAGGAGTTGCGAAGCTGCATTGAGATGATGGAAGAAGACTTGGCGTTGTGCAAGTGAGTGGCTGCCAACGGAGGAGCTGGGATCACCAGAACAAGATCGGCAAGGGTAGAGTACCCGTGACCATCAAGATTCAATGGCGTGAGGGACGCCAAGGAAATTGAGAACTTCTTATGGGAGATAGAACTATACTTCGAGAACTTTAATCTTACGGATGAGTCGGTGAAGATCAAGATGGCGATAAGTTATTTAGCGGACACAGCCATGCTTTGGTGGAGAAGGCGACATGCAGAGATCGAGAGAGGAACTACTCGGAAGTGGCAATTTTACCTGGACAATGTGGTGTACCAAGCTCGGAAGAAGTTGAGAGAACTTCGGCAAAGAGGTACGATCCGCGACTATGTCAACGAGTTCACCACTCTTATGTTGCAAATTCTAAGCATGACCAAAGATGACTCGGTGTTCTACTTCATCGACGGATTGCAAAATTGGGCCAAGCAAGAGTTGCAAAGGCGAAATGTCCATTCAGTGGATGAAGCAATTACAGCTGCCGAGTCTTTGTCCAACTTTACCACCCATGACCGACCCAAGTCCTATGAGAGGCATGATGGGCATTCGGCTAATGGTGGGGGGAGATGATCAGGGATCACAGCACGTAAGTGTGAGGAGGGATGAATATAGGGCGGATTCAGAAAAAGGAAAACCGCCACAATCGAGGAGATTTGGGAGGAGCTCAAGTCGGGAGGAGTATGAGGAATGGAAGAGATCTTTTGCACCAACAGGCGGGTGTTATGTGTGCAAGGGGCTAGACCCCGTGAGAGAGTGTTCGAAGCTCAGTTTCTTACATGGGATCACAGAGAATGGTGAATCGGGGGAGGACTCGAACGATAAACCGACAATGATGGGATCGTTGTAACTCCTCAACGCCTTTGCTACTAAGTCCTAGCAAAAGAACACGGGAAGGAAATTGATGTTCGTGGATGCCAAGGTTAATGGAAAGAACACCAAGGCAAAGGTGGATACTGGGGCAACGAACAACTTTATTGCCGAAGAAGAGGCAAAAAGGCTCGGCATAACTTGGAAGAAGCGCGAGAAATGGGTGAAATCCGTGAATTTGAAAGCTCAACCAATAGCTGGAATTGCCAAAAGAGTGGATTTCCGGATGAGAGGATGGAAGGGTCGAGTAGACTTCTCGGTAGTCCCGATGGACGACTATAGGGTTATCCTCGGGTTGAATTTCATGAAGAAGATTGGAGCAGTGCCGATACCTTCACTTAACACCCTCACTATCCTTGAGAAAGAAAACCCATGTATGATCCCAACCATAAGGGTTCCGAGTAAGAAGTTGGGCGAAGTACAAAGAATCTCGGCGATGCGGATTGTGGATCATCCTACCAATCGGGGTAGCGATTAAGGTAGAGCAAAGAACAAACAAGGTAACCATGGAAGAGTCAAGAGCGACAAGGCGATCACTCCAAGTAGCGACTCATGGAGGATCAAGACAAAGACATGGGCAAAGGAGCGAGGAGCGGACAAGAAGACCCACGACGACGAGGGCGTCGCCAAAATGGGTGGGGGAGGATGTCACGTCCTAAATTTTCCCACCAAGAAGAATAGCGTTAAGGGGTGGGTTGGTGAGGTTTCCGGCTCCATACTTAGTCATTTCTAAGCTTTCTTTCTTGTAATAAGTTTCTAGGTTCCTCCGGAACCTCCTAGAAGGTCTTAGAACGTGGTAGAAGGTCTTAGAATATCTTATAGAGTCCTAGAATGGTGGGAAACGTGGAAAAAGATCTAGAGGATCAATCTCCACCGTTGGATCAAACAAATCTCCACCGTCCGTTTGTAGAGGTGTATCCTATATAAAGGGGTGGGATCCCTCATTTGTAAATAACAAAGCCTTTGAGCATAACAAAAAATTCTTTCTCTCTTTAACTTCGTCCACTTTCTCTTTCTAAGTACCAAGAGGATATTCGGGTAGGAAGGCTGACTTAGCATCTACAAGGGGTAGAAAGCGCTAAGACCACACGAATTAGTTCAAGAGGAATCAGTCCGTGATAAGTAGTATCAGAGCAACGTTCGACCTGAAAGAGGAGAAGTACGTGAAGAGAAGAATAGCTAAGAACAAGGACAGTAACAACACATCAAATATGACCGATAAACGCGGGAGGGAGCCCACGATTGCCCAAGGGGGGCAAAGATGGGACAAGAGCGTTTCTCGGGAGGTGTTGGGTCGCTCGGTAGAGGTGCTTGGTAAGAAGCTCGAACGGGTAGAGCATATCTCAAACAAGCTGGAGAGGCACGTGTTTGGAGAGTTCGAACGTGTCAAGGATATTACAATCGAGACGGATACTTGGATGGCAAAGCTGGAAGAGTCGGTGCTGGGAGTTGTCCAAGTTTTACGGGAAAACATCGAGGAGTTGCGAAGCTGCATTGAGGTGATGGAAGAAGACTTGGCGTTGTGCAAGTGAGTGGCTGCCAACGGAGGAGCTGGGATCACCAGAACAAGATCGGCAAGGGTAGAGTACCCGTGACCATCAAGATTCAATGGCGTGAGGGACGCCAAGGAAATTGAGAACTTCTTATGGGAGATAGAACTATACTTCGAGAACTTTAATCTTACGGATGAGTCGGTGAAGATCAAGACGACGATAAGTTATTTAGCGGACACAGCCATGCTTTGGTGGAGAAGGCGACATGCAGAGATCGAGAGAGGAACTACTCGGGTAGATACGTGGGACGAGTTCAAGAGAGACTTGAAGTGGCAATTTTACCTGGATAATGTGGTGTACCAAGCTCGGAAGAAGTTGAGAGAACTTCGGCAAAGAGGTACGATCCGCGACTATGTCAACGAGTTCACCACTCTTATGTTGCAAATTCTAAGCATGACCAAAGATGACTCGGTGTTCTACTTCATCGACGGATTGCAAAATTGGGCCAAGCAAGAGTTGCAAAGGCGGAATGTCCATTCAGTGGACGAAGCAATTACAGCTGCCGAGTCATTGTCTAACTTTACCACCCATGACCGACCCAAGTCCTATGAGAGGCATGATGGGCATTCGGCTAATGGTGGGGGGAGATGATCGGGGATCACAGCACGTAAGTGCGAGGAGGGATGAATATAGGGCGGATTCAGAAAAAGGAAAACTGCCACACTCGAGGAGATTTGGGAGGAGCTCAAGTCGGGAGGAGTATGAGGAATGGAAGAGATCTTTTGCACCAACAGGCGGGTGTTATGTGTGCAAGGGGCTAGACCCCGTGAGAGAGTGTTCGATGCTCAATTTCTTACATGGGATCACAGAGAATGGTGAATCGGGGGAGGACTCGAACGATGAACCGAAAATGATGGGATCGTTGTAACTCCTCAACGCCTTTGCTACTAAGTCCGAGCAAAAGAACAAGGGAAGGGAATTGATGTTCGTGGATGCCAAGGTTAATGGGAAGAACACCAAGGCAATGGTGGATACTGGGGCAACGAACAACTTCATTGCCGAGGAAGAGGCAAAAAGGCTCGGCATAACTTGGAAAAAGTGCGAGAAATGGGTGAAATCCGTGAATTCGAAAGCTCAACCAACAGTTGGAATTGCCAAAGGAGTGGATTTCCGGATGGGAGGATGGAAGGGTCGAGTAGACTTCTCGGTAGTCCCGATGGACGACTATAGGGTTATCCTCGGGTTGAATTTCATGAAGATGATTGGAGCAGTGCCGATACCTTCACTTAACACCCTCACCATCCTTGAGACAGAAAACCCATGTATGATCCCAACCATAAGGGTTCCGAGTAAGAAGTTGGGCGAAGTACAAAGAATCTCGGCGATGCGGATTGTGGATCATCCTACCAATCGGGGTAGCGATTAAGGTAGAGCAAAGAACAAACAAGGTAACCATGGAAGAGTCAAGAGCGACAAGGCGATCACTCCAAGTAGCGACTCATGGAGGATCAAGACAAAGACATGGGCAAAGGAGCGAGGAGCGGACAAGAAGACCCACGACGACGAGGGCGTCGCCAAAATGGGTGGGGGAGGATGTCACGTCCTAAATTTTCTCACCAAGAAGAATAGCGTTAAGGGGTGGGTTGGTGAGGTTCCCGGCTCTATACTTAGTCATTTCTAAGCTTTCTTTCTTGTAATAAATTTCTAGGTTCTTCCGGAACCTCCTAGAAGGTCTTAGAATGTGGTAGAAGGTCTTAGAATGTCTTAGAGAGTCCTAGAGTGGTGGAAAACGTGGGGAAGGATCTAGAGGATCAATCTCCACCGTTGTATCAAACAAATCTCCAGTGTCCGTTTGTGGAGGTGTATCCTATATAAAGGGGTGGGATCCTTCATTTGTAAATAACGAAGCCTTTGAGCATAATAAAAAATTCTTTCTCTCTCTAAATTTGTCCACTTTCTCTCTCTAAGTACCAAGAGGATATTCGGGTAGGAAGGCTGACTTAGCATCTACAAGGGGTAGAAAGCGCTAAGACCGCACGAATTAGTTCAAGAGAAATCAGTCCGTGATAACATGCTCCGCCGCAAAAGAAAAATAAGACGCCCGAATTGACCTAATTTTTGGTGTGATTAAATAGGTCAAGTCTCATTTCTTAAAGAACATGTCTCTTACCTTGGAGCTGATTTCGAAACTGTTTAGAGATTTTCTCTTTCTCCTCCTTATTCGCCATCGCCTAGCTCTTATTTTCATCTTCTTTGTTTTCGATTTCTAAGACTTGGAGATCATCCATCACTTTGTTTTGAGAAGAATTCTGAACCTTCTTTACTTTCAATATTATTCATGAATTTTTTTTATTTCATTGTTGTGTTTTCTTCTTCCATGTCTAAGTAGTCCATTTACTAGATTAGGATTTTCAAAGGTATTCATGAGATGATAAATTAAGCACAAATATGATGCATAAATACATACTGTCTTCGCCTCTAGTTGAATTTAATGCTTAAATTAAACTGATCACTTAGTCTATGATTTCAGGTTAAACTTATTCACGAGAGTGCTCTAGGTTGCTAGAAAAGATATTGGCGAGCAATCAGACCGTAGATAACGAGAGTTGGTGCGGCTGAGTGTGAACATATTGAACCCATTTGCCTAGCTTGTCTGCATCTCTAGGTCCAAACGAGAGTTTAGGTATTTAGGTTGTTAGATAAAGTTATTGGCACCACGAGAGTGGGTCGGTCTTATTTTTATGTTTGAGTTCTGGACCTGTGCTGAATTAGAACCTGAATAGTTGCTAAATTTTTCATCTCTGAATCACCGGCGAACTACCCTGATCTAGTGCTTTTCTTTATTGAGATTCTGTTACAAAACCAACCACATATTTTTTCTTAACTTTATTTACGAATCTCATAATTTCATAGTGTAACCTTGGTCTCTGTGAATTCGATCTCTTATATACTACTGCGATTGTCTGTGCATTTACAAAATTTATTTGGATTAAAACTCTGTGTATCAATCATTGATCATACTAACATCGAGAAAACATTGGTCGTACCATACTATTCCTCCTTTATTTTTTGGACATCTCCTATGAAACTGTCATATACATTTACAAATATGTTTTGCTATGAAACGTGAGATGAATCATATCAGACAATCAGTTGTATGCAAAACTTACCTAAAATTCACGTAAATCTATCAATAATATACGAGATATTGTCTAATGGTATGATACGTAAATACATCAAATTAAATGTTTAAAAATATATATAAAACTGTCAATTAATTGATATATAGGAGATGTCATTTAGTAATTTTCCCTTATAAAAAGCGATCTTAACGTTTCAATATAAGATAACTGATGCAGGGCGGTTCTCTATTGGTTTTGGGTTTTCTTATTTGTTTTGATAATCATTGGGTTTTATGTTTTCCTTATTATTTTGGGTTTTAGATAATCTTAGAGATAGGATTCGATCCTCTTTAGGATTTGTCTTGGGTTTTTACTATATATATATCGAGCCTCAGGGTACATTGTTTTGGATGTTTTTATTTTTCCGAAGGTAGTGACTTTATATAGATGAAGCTTTGAGAATGTGCTGTTTATGTATGAGACTCGGAGGGATTTGGATATCGAATGGAGATAAGTTTTATAATGTTTATGTATGTAGAATTTAAAGTTTTTTGGTTACCTTATACGAAATTTTAGGGCCGACGAAAGAGTAAATGATCGATGGTGTGACTTTGTTCAAACTCTTACAATCATACGATTTGTACGGTGAAGACCAGAAATGAAGGAATTCTTCATTTCTATAATTACAAGATTCTTTGTTTTTTTGGGTCAAAATATGATATTCCACACACTTATATATAACTTCTCGTCTACTATTAATGTTAGGTTTGTATGTTTCTAGAAAAAAATGAATATTACTTATATTAAAGAAGAGAAGACATAATATTGAACTGATAATGTGGAAGCCTATATCTCGATGGTATACTCTGTCATTGTATCACTTCAGTGTACAAGCGTCATTGTACATAAAGCAGTGCACAAGCGTCATTGTACATACAACGATGCACAAATGTTAGTATAAAAATGTTGGTATATAAATATCGGTGTACAAACATTAATATACAAGCGAAACAAAACAAAACTGTGTAAACTTTCGGGACAAATGTGTACACCCAAAAGTACAAAATAGAATAATATATGATATAGAGGGGTATAGTTAGAATAGTATATGATTATAATGGTGTACGATATATTAATGGTATATACCCGTGAGTGTATGAATCGTTCTGAAATGTGCAATATAGAGTGTGTATACCGAAGTATACAAAACATTGTATATACCGAAATGTATGAGAGGATATGGACAATGAAGTGTACGAGACAAATTATGTACACCAAAATGTATAAACTAAAGTGTATAAAAAATGTATATATTCAATACTCTATAAAAATAGAGGCTCATGATCCATTGAAAAAATATACTTGAAATCATATAACAAACTGCATGTTTGTTTATAGAGAAAAAAAAAAGAAATTTTTTCTAGATGATAATTAAGAAAAAAAAAATTACACATCAACCAATTTTCTCCAATCAAAACTCATGAGAAACATTGAAACAATACTGATACGGAGGATGAAAGAGAAAATGGAAAAAGAAAAAAAAAAAGATATAAATGAGAGAATTTGTATTTTTGTGGAAACACAAGTGTGTCTCTCTCATTCTCTCACAATTAGACATTAACTCTATTCATCAAAAAAAAAAAAAAAAAAAAAAAGACAAAAACCCTTAATCGTAGTTAGTCTACTCCACTAATAAACTCTATTTCATAACTCATCTATTACACACAGTAAAACCCCGTCTAATTTGCCAATTATAAATAATAAACTGTCTAATTTGTCAATTATGAATAATAAATTGTCTAATTTGCCAATTCACCTCTCTTTTTTTCTTTATTGGTTTGGTCATTTTTGTATAACATGTAACAAAAGCGGAATAAAAAAATTATACTACATGATACTGTTTTGCATAAACAAAAAAAAAAGTTTACAGAAAAAGATATCTAAAAGCAAAAGAATTGTAAGATCTTCGATTAATTAGGACCGGACTTGTTACCAACAAAAGGGTAAAGCTCAAACCTAAAGTTACAGCTGGTACCTAAATTCCTAGCTCCTTGTTTACCATTCCAGCAATTTTGAAATTTCATGGCTATGTTTCGAAGACACTGCTGACAACTCTTAAAAACAGGTTCTAAGTCAATCCTACACTCCACCATCCCGTACAACTTCTTCGTCCCAAACCTTGTATCCCCGGCCGCATACAGATCCCTACCTTTAAAGGCTATACCTATCAAACTGTCGAGGAAAGTCATGATCCACTTCTCCCCGAACGAATCTACATTCATTTTCTTTGGGTTGGACATACAGAAATTGTTATCTTTATCGATCTTCCCTTCAGTATTATCAATCGAAGCTGCATTTACATTTTTGCATATGGACGCTACAATCAATATCAACATTGCATGGACTAATTTAAGATATAGTTTTTCTCGTCTATTATATAATTTATTGCTTAGATGTAACCAAAACTGATATGTGTGTGTGCACAATTTATATATGTAATATTGTAATATGTAATGTGTGACAGATAATAATGAAATGGTGTTACCCCTGCGACGGCGGTGGCAAAGCAGGAGCGGCACTGATTGGTGACGCCTACGAATTCAGAATCCTTACCAAAGGCCACATTGCCGTAACCTTTGATAAAATCATCACCGCTTGCAATGGCACGTATGATAATTTCTAGGTTCTTCTCGTACCAACTTCCCGGCTTGTATTTCCCTTGATTGACTAAGCATTTGTGGTTCAGTTACGCATTGGTCATGTTCAACGACGAAACAGTGCGCATAAGGAGCAGTTGTGTGGCCACCACGGCCAAGATAGGGATCAAAACGAAGCATGTTGATACGGACGATGAAGAGTACATCGTTTTGGAATTTTTGTTTTTATTTTTCCGACTTTTCTATGGATGAAGCGTTGAGACTATGATGTTTATGTATGAGACTATAGCTGGGATGCAGGCTGCCCCACCCCGCATAGCCCGCTAACCCACGGGTTTACCTTAAATTTTTAATACCCGAATCCGCTCCGTCTAAGAAGTGGATTTTTCTTTTAGACCCGCGACCGCCCCGCCAAAATTCCGCGGTCCCTGCGGGTAACCCGCATACCAGAAAATGAGCTGCCTAAAAAAAACTGCAACCCACCAACCCGCTAACCCGCCAAAAAAACCACAGTGAATATAAACTACACACAACTCATGGACTGATTTGAAACAGAAGCATAGGCCTCATCGAAGAAGTCGAAAATAAGAAACGGAGGCCCATGAAGATTAGGATTTAATTTAGTTTTATCATGGTATCCAGAACTCATGGGATCACCACAGAACTCGAAATTTTTTGCCTCGCCCCGCTAGACCCGCAAATCAGTGGTCTTTCATATGCATACCCGAACCCGCCCCGCAGTGGATCAAAATCCGCGGGGCCCGCGGGTGCGGGTCATTAATCCCAGCACTATATGAGACTCGGAAGGATTTGGAATGGAGATAAGTTTTGTCAAATATATGTAGTTTACAGTTTTTGGTTACCTTATACGAAATTCTATTGATAAAATCAGTTTCTAGAAGGAATGTTTAGAGTTTTAACGGAGAAGAGAGAGAGGTGGTCCTTGCGGCGACAAGAAGGCCGACGAAAAAGCAAAAGTTCGATGGTATGACATTGTTCAAACTCTTACAATTACACATTTGTACTGTGACGACCTCAAATGAAATAATTTTTATAACTTTGTCATTTCTGGGTCTAATATGATAAGATTCCACACATATATAACTTCTCGTCTACTATTAATGTTAGGTTCGCATGTTTAAAATGAAAAACTAATATTGATATTTACTATTAAAGCAAGATCCGGAGATACAGAGTTGTGGAACTCAAACAGCTTAACGAGAAGCCATAAATGGTTAAACATTGTTGCATATTATACAAAAACGACCAAACCCATCGAGAAAGAAACACGTACTGTCAGAATGTCACGAGAGCCCTGGATACAATTACAGACTTCCACAAGATTATGAACGGTGTTGGATTGGGCTCAAGAAGAAGATGCAGAGTGTAACATAACCAAAACTCAGAAGTTAGATCTTAAGATCAAAGCCGGAAGATACTACCATAAGTGGTTAGAAAGCCGAAGATCTTAAGACCTGTGGCTGTGGGCTTTCTGATAGTTAATTCTTTCAAAACAATAACAGAAACCATCTTTGAATCAAAGCATCTCCCAAAGTGGTCGTTCTGAGGTGGTCGATCCAACGGGAAGCTCATGACTAAAAAAAAGCATAGTTCCCATTTCTCACAGAACCCAACCAAATTTTTCCAGATCAGAAGCACCAGGGAAGTTACCTTTTAGTGCACCATTCGTTTTCGAGCAAGAACCAGTGGCATTTTCACTCTCCGGTCCATGAATGACAAAGTTTAACTTTTCATTGCAATTAGCTCATCTTCCATACACTGCCTTATGCTAATGACCATTGACTCCTCATAGGATGGAGAGATGTCACAGCATTGGCGACGTGGAGCCTTCATCTGATAATATCAAAGTAAGAGTGTAACTACAAAACTATCTCTGGACTTAAATTACTGTGACAAAGTAAGGAGGTAACTATACTATACCTGTTCAATATCAAGCTCCAGTTTATGAGACAGTACTCTGACCTGTTTTAGATGCTTAATAGCTTCAGCTCTACGACAATTCTCCACACTATATCGCGTATAGTTACTCCACGTTCCTCTCCTTCCATCTGATCCAACGCTGTCTAGAAAAAATACCAGCGGTCGACTACAACGATCCTTTGGATACTCTCTTGTATTAAACATATAGTTACTTTGGACTCCTGCCCCTCTCCTCCACGTAGAGAAGGTTTTTTGGAGGGAGAGAAGATCCGGGAGAAGTTTATTCCCTTCATAAACTTGGATTGCGTAACCCCAAACCACAGAAACAGTCACAGAGTTTGATGAATCATAGCACACACTTTGCTGCAAAACCCTTGCGGAATCTACATTACTAGCACGGATAAGATGAGCCGTGGCTTCTGTTCGGTTCATCTTTGGAAAAAATGGATCAACTGCGTCTAAATGATGTAGAGACAACAATGGAGATAGAGGATGCGCACATAACAATCCAAATAGATTCCCTCGTACATCAATCTACGAAACGAGAGTGAAGATCGATTAGCTAGATTTTTCGACAGCAATTCGAAAGATCATGAGTCCTATTCAAGCAACAAACACTAATCTACAGCTTCAATCATCGATTAGCTCGATTTTCGACACCAATTCAAAAGATCATGAGTCATATTTAAGCAACAAACAGTAATCTACAGCTTCAAGCCTTCAATCATCGATTAGATCGATTTTCAACACCAATTCAAAAGATCATGAGTCCTATTCAAGCAACAAACACTAATCTGCAGCTTCAAGCCTTCAATCATCGATTAGATCGATTTTCAACACCAATTCAAAAGATCATGAGTCCTATTCAAGCAACAAACACTAATCTACAGCTTCAAGCCTTCAATTATCGAGCTAAACTAAGGCAACATCAATGTCACTATGAGCAAATCTATTTTTCGATTCTAATAAAACTAAATTTAGAAACAATTCAAATTCCAGAGGAGCTCAGAGTTTGTTTTACCTGATGAAATCCAGGTTCATGAGTTAATGTAACACCAAGCTCAGCTAAGCAAGAGAAGATCCTAGAATCACCTCCATACAAATGTGAATATCTCATCAAACAAGAATCCAAAACCTTACTTAAAGCTCTAGCAAGCGAAGCACTAATGGCAAATCCTCCGCCGCCAAATGCCATATCAAACGAATACCTAACATTCTGATCAAAGCTCTCCGAATTGCTTCCAATGTACCACCATTTACGGTGATCATACTTAGACAAAACTTTCACCAGATTCTCCACGAAGAAGACAGTATCATCATGTCCAAATACAAACCACCGCACATCCTCGTCATCTCGATCCACCGCCTCCTTAGCGACGCGAGCTACGCGGATCGCTGATCGGAGACCACCGGGAAAACTGTAAGGGAAGCGAGAGACATCTTCAGATACGATCAAAGGAGGGAGACTCAGATCGGACTCGAATCCACCTCGATCGAGGAAAACAAAAGCGCGAATAGACTTGGGGGAGTACCAGAGACGAACATAGGAGCTACGACGGAGCCAGGTGTCGTGTGAGGAAGCTATTGAGAAGAGTAAGTGACGGCGGCGCGTGGGAGATAAGCCTAAGGACCGTGCAAGAGAAGGAAACTGTGTGCGGCGGAGGGGACTGAAGGAGAAGAGAAGGTAGACAACGATGCAGACGAAGAGTAGAAGTAAGAAGAGGTTTCTGACGCGAATTTGATTCAGCGCCGGAGATTTCGTAGGAGACAACATTTCAGAGGAAATAGAATCTGTTCTAGAGAGAGAATCTGGTCGTCTCTTACGACTCGTGTGGATCATTTTTTTCTTCTTTAGTTTTCTTTTCGTTTTCTCGGCTGAGTCGTCGGTTAGATTGCTCGAGAAAACTTTAATGGCAAAGACGATCCACCGGCCGAGCTGGCTATCTTAGACCGGCTGATTTGAGCAAAAGGTTCGGTTTTGGTGGTTCTTTTGATAGTTCATGGGCCTTAGATAGGCTCCGCTAATTGAGTTTTGATATTACGTTATTTAATAGATTTGGGCCTACTTAGCTTAGTAAATTAGGCCTAGATTGGTTGGATCATAATGAGCTTCCTTGCAAAATCCCAACTACATTAACCGATCTAAATTAATGCGGATTGAACCGAGCAAGATTCGGTTTTATACTTTTATTTTTAATTATTAAGTGGAGCTTTCGAAAAGGAACTATACAAATTTAATAGTAAATTTAGGTAAAAACTAAAAACTAGTGTTATAAAGCAATCTAGGTAGGCTGGTTGACTAGGCATTAAGCTTCATCCCCTTGTTGCAGTTTTATACTATATACGCTATGTCTAATTCGGCGGTTTAAATCACTTTAGAACGAAAATACTTTATATAAGATTAAAATTTTAACTACTTGAGGTGGATTAGGCGTCGTTTGTTTGAAACTAAACACTAATTAGCCGTCCCTAGACACCTTTTGTTCATCATCTTGAAGCTGAATTAGAGAAGTTTCTCCATGAATCCAGCTGATTTTTTTCTCTCAAAATTGCGATCTCTTCACTTTCTACCTTATCGATCATTCTCCCAAATTTGTGATCATTTATTTATCCACACTGTTATAAGTTCAAAACAATGCTATCTTCAAATTCACACTGGTTTTTTTTTTTGGGTCAAATTTTTTCACACTGGTTTATTTCTTTAAAATATAACAAAGAAGAAGCCAACTTAGCCAAGACATCTTTTGTTGATGTTGATTTAGTATTGGGTTAGGTTTTTGCTTTTTTTTTTTTGGTTTTAATGTTAAGATTTATATAACTTGATGTAAGGTTACAACTTATACTACCAAATACAAATGGCCCCAAAAGAGTTACCACAACAGAAACTTATATAGGTTAAGTCTTGGATTTTGTTTCTATGTAGTTCTTTGGATTTTGTGAATATTTTTTATTCTATCCAAGAGATTTAAGACTCATATGCCTCATATATTTCCACTAATCAAAGACTAATAGTTCAAAACCCTCTCAAATCCAGCACGACTTTTCAGTCTTTTGGAAAAGTTTTTACCATTAGATCAAGCGCTACTCTATAATTTTGTGAATATTAATTTAGTTATTACTACAACATACATGTTCTCTATTACTTACATGTTCAATATTAATTTAGTTATTACTACAACATACATGTTCTCTATTACTTACATGTTCAATAAATTATTACATAAAAAAAAATTATTACATTCTATTACAATACGTAATATATATATTATTATGTTCATCGATATAAATGCTTTTGGACATAAGACATCATACCGTCCGAGACATCATATCAATGATATCATTGTCCGAGTAACTTCACATCTTCTAGCCAGGGTTGTAGTTACGCGTATGCATGCGTCAATGTGAGAGTATGTCCTACATACCAACTATATAATAATAAAAATATCTGAATAATAAAATTCCAAAAAAATAATAGTCATATACTTTTTGGGAAGATTGGACGACTAAGAGCATGGTTATAGGTAGTAAATAAGGGTAAATATAAGAGATTTTTAATATTATAAAATTCTTATATTTACCCAAACCATATTTTGAGTATCTAAATTTAGAATTTTAGCACCCATATTTAGTGGGTAAATATAACATCTCTCTCTATCTCTCACCTCTTTCTTTCTCTATTCATCAATCCCAATACAATTAATATTATAAAATTCATATATTACCCCAATCATATTTACTACCTATAACCATGCCGTAAGGTCTCGTACCAACAGGCAAACAATAAAAAACAGACAGAAAAATCTGAGGACAAAATTAGAAAATAGAAAGCTTTGCGTTTAGATCCACACAAGTGGACTTACGCAT
This sequence comes from Cardamine occulta, assembly GCA_028015245.1. Classification (NCBI taxonomy): domain Eukaryota; kingdom Viridiplantae; phylum Streptophyta; class Magnoliopsida; order Brassicales; family Brassicaceae; genus Cardamine; species Cardamine occulta. Next base: position 5,635,795 of record CM051373.1, read on the forward strand.
CAACACTGAATCAACTTGTGGACAACAACATCTCTTTTTCTTCCATAACGTATCAAACACAAAAAAATATAATAATATTCTTCGTCTCATTGTTATTTTAGCGGTTTAATAAGTGTTCGTATTTTTTATCGATCGATACCACCACCGTTGTCTTAAATTTAGTAGATGAAATCTCGTGGTGTTTGTCTAATTTGTCAGAGATATATGAGATATAACTTTCTTTGATAAAAGGTCATATTCTATTCCTATATGACGATTCTCTAGCATTTTCGCCTTCATAAAAACATAATATTCCTACTTTACTTAAAGCAGAGCACGAATTCAATCTTCATTATGTTTATCTCCTACACATAAGCCGAAACATAGTAAGATTGAACGCATAAAGATCAACAACTCTGGTTGAACCTGCATGGAAAATACCTAACCAAAATATTTGCTGTATAATGTCAAAGGTTTTGATTTGGATCCGATTTTTCTTCAATACTAAACATATGCTACGGAAGAATCTAAATACCATTAAATATCATTCAAGATATTTTTGATTATTATAAACTTTATAATTATCTCTACGTATCTTTGTTATTCGTTTATAGATTTTAAATGATGGCGACGGGTATTATCATTTATCAGTAACTTATGTTTTAAACGATAAAAATATATTTTAGCAACAATCCTTTGCTATTTTTTGTCGAGTCATCTAAATTTGAACTCAAATTATAATGCAGTTGCAATACTAATATATACCAAAAGAAAAACATTTTTTACGAATAATGTGATGTTAACTAGAAAGCCAAATACTGTGATTTTATAATGCTTTTCGAATACATGTATACGTATTGGTACTAGTAAGCAATCACACGCAATGTATGGCACTTCTAATAACCAAAACGTTTAAATTAACTGATATTATTCGTAATTCGTGGGGTAGCTTTCATTAAAAACAAATAAATGACTAAAACATAAACCCAAAAAAAACTTTAAATGTGAACCATACAAGTGAAGTCCTCTTTGCTTGTTCTGATAGTAAACTTATATAATTAATTAAAAAGTTGACTAATTAACCACCACGCAATGCCCCATAGACAACCAATAACTAAGATATTGATATTTGATACAACCCTTAATTCTAGCCGTTTCTTATGCTTACCACCCTTTCATCCACTAATCACTTGAATTATCCCTTAAATATATTTAAGAAAAATCTATCACAAATTTCCGCAGGTAAAACAAATCTTAGAAAATAACTAAAATAAGATGTGCTAAGAAATGAATTTTGATTCAGTGTAATGATTTTTGGTCCGACTGATTATAGAACTTCAAATTTTATATCTTTTTGACATTGCTCTCTAGTCTTTACACGATTATGTTTTCGCTTTGGAAGACTAGATCATAATGTAACTGAACTCACAATCTTTCCTTTCTTAAAACGTACTAAACTCACAATCTTTCATAATTAAAAATTTTGTACCTTTCAGTGGTTCAATTTAAATTTTAATTTATCAACAAAAAAAAATCATCGTTGGTAATCATTTTACAATATAATACAATTAACAAGTGAACATCATATCTTCCCCCGAAAAATAAAACAAAAACAATGATTCATATTTAGAAGTGGTGGGAGATGTAAACCAAAAGAGTTGTACTACGAGTTTTGTTTCCCAAAACTTGAAAGTTGTGCGTCCAATAATATCAAGACGATCGCTTGGAGGAGAAATTAAACTTTTAACATTTGACCATTTTGCTTAAGGGTATTTACGTCAAAATATCAGGACAGTATTAATCCACGTGTACCACAGCAACACAACACATCATTATTTTTCATGAGAAAACCAAAATAAAAAATAAAAAAAATCTCAATTTGCTTTTTTAACAAACAAGATTCCTATATAAATGTTTTAACGTTTTCATCAACTTACGCAATTTCTTTCCCCATTCGCCACAAAAGAGAGAGAAAAAAGAAAGAAAGAGATAAATGTGTAGAGGAGTGAATGAAGAAGAGAGCAGAAGCGACGGAGGAGGTTGCCGGAGTCTCTGTACGAGACCGAGTATTCCGGTTAGGTGTGAGCTTTGCGGCGGCGATGCCTCCGTGTTCTGTGAGGCGGACTCGGCGTTTCTTTGTAGGAAATGTGACCGGTGGGTTCACGGAGCGAATTTTCTAGCGTGGAGACATGTGAGGCGCGTGCTTTGCACTGCTTGCCAGAAACTCACGCGCCGATGCCTCGTCGGAGATGACTTTCACGTTGTTGTAACGTCGACGGCTGTGGGAGAAGCCACCGTGGAGAATAGAACGACAAGGAATGAACAAGATAGTAGCAAGGTTCCATTTGTGTTTCTCTGATTTAGTTTTTTTTTTTTGTAAGATATAAATATTCCTAGGTTTTTTAATGCAGTTTTCTATTTAAAAAAATCTAGGAAGTTTAATTTATGAAGCTCGTATTAGAATATTTAGATTTGGTAATTGACCAAAAATAGCAAAAAAAATTCTGTAGTAGAAAGGATAAGAAGGACCGTTTGTTATTGAGTTACTCTTCGAATCTGTAGATGTATTAATTCTACTACTTTGCAATGTTTGTAAAAAAACAAAATCCTTTAAAATTTGCTGTAAAAAAAATATAAAACTAAATCATCAAACTCAATTAAAAAACTTGGCATTTTGTTAGATTTATTTGGGTTTCTTTTTTGTGATCTTTCTTACTACTTGTCATTTTCCTTAATTAAGGATATATAAGAGCTATAATTCCTAAACTTTCAAGTGAAACATCTTCTTGATGCAATGCTAAAGATTAGTGTTGTGTCCTACATGCTAACTTAAGTAATTTAGGAAAGATAATTATTCTATTAGACAAAGTTGTGATGCAGTTAAGAACTAGTCTGTGGAGAAAGACAGAGAATGAAGCAGATTGCAATCACTGCAACTTTATTTATCAAAAAAATATACTGGGAAGTTTTATTTGTAAAGAGATGAATTAAGATTTTTCCTATTACAGGAAAACCCCCAAAAACTGATAAAACATCAAAAAAAAAAAAAGAGATTATGTAAATAAAGACAGCAAATTTACGATATTTTCACCATTTTGGCTTTCCACCATCTTCGTTTCTCCAACGTTCCCATGCCGCAACATATTGATTTCTTCGATTCATAAAACTGTACACAGAAATATAAAACGAATTACATTACCTTTCCGACAAGAAACTGTTCTTACCAACATTATCATCATCATGAAGCATGATTTGTGTCTGTTTAGAAAAGAAGAGAGTACATTTTTTTGTAAAATTTCAATGGTTCATTGTTGGTGATGATGGGTCATAGTCATAATTGTCACCAGCTTTCACAAATCTTCCTTTCACTCTTTTTCTCGTGTCAGCTCTCGCTTTGCGAGATGCATATCGAATCTGTTTCCCAAAACTACAAATCAAACAATAAAACACGTTTAAACTTGGTATATACTCTGTTTTGTAACGATTTATAGATAAATAAATAAACTTACGAGCGCTTTAATTTCTTCTCCTTGTATCTCAACTTAGCTTGGTTTCTTGCTTGTGGACAACTAACTTCAAGATTTGATTCCCATGGCACTTCACTCAATATAAACCCTGGAGACATCCCACAATCTTGGTAATCCGCTGCACTGCTTTCACCTGTGATGTTGGAGATGGTAAGAGACATGGTCGGATGGATTTGTCCGAACAAGACTGGTGATGGAGGAAGAGGAAGAGGAAGTCCATTGGTGATGTTCATTTGCAACGGACCTGACTGATAACTTGTGCAATCTTGTTGTCCTGGTGACGATGTCTGAACAGAGAATATCCCAATTTGATTAGAAATTTTTCTAAGCTTTGAAACAACAACAAGAAAAACAAAAAAGCAAAAGAGACCTCTATGGCGTTGTCTAAAGTAAAGTTTGAGGCGGTAACGGATGTGTTGTTGTTCTTGTCCATCAAGAGACAATTTGGTACCATATGGTCCGATTCTATATGTTCTTGTGATGAACATCCGATTATATCATCTCCAACGTCAAAGTTTAACGGTGCATTGTCCAAGTTAAGCCCTTCGCATAGATCTTCTTCTTCACCTTCTTCAAGGTTCAGAACCAAATCAGGACGTCCCTGAAAACACACATACACACACAAAAATGAGAACCACATTATCCATCAAGAACTTAAGAAACACGTTTAGTTATATTCCTCTATTTGCTACCTTAGATTCCATGGAAAAGAAAGATAATTGATCAATCAGATTCTGAGTGTAACTAAAGTTGTGTGGCACCATGGAACAAGAAGACCTGATCAACACGTCTAATTCGTTGATTTTCGCCATTCCGAACATGGCGTTGTTGTTATCATTCAAGGGCAAAGAACCAACAAACGGACTAATCAAACCGGAGACAGAAGGTTCAAGAATTGAAGACCACATTTTGACATATTCTGTTGGAGAAGGACAACCAGAGAAAGGAGTAAGACTCTGAAGTTTGTGTCTTGACGACGAGCAGTTGCTTGCATGCCAGTGACATCCTTGGCAATATGAAACTTTCTCATCCAGACAACGGATTACGCCAGGCTGTGAATAGCATTTCTCGCATATCAAAGAGCGTGTATGCCTGCGAGACAGAGGATTCACAGAATGTACTTGGACGTCACAGTTTAGACATAGTTTAGCCGAATCGGATTTGCAGTAAATCACCGTTTGTGCGGTTGCACAGTGGTCACACTTTGGCTCCATACTTGGAGACATGATGAATAAAATGTTTTGCAAATTTAAAGAATAATTTATAGAGAAAATAAACAAATAGTGTATTTTGGAGATTCTAATCGAAGGTAGAATCAGACGGTTTGGTTATTTCTCAATCAGTAAAAAAGATCCTGCATGAAAGAGATTCATGAACATTTTAGAGATGGTTAGAGGCAAATCTTGAAAGAAAAAATGATAATTTTGTAATTTCAGATCGTTACAATTTGGATGCATGATGGGGTTTTGTGTGTTTAATGCGAGACAAATCACAAATGTCGTAATTTGTTACGTTTCAAATATAAAGCATAAGTGAAGCTTTGTTTTGTGAAAGCTTTTATGGAGAAAGAAACACTCACTTATGACGGAGATCGATTAGTCCGATCCACAACCTTGGCAATATATACGTCGTGAAACTCGAAAACCCAATAACGGAGATTACAGAAAGAAACAGATTAAAACCTAAAAACAAAATATTTTTATGAATCGAATGAATACAAAGAACGAAAGAGAGAGTTTTTACAGTGGTGTGTGAATCACGTAGAAGAAGAAGAAGAAGGAGGTGAAGAGATAAAGAGAGGTAGGGTTGCTCTGTTTTTATACCTTGTGAAAACGTGTGTCCACGCGGTGAAAATCCACGTGGTGTAACCACGAGCCGTCACATGATATTTTTTTTTTATGAAAGTATCGCTCTGATTCTTTCTTGCTCGATAGATTTTGTGTGCTCTGTGGCAGTCCTTAAAACTCGTTTCGGGTCCATACTATAGTTAGTTACTACAGTGGTTCCCAAGGAATTTCTTAAAATTGTTTTAAAACATGCAATGCTTTACATGCATGTTGTAGTTACGTAAATATTGAGATCATTAGATTATTGGTAATTAAACAAATAAATGAATTAGGCCACATCGACTCAATTCTTTACTATCAACAATCTAACAGTTTAACACATGTCCTTTCCTTCAAATATGTAAGTATCTAACATTAATATATAAATCTAAATTTAGTATTTACATGGAGTCAATAATAGGAATATATATACTCCAGTGTATACAACTTTACTGGTGTATTACTATAGGACTTTTCAAAGGAAATGAGCACTGGTCCCTGGCCAAGAGGAGTATGGACCGAAGACCCGGAGCCTTTTCGTAATAAGAAAACAATAATTATTATAGAAATATATTGAAACTAAGTGAAAATAAAGTTATTTATTAAATAATTGATTTATTTGCTCAAGGTATACAAAAATCATTATAGAATCCTATCTTCTCCCCTAAGTGACACGTGTCAAACCAAAGTCAGACGAGATAACATCCCCACGTAACCTCATAAGCTCATCGTATCTCCACCACTCAATCTACAAGACATACCCAAAACAAATACACAACATGGCCCATTAACGAGAGAATTGAAGAGAACCAATGTTAACCGCAGCCGGAGACGATGAACCGGACCCGATCGTGGGACCAGAACTGCCAACGGAAGCAGCCACTCCAAGAGTGCTGACTATAATCTCTCACGTGATGGAGAAGCTCGTGGCACGAAATGAGTGGTTGGCTAAGCAAATTAAAGGTTTTGGGAAGAGCTTGGAGGCGTTTTACGGCGTGAGGGCACCGAGCATAAGTATAGCTAAGTACCTTGAGAGGATATATAAGTACACAAAATGTAGCCCTGCTTGTTTCGTGGTCGGGTACGTGTACATAGACCGGTTGGCTCATAAGTACCCTGGTTCTTTGGTTGTCTCCTTGAATGTTCATAGGCTCCTCGTCACTTGTGTCATGATTGCTTCCAAGATGCTAGACGACGTGTAAGCCTTTCTTGAATTTCTCATATATCTATGCATAGTTGAGTGTGTTTTATACCAATATAAAAAAATGAGGACAAACTTCGTAACCTTATGTTAAGTACCACATTTTCTTAATTTTGAGATTTCTAAATATATGAAATTGAACAAGTTACGTTTTTTTTACTAATTTTGGATTCACAGGCATTACAATAACGAGTTCTACGCTCGGGTTGGAGGCGTGAGCAATGCGGACTTGAACAAAATGGAGTTGGAGCTTCTCTTCCTCCTTGACTTTAGAGTTACAGTGAGTTATAGAGCTTTTGAAAGCTATTGCTTTCACCTTGAGAAAGAGATGCTACTAAACGGCAATGTTTCTTCCCTCAAGGATAATCAACCAATGCAAGAGAGTCTCTCTCCTGCATCCACTTTGTCATCTTTATATGTTTAATAATATATACAAATTTTGTTTATCTTTTTAATCGTGCGTTTGGTTGACAGAAAAAATTTATCAAATTACTTCTAAATCTAAATTCTTATATATTTTCAAGAAAAATATTTCAAATTTGACTACTTAAGTCTCCCATTCATGTATACTAGACTATCGGTAGTTTTAATCATGTAAACCGGTTTATGTGAATAGTTTGTAATTTTCAACTCAAGGAAATAGGTTGTTTCTTACATTTTTCACATAGGGTTTTTGTTCTACATGTTCATCTCACTATCTCATTCTTTTCACATATAAAATGATACACCGTGATCAGTTAAGTATCAAACAATAGCAAATAAAAAAACCAATATAACTTCCTAATTTTCTTTCTCATCGATTTGTATTGTGTTTATGGTGTAAAAATTTCCTAAAAACCAACAAAACAACAAAATTCACCGTTTCATTCTTTCAACGAGATCAACTCCATCGCACCCTACGATATAAAGAGTGGTCTCACATGCTTATCTATCGCCACGTGTAAAAAAGACACGTGTCCGTACAACTGACTTGGAATTTGCCAAGTTGTTCTATTGGAAAATTACAATTCCTCTGTCTCTCTCTTTTCTAAAGTCGGGGTTCGAGAGAGAGAGAACAGTGTCCTTCTTTTTCTGGAGATATCTGAAAGCTGAAGCTAGGAATCTGATAGTTCGATTCATCGTGTAAAAACGACGAGTATTCAAAATTGGCTTTGAAGGAAGCAAGCAATAATGGCGGAATCTTCGTCTTCGTCACCTACTGAAGAGATCGTTCGATTGATCAAACGATTAAGCGCTTACGTTGCCTTCAAAATGTCAAGCCTCTTCTCAACTACATCAATTCGCAATCTGGTTCTTTCTCACTCTCGATCTCTCTCTCTTTACAACACTTCTGTATCGGATCTGGTGGGATTCTGTTTTTTTCAATGGCGGGAATCTCTGTAACCGGAATCTGATTAATTTGGAGATTAGTGGAATTAATGGCGTAGTATGTGTGATTTGAAAGTTTTGATTTTTACCGGAGATTTTCAAATTTAAGCTTGCGAAATGTCACGAAAATTTTCAGCTCAAAGTTAGTTAATTTAGGTGGCTAGAGGAAAAAAGAATCGAACTTTTGAGTATTGGATAGGGCTGGAGTGTTATTTTGCTATGTAAGTTTATTCGTTTTTCGCTATTGGTGTTTTGTAATTAGGATTCAAGATCTATTGGTGCTATTGCTGGACTTGCAATTGCTGTGATTTTCACATGGAGGGCGATTAGAACGCCAGGGGAACGTCAACGAAGGCAGCCGAAACGGAGGACTCCATCTGCTGAAACCTCTAGTGCTGCTTCTCAGTCGAGTTTAGCTTCGGTCCCTCCCGAAGTTTCTTTGCTTCGTGAGGATAATGCGGTGCAAGATGTTGTTGATCAGTTCTTTCAACCTGTTAAAGTAACATTGTTTTATCCCTACCTAAGTTCAAATTTTGTGTTATGGTGTTCACTTTCTTTTGTTGTAATTTAGCTTCCTTCTTTTTACAGCCAACTTTGGGGCAAATAGTTAGGCAGAAGCTTAGTGAAGGAAGGAAGGTAATTTCATGTCAAGCATTGATAATGTTGTGAAATTTATTTCTTGATGATATATTATCTTAGAGCTACTGATAGTTTTGACCATGTTGAATCATTGACATTTGTTTTTATGCGATTTTAAGAACCTTATTGAAGCAATGAGTCAGGTTCATTATTGTGTTGAGCTTCCCCTTTGTCGAATATGCATTTGTAGGTAACATGCCGTCTTCTTGGAGTAATTCTTGAGGAAACAAGTCCAGAAGAACTTCAAGTAGTCATATTTCCTTTTGACATTTATTTTAGTATAAAATGATGCGTCTGTACCTGAATCAAGCAATTTTATGCAGAAACAAGCAACAGTAAGGTCATCTGTTCTGGAAGTTCTCTTAGAAATTACAAAGTTTTGTGATTTATATCTCATGGAAAGAGTTCTTGACGATGAAAGCGAAGTGAGCAACAACTTTTCTTCTAGTCAATATTTCTTCTCATTCGCGTTCTTTTGTTGGCCTTCGTGTTGGTATTCTGCTCTAGCATGGCACAGCAAATTATTTTTGCTTATCATTAAACATAGTTAGCTTAAAAACTCGGGCACTGGGTCATAACATGGATACTGTGTAGAAAAGTGTTAAGCAATGTTTATAATGTTTTATAAGAAGGATTCATAATCACATATCTTTACATTACTAGAAGAGAGTGAGTTCATTGGTGCAACTAAATGCTTGAGACTTTTATGCATTCTTATAATTTGTTTTTTTTTCCGGTTGAATGAGCACAAACGGGTTTAGTTTCAGTAGTTTCTGAAACTCACATTTTTGAGCTTTAATATGCAGGCCAAAGTTCTACAGGCTTTAGAGAGTGCTGGTGTTTTCACATCTGGTGGTTTGGTCAAAGATAAGGTACTCACTCAATCAAGCTTTCTTAGACAATCTTGTACTCGTTAATTATCTTCCAATAATCTTATCAAAGCATGACTAGTCGAAATATTCTCTGTCCTCAACCATTGAAACACTAGTTGAAGTCAAATCGGTAATCTATGTTTTGACAAAGTTACAAAACTGTGACATGAAATTGCAGGTCCTCTTTTGTAGTACCGAGATTGGAAGAACGTCTTTCGTCAGACAACTAGAACCTGACTGGCATATCGATACGAATCCAGAAATCAGCACACAACTAGCTGTAAACTCCTTTCGTTGTTTACTTATTTACATTCTTTATCTAGCTTTTTAGTCAAACTGATTTCTCTGTGTATTTGCAGAGGTTCATCAAATATCAGCTTCACATAGCTGCGGTGAAACCTGAGCGAACGGCTCCAAATGTATTCAGTTCACAGTCAATAGAACAGTTCTTTGGATCTGCTTGACGCCAACAAAACAAAAGAGAGGTGAAAAATATGTAAACGCCACATAAAACATTGATCCTCTTGTCCTGACAGAAGCAGCATGTGGAGTCTCTCTTAGGCTGAACTTGAAACTTGTTTATTTAAATTGTGTCGAAATTAAAAGTTTGATATACTTGGGAGTTAGATATCACTGCGAGTGCCTCTGTGGCGGAAGTATCGAAGTTTGTAATTTTTGTATTAGCAACTTAGCACAATGTCTTAAGGGAAATAAACAATAAAGTCTTCCTTCGACTTCTGCAGGCAACCTTTTTTTACACTCGAACCAAATGTTTTTGTTTAAAAATAGAGTTAAATAGGAGATTTCTCTATAATTCTCTACTTGTAAAAAATGTTATAATAGAACTCGAAACATTAACCATTAGTCATAGATATTATCTTAAAATAATTGAGTTGTATACAAAATATTGTTTTAACAAACAAATTGCATAAGTAAATACATCTACTATGATACCATCTAAAGTTGTATCGTACATTACATAACAAAATACGAAACGGAAATTAGGATAACTGATCGGATACGGATAGTTTTGATATCTAATATCACTTTCAAAAGTTCCATTTATTTGATATAATCTCGAGAAATTTTAGAAAATTTAAAATTAAATAGTTTTATACAAGTCTCGAGTAATTATAGAAAATTTAAAACTAAATATTTTAAACAATTTAATACTAAAAAATATATATATATATATATCCAAAATTGAAGACGGGTATGGGTCGGGTCATAGAGTCTCTGGTCTTTTCTTTGAACCCAACAGTCAAATAAATACAAGCAACAGATTAAATACAGACGCGCCGTCACTGAATAAGCAAAGCACCGTCGTGTGAGAAAATCTCCGGCGCTTTAATGGATTCTGTTGACGAGAATTGCGCCGCTGAAGTCTCTGTTCTTCTTGCTCCGCTTCCTATTTTCCAAGAGCAGGCAAAATCCATCTCTCTCCCTCCCTTTTGCTTCCAGATGAATATAAATTTACATCTCTCTGTAAACATGTTCGATGCTAATCTCCGTTATGATGGAACTTATAGTGACTGAGCTCGATTCTAGTTTCACAATTTTTTTTCTCCTTCTTGTTTTGATTCAGGAGTATTTCAACGAGCTTATAGCTAGTAGAAGATGCAATGGAATTGAAGTAAAACATAATAGCACCAACGGAAAAGGTTTAAATTCTTTGTTCTCAATGGCTGCGATGTTGGTTATATTAAATCTGATTTCTTCCTATTGGTTTAGGTGTCTATGCCAATTTAGAGTTTCAAGAAGATGAACTCATTTTGAAAGATCAGATTCTTGTTGGCATTCAACATTCATCTAACAAGGTGAACTTACTTATCCTTTTTTGCATTTTGTGTTTTCTTCTTGATTCACTTACAGTTTTGAGTAAATCAATTTCTTCATCTCTTTCAGGTGGATTGTTTGGTTTGCAGTTTTTGTTTCCAGTTCATTGGATCAATTGAAAAACAAATTGGCCGGAAACTTTATTTTAAGAATCTCGGTGTTTCCGGTTGTTGTGATGGTGATTCATCTGACAGTGAAGATGATAAATGCATGAAGTACAATGGAAATGAGGAACAATGTGGTGGAAGCAGTTCAAATCATAATTCTCTTCCGCAAGAAGTTGTTAGTTCTCTGATGAATGGTGAAATCGCCTTGCCGTTTACTAATAAGTTTCCTTTGCCTTCGCCTCTTTGGTGTCCTGGAGGATGTCAGGAGGCTTTCTACTGTAGGTAATTGAGATTTGATCTCTTCGACTGTCGTTTTCGTTATTGAATCTTTTGTAGTCACTAATGTGCTGTTTCAACATGATATTAGTGAATCATGTGCAAAGGCAGATTGGGAAAGTTCTCATTCTTTACTTTGTACTGGTGAGAAGTCTGAATCAATATCTAGAGAGGCGCTTGGAGAGTTTATAGAACATGCTAATGGTAAAAATTATTATTACTCTCTTTGAACTTGGCTTCTCTGTCTTGCAATAACTTTATTTATATCTTTTCATTTCTTAATTTTCAGAGACAAATGATATTTTTCTTCTGGCTGCTAAGGTATATCTTGTATCAGTTCTTATGTCTACTTTTTAGAATATCTTAAGATAAAATGCATGGAACTTTTTACATATATTAGTTTACGATGATATCTATCGAGCGTATGCAATTTTTCGACTTTTTCTTTTCCTCTAGTATATACACTTTTGCATGCTATATAAGAAAAGAAACTAACCAGTTCTGGATAATGTGTTATGGCTAGGCGATTGCCTTTACCATTCTAAGGTACAGGAAACTGAAAGCAGACCATGTTAACAGTAAAGCGAAACAGACTGAGCCAAAGCAGTCGCTACTCTTGGAGGCATGGAAACCAGTATCAATTGGATACAAAAGAAGGTATATTGATGTTGCCGTTAGGTAGTTTTGACTATTGCAGAAGAACATGACTTAACTTTTCTTTCTTGATGTTTGTGAATGTGATGCAATGTCATGATCATACATAAAACATAATAGGCTCCTTGTGGGTTATGTCTATTCTGTGTATAAATTATTTAAAACTCTACTCTCTTTTTTGGGTAGGTGGTGGGACTGCATCGCATTGCCTAATGATGTTGATCCTTCTGATGAAGAAGCCTTCAGGATGCAGATAAAGAGCCTTGCAAGTACGGTATGTGTTTCAGTTTTATATATCGTTTTTTAAGATCACAATCGTAGTTGCATCAGCTTCGAATTCTGACTGTTTTGCCAACTGAATTACATTGTTTTATCTTCCAGTCTTTAGAGCTCCTGAAGAAAGCCATATTTGACAAAGAATGTGAAGCCCGTATCCTTCACGTCAGTTTGATATATTATCTGTATACATCGTTTTTTTGTTTTATATTTTTACTCACAGAGGATCATTCCTTGACGCTGGAAAGTTTTCTCCCTCGAAATATATGGGAATATCATCGGCATGTTTGAGCTGAATAACCTGTAAGAGTCCTCAATCCTTACATTTACAATGAATTATTGCTTACATTGTGTTACATCTTTGGCAGAGACTTGGTGGTTGCATCACCAGTAGAAGACTATTTCTTGTATATCAATGATCTTCCAGAAGCAGAAAAGGTCTGAACAGAATACTCTTTCGACCCATTGTTGTGGGTTTTTTGACAAAAATCATTTGACGTACCAATTTCTTATTCTTGTGTGAACATAGGAAGAAGCGGCGGAAATCACAAAGCCGATTCTAGATGCTCTTGATGATAAGTACTCGGACTTTTGCGAAGGTTAGGAATGAAGCGTTGTTACAAAAACAGAGTTATGTAACTTGTAACCAAGATTTGACATTATTGCATTATCCGTATTTGTGTTTTAGGAACCGCGTTCTTCCCTCTGCAGAGCTGTATGAACCATTCCTGTTGTCCTAATGCAAAAGCATTCAAAAGAGACGAGGTAACTTTCTTACATCCTCAAAAAGGATTGAAGAATTTTCATCAACACTTTTGGACTGGACTCGATCCAATCTCTTTCTTTCGTGTAATTTTACAGGACAGAGACGGACAAGCAGTTATTTCTGCGTTAAGACACATTAGCAAGAACGAAGAGGTACACAAACATCTTCTCTCTAACCGTAGCAATTGAATAATTTGAAAAAACTAGCTTATTTTTGAGTTTCCATATGAAAAACAGGTAACGATTTCATATATAGACGAGGAGCTTCCATACAAAGAGAGACAAGCTTTACTTGCAGACTATGGTTTCACCTGCAACTGCCCTAAATGTCTTCAAGATTCTTCATCAGTCGCCTAACTTGTGCCTTCATAAGAAGAGAAAGTTTCAGTTTTGCCTATTTAAAACCTGATAGTGATTACTGAATAGAAATCAAATTATGCGCGTAGAAACTTGTGTTTTTCTCAGCCAGTAATGGCAGTTTCGTTTTAAGATCTACCTTTAGTTAATTTTGTAGTCTAAAGAAGACGACTCTTATGTTTACTCTCTATTCAAAAACGGAAGATTCAATATATTTAAAGATGATGAACAAAAGTATGTACGTACAAAATGTAAAGCTCGCCTACAAATCCCAAAAGATTACTTAAAAAACAGGATTGTGTTCAAAGTTTTGAGGTTATGTAATGAATTCAGATTATGAATCTATGATCAGACGGAGGAGTCAACGTCATTGGCTTTCCTCTGTTCCGTCACATCAACGTTTGCCTCCTCCTCGTCTCCCTGAACACAACATTTTTAGCACACGAGATTTGTAAGGATCATCGTCTTCAAACAATTTTTTTATGGCCAATTAATATTAGTCGGACAAAAGTATTAGAGAATCTAATCATGCTTACCTGAAGATGGACATCTCTGACAGGTGGGGGTGGAGAAAGAGATATGAGAGGAGAGCCTTTGGCTGCTTCAGGATTCTCTTCGTCGAATTCTGCACCATCATCAATTGTCCATGCTGCCATGCTCGTAGACGACATTACCTGCAGCACCGTAACCACATAGTTAAGCCTATTATCTCTGGTTTTAACCAAGTCATTCTGAGAAACACATCTGTATCGTGAAAGATTAAGCTTTAAGAGTGTCCTACCTTATCAGTGGATGAGGTGCCAAAAGAAAACCTTCTTCTTTTACAGTTGTCTTCTTTTGATGAGGACTTGTTGATTGTGTCTTCATCGTTCCACGCACCACTTTCTTCTTCAGAGTAAGATTTTGAATGATCCATATTCCAACGAGAAGGTCTCTTATTTACTTTATCCACCTTCTCTTCTCCATCTCTTCCTATCAAGCCTGAAACAGATGGAGAAACGTTATAGCGTGTGTGTGATTTCCCAAGAACTAGTTTAAACACGGGTAGGCCTAAACACAGGTATAGAAGTACAGATAAGTTTACCATCTTTAACCGGTTCTTTGGTAGTATATTGATCCACATAATGCTTTTTTCTGGACAGTGAAGAAGTATTCTGCAACTCATTTGGATCACAAACAGTTCTTAAATTCCGACCATTATTCTCTTCATCGCTCACAATATCCACGTCTGCAACCCTGTCATTGCCTTCAGTTCCACCAAGATGCATACTAAGCTGGCTTGCCAACTTTTGAAGACGGGCTTGTGACCTACATATTTGACAAGCATCGTGTTATTGAATGAAATCTTTTCATACTTAAATAAGATGGAAGCAGAAAAACAAAAGGATAATGCCATGCCTCTTTACATCATCTTGTGCCCGCAAGAAACGGTTATATTCTTTCACAAACTTCTTCGTACTTGAAGTAATCCTGACGTATAGAAGGATAGAACAAAACTCGTCAGCAAAAGATCAAGTCTAGAATTTACCAAACTACATTACAGGAATGAATCCTAATTACTTTCAAGCAAACATCAAGGAGGAAATAGTCCTTACCTCCTACATTCCTCTTTCTCTCTATCCAACTGGGTCTCAAGATCTTGGATCCTAGAAGTAAGAATGTCTGCTTCCAGTGCCTTCCTTTCAACGGAAGCCTTTGGACCAATCATTTATGTCAAGTTAACATGTACGTAAAATGCAATCAAATTAACTGTGGGATGAAGAAGTTTACCTCCAAGCGTAGTTTGTCATCAGTAAGCATTTTAACATCCATCTCTACATCTTTTAACTGCATATAGTCCCAGAGGAAAGGTTAGATTACTGAAAAATATCAATAAATACAGATAAATTGAACTAGGGTCCTTTAGAATCATCTTTACAGAATTTCTCCACTAAACTTTAGATTAAGATAGAAGAGAACCACATCCTCAACTAACACCCAACCAAGAAAATGAAAGTTTCAAACCTGCTCTTCCAGAACATTATTGTAACCCAGAAACTTATTCCTTCCATCTTCTGCCCTGTCTTCAATCCTATTCCCAACTTTCAAACCACCAGCATAATCTTGGTCATCAAATCTGCAGTTCTCCCTGTAGTCTCTACCTCTGTGATAATAAGAGATATAAAGCAGCACTTTTAAAGCATCAAAAAATGATCAAATTACCACCGAGATTTCACATAGCATGAATAGAAGTAGAACTGAGGGGAGAAGAAGACATACCTTCGATTCTCAAAGGGCTGGGGATTTTCATGTCCTGCAAAGTTGAATTCCATTGGTAATAATCAGAAGAAAGAAATACAGAAAGAGAAGTTGACAGAGAATTATGATTGTGCCTAACAGACAATCAACAGAACTCCAAAAACCCAAAGCGACAGATCTTACCACTAAATCTTTGTAGCCTTCTTCCACTTCGGTCTAAAGAAGGTCTCCGCTCTGGAGAAAACTGTCTACCAAGTCTATCTCTTAAGTCATTATCCAGATTGTGATGTCTGCCTGCAGTAAACGAAACAGACTTTGCGGTAAAGCATACTTCTGGTACAGGTGTGAACTCCATTTCAAACTATCTGAACCATACCAGTCAACAACACTTGGATAAGATCACAGAAGACTACAGGTAACATGAAGAAAAAAAAGTACTGGTGCTTACTTCCCAGTTTAAAGAGACCAAAACTAATTTCCTCTCCTTACCAGCAATTGGAGAAAACCACAATTGGGTACTAAATAAGTGGAAGTCACCGTATCTCATCGATAAAATAATAGGTTGACGATGCTTCAGCATCATGTTGGATGACAGAAAATAACAACCAATCTTACGCTTCAGCATCATGTTGGATGAGAGAAAACAACAACCAATCGTGAAGATCCTTTTAATTATACCAAAATGAGATGTTCAATTCCTTCTGACAATAAAACCCCCCATGAACTGATATTTCTTGATCCAAGAAACTGCTTGTGAAACCACTGAAGATATAACAATCATGGAAATACCAGATGCTCCAAACACATAACTGGCAGCATGAAAATGCCAGAAATCATAACAATAGGCAATGATAAGTCCTAGTAACAAGCATTGACTGGCTACCAAATCTTGGAGTCTGACAACCATGGTTGTGGAAGAATAAATACACCGCAAAACCCGTGATAGATTTTCTTCATAAAGAATGAGCTTTTCAAAAGCAATAAGAAAAACCAATATAAATTTCAGCACAAGAAAAACCAGCAGATTCCACTCCAATAAGAAAACCAATAAAAATTTCAGCATGAAAGACCAGCAGATTCCACTCCAGGGTAAAAACAATACTAAGCCTGTCATTCTGCAAATGGAACAACCATATTCCCGAATGACTCCGCAGGACAAAACTAGTCAGTAAAACGAAAATTAGTAAAGTTATACAGAGATAGCCCAAGTCCAAAGAAAAGTATAACACTGATACCATCCGTAGTATGAAACATTTTGCATACAATCTCATAAAAATATGGAATAATACACAGTGGACGTTTCAAAATGCATTGAACCACAAAGCTTCAGGAGCAAAATGCTTCACAAAATCGTCAAAGTATACTACAAAATCCCAGGATAATCTGATCTAATCAATTGAGGACTTTTCCATTTTACCCTAATCTAATCGAAAGAATACTCATATAACTTCATAGATCCTTCCACTTCCACCATTAACAAACTTAAACTCAAAAATTAAACCAATAGGCTAATGAAAATGCATATAAACGAAATCATTTACCTGGGAATGAAGATTCACCAGGTCGACGAAGCTCAGCAGTTCCATGAGCAAACGTACAATTCGGCCTAGAACAGTTACCAGTCTTCTTGAACAAAATGCAAAGCTTCGTCTTATACATACTCGACCCAGACATGATTCACCAAATTCAACGAAACCTCTTTCTTCAGATCAAAAACTCTAAAGTCAAGGTAACCTCCATAAACATAGATTAACATCAGCGTCTCGTTTCTACATATGAAACAGAAGCAACGATTCAGATAGAAATCTCTAAACACTCTGTAAAATTGGATTCCTAGAAATTTCCAGAATCCGTGTAAGGGATTCAGTATATATCGATTACGACCCTGAGAAAATCGAGAACCTACCATGGCGATTCAGCTCGGTTTGTCTTCTCTCTAGGTTTTATCTTTGAAGCAGCTTCGTCGTCTTCTTCGTCTTCTCAAATGGGAAGCTGAAGCTGAAATAATTAGGAATCTTAGGATCGTATTTATATATTTTTCTCTTCTCTATAAATATTTTAAGCGGAGAAATTAAATAAAATTTTATACTGTTTGCATTCAAATCATAATGTAAGGATTAGTTCAATAGTTCTGTACACAATTAACAGTCAAATCTAAACTCTTAAAACAGTGTTAGTTATCCAACAGATTGATGACGTTGATCGTATTAAGGAAAAAAACGTAAAGATAATTAGCAAACAATGCATAAAATACACAATTACTTTCAAATTTCAATTCCTATGTTGTCTCCATTCTCTTTTTTTTTTTTTTTTTTTTGTCAACTACATTCATTCTTGTGTCAAAATTAAAAATGATGTGTCTAAAGTAAAATGATGAAGATTATGTAATCTATGTTAATTTGTATATCCTCTGCATAATTAAAGAATCATGCACCCTTATATTTTAGAAATATTAGAAATGTTTAATAAATAATGGAAACAACAGACTGGTTTTTTACTTATGTGAAAATAATAAAATCAAAGAGAACATTCAGGAATTAACTTAACCACTTTGAAACTCTCATTCTGGAGTATGAATATCTCCAAACAATTATTAAGAAAATCATATTTAGAATTTTCTGCAAAAAGAACATCAACCTTGTACAAATTACCATTTATATATTTATAAATAATAAAAAATGGGAACTAAGTAAGTACAATATTATTTTAGATAAGTATTGTTAAAAACTTCGAGAAATTAAACGCTCTTTTACAAGTCTAGTTACATCCAAAAAAAAACGGATCCAAATGAAAACCGGAAATTTATCTCAACGTGGAAAACGTCCGGCGCCATATCCTAGTCTCAATTTGTTTCTTTTAAGTACTATCGATTTATTTGTCAAGTTTAGAGTTACATTCTTTAATATTTCTTTACCAAAATAAATGTACACATAACATAAATAGTTCGAAATTGCCGAATTTTAAAATATGTAAACTAAAAGAAACATCAATCTATTAAAAAAAAAAGCGAATAACGAATATGAGTGTCGCCAACAGTGGTTGTCTATTAAAAATGAGATAATTTTATTTTTAGGTTAACATCAAGAATACCATGGGAATAACTTTCTCTCAATAAATTTATTAATCAATGCTGTTTATAAGAAACGATTCATATAAGAACTTGAATTATAAGGATTAAGGGACCAAATCAAATACAACAAAATTATTTAGAACTTCGTTTCGAAACGTGATTCTTAAACCGAGTATTATAAAGGTTTAGGACACTAGAAAGCTCTATTTCTCTTCATTCTTGAGATCTATTTTCTGATTGAAATTTTCGATACGCATAGTTTAAGATTTCGTTTCATATCGAAAATTTCAATCAAAAAATAGAGCTTTCTAGTGTTCTCAGGTTCGAACAATGTCTTCTTCCTCCATTACATGTTTGCTTTTGCCACTGCTCCTCAAACTCTTTCAAACAGTCTCATTATGTAAGATTTGTTTTAGTCTTCAAGAAATCTATACAACTAATGAGTTAGTCACAAGAATACAATCAGTGTAGATCCCGTCTCATTGTCCAAATTGCCATTTATTGGGACTTATTAACACAGTCGATATGAAGTAAATCACTGTAACTTTATTGATAATTAGCTGACAACAGGATTGATAACTAACGAATTAGACAACAGATAACCTAGACTATAAATCGGAACACAAATTCTCCAATTTCAAAAACAATTAGACATACGAAAACATCACTATAATAATATAAACCTACAAAATCTATAAAATCGAATGAAGAGAAAACAAAGTCGTCAAAACAACCATAAATAAATTCAAAATGTATGAGGCATTTCCAGGATCAAATAACATAGAAAAAGTGAGATGATCAGGATATACCACAAACTAATTAATCTTGCGTCAATGCCATTATACCTGAAGAAACCGTTGAATCCCTCAGAATTGGTAAAAGACGCCTAAAACAACACATTAATTAATAAATAAAACTAAGGGAAAATATCACATGCTCAGTGGAAGGAGAAGTCGTTTAATTAGGAGAGCTCACGGCAAAACAATTGACTGTTTTGTCCACTGCCCTTCACGCACCTTCGTGCTATTTTATCATCATCGCATCAATTAAAACATATCAGCAAACAAATCAATTCAAATAAATAGAAATATGCCTCAGTGTGTGTAACAAATTCAGATCATTGATTTAAAAACCTCACTGAAATCCGCTAAGATAATTGTTTTTATCATCATAGGCAACAATAGAACCAAAACTATAAAATACGATTCAAAATCGAAAATAGTTGTGGGCGAAAAGGGATACTCAGACAGCCAAGGGTTGTATCTTCAAATTCTGGGAGAAGAGCCCAGATCTGAAACTCTAGTCCACGAAATATTCGTATCATCACCATACCCTTTTTAGCCCCCATAATACGAAAACTCAACAATACAATTTCTTAAAATTCCCTATAAAACCATTGAAATATCAAGTAGAATGAAAGAGAAAGATGCAGTTCTGATGTTTTTGTTGAAGAAAAGAAGACGAAGTATATATATACACACACGGACGCCGACGTATTAAGCTTTTGGGAATTAGGGTTTTCGTTTTTGTTTAGGGTTTTTTTGTTTCCATGACAGCCCAATAAATACAAAAACGGCCCGTCTTATAAAGCCCACGTTAAGGCCCATAGAATTATTAAAAGTGTTAAAAATACCGAAGATGGAAGATTTGGTCTTGATACTCTCGAGTCTTGATCTTGATTCGGTCTTTATTCAGTTCAGATATCTCCTCTTCCATATCTTTTTTTTTTTGGTTTTATCCTCTCCCATATCTTAGAAGAATCTTTCCTGAATTGTAACTAATATTCCTTTATGTACTCTGTAATCAAGATTTACAAAGGAGCAAAGAGAGAAGAAGAAGAAGAGAAAAAAAAAAGATAAAACATGAAACTCGAGCTAGTGCTCATACCATATCCTATAATTGGTCATCTGAAATCAACAATGGAGATGGCGAAGCTACTAGTCGAGAAAGAAACCAAACTCTCTATCTCCATAATCGTCCTTCCTTTCATGTCCGGAGACGAAATCACTGCTTCTGCTTACATAGCATCTCTCTCCGCCGTATCCAACGACCGCCTCCGTTACAAATCCGGCGGAGATCAACCAACCGCCAACTTCCATGTCAGGAACCATATCCCAATAGTGAGAGACACCATTGCCGAACTCGTTAACGACTACACGACGAAACCAGACTCGCCAAGACTCGCTGGCTTGGTCGTAGACATGTTCTGTACCTCGATGATAGACGTGGCTAACGAGTTTGGTGTTCCGAGTTACTTGTTTTACACTTCAAACGCTGGGATTCTCGCGTTAGGGTTTCACATCCAGATGTTGTACGAAGAGAATAAATACAATGTTACTGAAACTGATTTTGAAGACACCGAAGCTGAGTTGATAGTTCCGAGTTTGACTTCTCCTTATCCGGTTAAGTGTCTTCCTATCGGTTTAGCAACAAAAGAGTGGCTCCCGATTTTTGTAAATCAAGCGAGAAAATTCAGAGAAGTGAAAGGTATTTTGGTAAATACTGTTGATGAGCTTGAACCTTATGCGTTGAAGTTTCTCTCCGGTGGTGGTAATGATACTCTTCCAGCTTATCCAGTGGGACCACTCTTGCAGCTTGACGGTCACAAAGACGACGAGAAACAGTTGGAGATTCTACAGTGGTTAGACAAGCAACCACCTAGATCAGTAGTGTTCCTCTGCTTTGGGAGCCTAGGAGGCTTCGATGAGAAACAAACAAGAGAAATCGCCGTCGCGCTCGAACAAAGTGGCTACCGTTTCTTGTGGTCTCTTCGTCGTGCATCTCCAAATATAGATAAAGAACGGCGCGGAGAATTCACAAACCTAGAGGAGATTCTCCCGGAAGGAGTTTTTGATCGGACTAAAGAAAGAGGAAAGGTGATTGGATGGGCTGCACAGCTGGACATTCTTGCGAATCCGGCGGTTGGAGGTTTCATCACTCACTGTGGATGGAATTCGATGCTCGAGAGTCTCTGGTTCGGTGTTCCGATGGCTGCATGGTCGTTATACGCAGAGCAGAAATTTAACGCTTTTATGATGGTGGAGGAGCTTGGATTAGCGGTTGAGATAAGGAAGTATTGGCGAGGTGATCATTTGGCCGGAGAGGGGACGGTAATGGTGACGGCGGAGGAGATAGAGACAGCAATCAGATGTTTGATGGAGAAGGATAGTGATGTGAGGAAGAGAGTAGAGGAGTTGAGCCAGAACTGCCATGTGGCTTTAATGGATGGTGGATCGTCTGAAAAAGCCTTGAAAATATTTATTCAAGACGTTATCAAGAATCTCTCTTGAGAATTGGTAAGTGTAATGTATTTTAATTTGTGTTCTTTGTCTAATAAGAATCTTTCGTATTTTTTGGTATGTTTCTGCTTTATTTGCATGTTGCTTACGTATTAAGAGCATGATTATTGGAAGTTTTTAGAGGGATTCTTAGAAATAAAAAAATATAAATTCCATTTGGTATAAATGTTTTAAAAACCTTTCTTAAGAACCGATTTTTAAATAAGAGTTATTAGAGTCCGTTTCTTAATTTTAAGAATCTCACCACCTCGATTTACACAAAATTTATAATAAAATATTAGTAAAACCTCCATAAGTGGTTCTTCCAATAATCATACTGTATGGACTATGTATGTTCTATTTCAAATTAATAAAAGTTGCACTTGTTAAAAAAAAATTTATATTCAACTGTTGATAAACTAATATAAATTTATATAATTTTGATTTCACCAAATAATGAGACGCTCATTTGTATATGTTTTTATTTGATAAATTTTATAAAAATGATTTTAGATAATAAATTGTATATTTGGTCAAATTATTAGTAATGATGTGAAGTTCTATATCTTGAGAAACTCATTTCATTTTTTATATGATATCTAGGGAAGATATCTATAAGGAAAAAACATGAAAAAATTAAGAGATGCCTTGTGAAAAATCAAACTTCAAAGTTCAAACCGATTGTTATCCAAAAAAAAAAAAGTTCTAACCGATACAAACAATGAAACAAGGACAAATGAACTAAAATTTTCTAATGGGCCCGACTTAGTTGACCCAGCAAACAGAGTCACTAGTTAAACAGAGCCGAGCTTACCATCTCGAGGATTGAAGATAAAGCACCAAAAAATAAAAATAAGAGAAGAGAGAAGAACAAACAACAAACATGAGATTTGAGCTTGTCTTCATCCCTTATCCTGGAATCGGTCATCTCAGATCAACGGTTGAGGTGGCTAAGCTACTAGTGGAACGAGAACACCGACTCTCTATCTCCGTCCTCACCCTTCCTTTCATTTCCGGTGGCGAAGTCGGTGCTTCCGATTACATCTCAGCTCTCTCCGCCGCGTCCAGTGATCGCCTCCACTACAAAGTGATCTTCACCGGAGATCAACAAACCTCCGAACCGACGAAGCTTAACCTCCATATCGAGAATCAAGTACCAAAAGTGAGAAGCGCCGTTGCAAAGCTAGTCGACGACTACTCAACACTACCGGACTCACCACAGATCGCTGGCTTCGTCCTCGACATGTTCTGCACTTCGATGATAGACGTGGCGAATGAGTTTGGGCTTCCGAGTTATCTGTTTTTCACGTCGAGCGCTGGGATTCTCGCACTTTGTTTTCACATTCAAGTGTTGTACGATGAGAAGAAGTACGATGCTACTGAAACTGAGCTTGAAAACTCGGAGGCTGAGTTGGTTTTTCCGAGTTTGACTCGTCCTTGTCCAGTGAAGTGTCTTCCTTACGCTCTGTTATCGAAAGAGATGTTTCTAATGCATGTAAATATATCGAGAAGGTTCAGAGAGATTAAGGGTATTTTGGTAAATACAGTTGATGAGCTTGAACCTTATGTGTTGAAGTTTCTCATGAGTGGTGATACTCCTCCTGCTTATCCAGTAGGACCACTATTGCATCTCGACAACAACCAAGTTGATGTTTCCAAGGACAAGAAACGGTCGGAGATTTAGGGTGGTTGGATGCGCAACCAGCTAGTTCGGTAGTGTTCCTCTGCTTCGGGAGCATGGGAGGCTTTGGTGAGGAACAAACAAGAGAAATCGCTATAGCGCTCGAGCGAAGCGGCCACCGTTTCTTGTGGTCTCTCCGTTGTGAATCTCCTAACATAGATAAAGAACTTCCCGGAGAATTCACGAACTTGGAGGAAGTTCTTCCGGAAGGATTCTTTGATCGGACGAAAGAGATAGGAAAGGTCATCGGATGGGCCCCACAAGTGACGACTCTTGCAAATCCGGCGATCGGAGGTTTCGTCACCTATGTGGGTGGAATTCAATGTTGGAGAGCCTATGGTTCGGTGTTCCAACGGCTGCATGGCCGTTATATGCAGAGCAGAAGTTCAATGCTTTTCAGATGGTGGAGGAGCTTGGATTGGCCGTGGAGATCAAGAAGTATTGGCGAGGCGATCTTTTGCTGGCGAGGACGGAGATGGAGATTGTGACGGCGGAGGATATCGAGAGAGGAATCAGGTGTCTCATGCAGCATGATTGTGACGTGAGGAAGAGAGTGCTAGAGATGAGCGAGAAATGCCACGTGGCTTTGATGGACGGTGGATCGTCGAGGATTGCTTTGGAAAAGTTTGTTCAAGACGTCATTACGAAGAATATGCTTTCACCGAATTAGGTATTGAAATCTGTATGTTGTTAAATGATAGGCTCCATGTAGAAGCCCAACTAAAGTTGAATACCATATCTGTTAGTCTGTTACTACTTGACTTGTCAGGTTGCAGGAAAAGAAAAAGACAAGGGTTTGCAAACAAACTCCGTGACCATATATATGATTTATGAATTGAAATATTATTAAAATGTTTGATTGATTGTCTCAATATAATTAGGGTAACAACAAAAAGAAAAACATTGAAACTAAGAAATTTGAAAATAATGTTATCATGTGTGTTCGAGACGGAGTCTCAAGGTGACATAAAAAACATTTTCAGTGGTCCTGAGAAGTGAGCTGTGAGCGTACAATGAAACCACATGAACTTGCAAGTTTCTATGAAAAGGTTGTTCGAGAATTCAGCACCATAGCCAGTTAGCCACATACGTCCCATGAGAACGGAGAATCTCGATGGTAAAGAAAACCATAGTTTGTCTTGTTTGGCTGGCTTCTCAACGTTCCATGTTGGTCTCGTTTGTCTTGCTTGGCTGGCTTCTCAACGTTTTCCTCCAAAGTCGATTGCCTTCTCGCTGTTCTATAGCCACCTCTTCTATCGTTGGTTAGTGAGGCTCCATCTTTCTTCGGGCCTTATTTCTTTTCAAGTTTCTGGTTTTGCTGTCTTGGTTTCTTCCTCTTGCCCTTCGCTTGTTCGGTGGAGGATTCTTTACCGTGACTGGATCTGTGTGCTTGCCCATCATTTGCGTTTGAAGGGATTGCTTGAATTATTTGGTTGGCCTTTTACCAAGTGAGGATGATTTATCGGCATTGTGATCTCCCTTCTTTTTAGAGAGTATTGAATGTCAATACTTTTCATATGCCGTCGTTCATCATTTTGTTGTGTTGGCTTCAGTTTCTCTTTGGTTTTAAAGTTTTTTTTTCCATTGAGTATTGCATATTCTTTTAGTATCTTTTTTCTTCTTCCATCTATTGTCGTTCTTATGTAATATTTTTTCATGCTGTAACTCTTTCACATATCTTAAATTGAATACGTTTTATCAAAAAAATAATAATCATAGTTATCCTCGATGTAAAAAAAAATCTACTAGAACTTCGATAGTAAAAACTTTATCTAGTTTAATATTTTAATATGATATGGATTAATTAGAGTGAATCGGTATGAATATTTAGAAAATTAATTACATCCCTATGAAAAAAAAGTTAATATAAACAAATTAATTACAACTCAACAAACGGCTAAAAAGGCTCTCTCGTTGATGGTCAACGGAAGAAGCACCCTATAGATTCAGTGTCGTTTACTTTTATTTTTTCGTACACAACACGACGTCGTTTTATCTTAGTTATTGGGATCCCCTCAATATAATATTGGTAATTTGTATTATTTTTATTTAATAAATCGTATAAAAGCGAATTTTAGATGTTAAATTTGAATATTTGACGAGATTTAAACTAAACAAAACAGTAACTAATATATATATATATAATTTAAATAATATTATGAAATAATTAGTGAAGTGACGATGTTCTATATTTGAAGAAACTCATTTTGATTAAAAAGATGCGTTCGACGTTCAAATTCAATCAAACCGATACAAAGGAACCAAAAATTCCTAATGGGCCTGACTTATTTGGCCCAACAAACAGAGCCGAACAATCGGAAACAGAATCGTTAAATAAACAGAGCTCTCATCTTCATACTCTTCGTACTCGAGGATTCACTATTCAGACAAAAGTAGTGTAAAAAAAAACAGAAGAGAGAAGAACGACAAACATGAGATTTGAGCTCATCTTAATCCCTTATCCTGCAATCGGTCATCTCAAATCAGCAGTTGAGGTGGCAAAGCTTCTAGTGGAACGTGAAACACGACTCTCTATCTCAGTAATCATCATTCCTTTCATTTCCGGTGGCGAAGTCGGTGTTTCCGATTACATTTCAGCTCTCTCCGCCGCGTCCAGTGACCGTATCAGCTACAAATTTATCCTCACAGAAGATCAACCAACCACTGAGCCAACAAAGCTTAACCTCCATATCGAGAATCAGTTGCCAAAGGTGAGAAGCACCGTTGCGAAACTAGTCGACGACTACTCAACAATACCGGACTCACCAAAGATCGCTGGCTTCGTTCTCGACATGTTCTGCTCCTCGATGATAGACGTGGCGAATGAATTTGGGCTTCCGAGTTATCTGTTTTTCACGTCGAGCGCTGGGATTCTCGCTTTTGGATTACACATTCAAGTGTTGTACGATGAGAATAAGTACGATGTTACTGAAACGGAGGCTGAGCTGATTGTTCCGAGTTTTACTCGTCCTTATCCCGTGAAGTGTCTTCCTTATAGTCTCATATCGAACGAGATGCTTCCAGTGTTTGTAAATCTATCGAGAAGAATGAGAGAGATGAAGGGTATTTTGGTGAATACTGTTGCAGAGCTTGAACCTCATGTGTTGAAGTTTCTCTTTAGAGGTGATATTCCTCCTGCTTATTCGGTAGGACCATTCTTGCATCTCGACAACAACCAAGTTGATGATTCCGTGGACGAGAAGCAGTCGGAGATTTTACGGTGGTTGGACAAGCAACCAGCTAGCTCGGTAGTGTTCCTCTGCTTCGGGAGCATGGGAGGTTTCAGTGAAGATCAAGCAAGAGAAATCGCAGTAGCGCTCGAGCGAAGCGGCCACGGTTTCCTCTGGTCTCTCCGTCGTGAATCTCCTAATAAGGAACTTCCCGGAGAATTCACGAACTTGGAGGAAGTTCTTCCGGAAGGATTCTTTGATCGGACGAAGGAGATAGGAAAGGTCATCGGATGGGCTCCACAGACGGCTGTGCTTGCGAATCCGGCGATCGGAGGTTTCGTCACTCATTGTGGATGGAATTCGATGCTGGAGAGTCTTTGGTTCGGTGTTCCAACGGCGGCATGGCCGTTATACGCAGAGCAGAAGTTCAATGCTTTTCAGATGGTAGAGGAGCTTGGATTAGCCGTGGAGATTAAGAAGTATTGGCGAGGCGATCTTTTGCTGGCGAGGACGGAGATGGAGACTGTGACGGCGGAGGAGATCGAGAGAGGAATCAGGTGTCTCATGCAGCATGATAGTGACGTGAGGAAGAGAGTACAAGAGATGAGCGAGAAATGCCACGTGGCTTTGATGGACGGTGGATCGTCGAGGATTGCTTTGGAAAAGTTTGTTCAAGACGTAATGGAGAATATCGTTTAATCCAGTAAGGTATTGAAAGTCTGTATGCACGCTTAAATGATAGGCCAAATATAGAAGGCCAAATAAATTTATATAATACCATATCTGTTAATGTGATTTTTAGTAGTTATTAGTAAATTGAAGGGGAAGCACAATTACTATTTTGAGGTTGCAGGTAAAGAATAAGACAAGGGTTGGAACTTGTAAGTAAGATCCGTGACCAAATAAAAATTGGAATAATAAAAGTTTGGTTTAAGTGTCTTAATGATTAGGGTAACGACAAAAATTAAAAAAAATTGAAACTGAAAATTGAACATAAATATCTAAAGTGTCTTACATTGACCGTGATTGTTTATGCGCTTATTGAAAGTAACTGCCAGAACCAATTACGGAAAATGGTAGATGCGTTTACAAGTCAAAAACTGTATTTGTGGATGAATAGCCTCTTGATGTCATCTGACTAAAATATACTCATCATGTATTAAATCACCTAAACTTACCTCCGTTGACAGTAGATACTCAGCTACGATTTGTTCTTCTTCCTTCTTAATGTCGCAGTCTTCTTGGTTGTGAGTTTTCTCGCAGCACACGTCACACCAGTCATCACTTCTCAGACTTCGATTTAAGCCTCAAATCCTTCAATAATGTAAGAATGTCTTCTTCTGTACCGATTCATATCCCTGAAAAATTAAATTCAATTCAATTCAAAAAAAAAAAATTAAAGAAAAAACTCGACAAGTCTCTTGCAAGTCATATTTTGCACATCCATGAGTTCTTCCAACATGGAAGCTAAACCATCGTATGAACCTGAGAGCGATACTAAGCAGGGGCGGATCCATGTGAAAGAGCATGGGTGCACGTGCACCTCTTAGAATACAAATACTTTTGTTTTTTACACTAGGCATGTTAATTAAATGTGGCAAAACGGTAGCAGTATACCCATTTATTCCTATACATTAATGGTTTGATTTTCACTTATAGCTATTTTGCACCCATTAAATTTCTTTCCTGGATCCGTCCCTGATACTAAGACCACCTCCATCGTACATATTTGAGGGTATCTTTACTTTAATAAATATTATATAAAAAAAGAACAATAAAGATTTGTGTCTCTCCTAATTAGAAGGTAATATATATATATATATATATATATATATTTTTATTTGCTAGAAAAACTCTCGATCTTTTTTCTTCATTTGCTAAAAAAAAGCTCCGTGTGGATGCGATTTTCTGATTTCGATTTTGATTTCGATGAATCTTTGTGAATGGAAAGTGTTGAATCTCGAATTATCTTCTCTTCGAATCTCGTCTTCTTCGTTTCAAATCTCAACAAAAGCTCAAGGAAGCAGAGATCACTAGGGTATGCGATTTCTCACTTCTTCTTCTTGATTCTTCTTCTTGTCGGTTAAATCTTCGATTATTGTGTTAATCGATCTCTAATTCTATTGTTTTTGTTGTTTGATTATGTTTAATTGTTGACCAATTTGGGATCGATATCTAATTTTAATTTCATTAGAACTTCTGATTATCTAGATCGATTAAGTCTTCATTTGCAGATCATCTTGGATTTTTGAATCTCTTGCAGGTGTGTTAATCACTGTATGTTTTGAATCTCTTGCATGTGAGTTTTGGGTTGGTGACGAGATTGTGCCACGTGAGATGGCGAAGGTGCTTGAACCATACATGCAACTCTCTTTGCTACTTGTTTCTATTCATGGTTTCTGTTTTTGACTCAGTCGTGCAAGGCGGTAATTCTGTGTGGGAAGGTTTTCGAATATACAAAGGGAAAATATTCAAACTTGAAGAACATTTAGACCGGTAAGAAGCAACTAAGAGAAAAACCAATGCAGTTCTTCGAATCATTCTTATTAATATGTTGAAGTGTATTGCATTTAGGTTGTGTGATTCTGGTAAGGCTCTGGCTTTCAACAATGTTCCAACCCGTGAGGCGGTAAGCATTTTATGAAAGATAAAATCATTGTCATAGTTTTGGAATCTTGGGTATTGAATGAGGATATCATAATGGAAAAATGCTCAGATAAAAGAAGCCATCTTCAGAACTCTCATAACCAATGGGATGTTTGACAATACACATATAAGACTTTCTCTAACTCGAGGCAAAAAGGTATATCTATTAGACTTTAACAGTTGAAATTCCGAGTGAGTACTTGTGATAAAACAATATTGGATTGTTAAGAAATTTAACTATATAATTCTATAGAGTTTGAAACTTAAGAATCTATAAAGAGATTCTTAATTGAGTTTGATTGATTTAGTTGAAGGTTAGAATTCCGAGTGAGTACTAGTGATAAAACAATATTGACTAGTTTGACATGGTGCTTCTTCTCTACTTGACGTGGCTGGAAGGCATCAGTACTTGATTAAACACCAGCAAAGATCTAATCGTGGGGAGTAAACAAAAAGCTGATACCTTTTGGGAGCAAATTGCATCCTATTATGCAACAAGTGCAACAGTAGCGGATAAAGCAAAGAGAGGGGCCAGCCAATGTAAGTAGAAATGAAAAAAAATTAATGAAAGTGTCAATAAGTTCGTAAGATGCTACAACAAAGCTTCGAGTCAGAGAAGTAGTGGCCAGTCAGACGATGATGTTCTCCAAATGGCTTACGAGTTGTACTTCAACGATCATCAAGTGAAGTTTGCCTTTGAGCATGTCTGGTTGGAGCTTCGCCATGATCAGAAATGGTGTACCTCTAAAGGTAATGAAAGATCCAAAAGAACTAAGCTAGATGAGGGTGGCGCATACTCCTTAAGTTCAAATACAACATCTCATTTTGAGGAAGAAGCATGTCCTCGACCTCCTAGTGTTAAGGCATCCAAAGGTTGTGAAGCTAGTTCCCTGTTAAGGCATCCAAAGGCCTCCTGGTGTTAAGGCATCCAAAGGCCAAGCCAAAAAGAGGGACACTAATGAAGAAAGTGAAGCTAGTTCCCTGTTAAATTTTGAGGGGTTGTGAAAGATCAAGGAGAAATACATAACTAGGAGAGAAAGATTATCCAAACAGCGACTTCTAGACAGTCTCATAGCCAAAACAAAGCTTTCTGAGTCTGAACTCTACCTGAAAAACAAGCTATTGCTGAGATGTTAGGATAATGCTTACTAGGTGCATACTGTGAATGTGACTAATTGATCAAGGGGTGCTAGTGATGCAATTGTCGACACAAGACAACGAAGATAATGTCATGTCTTTGATTTGCTTATGTAATTTGTTTTCGTTTCCCCACTTGTATTATTGCAGTTGTATTTGTTTTTTTTTCTCCACTTGGATTATTGCAATGTTATTTCTTTTCGGCACTTGTATTATTTGGTTTGAGAAAATTGTGTTCGGCACTTATATATAAAAATTTCGGCACAACCCGTGAATGTAACTACTTCATTTTCAAGTCTGTTTAAAAAAAATCTCTTACAAATCTCTTCACTTTCCAATTTTGTTATTACTTACAAATCTCTTCATTTTTCAATTTTCTCAAATCAAAACAAAATTTCACACAAACATGTCATCTTCAAATTTAAATTAAGAATTTGATCAAATTTTTGATGAACAATTTTAGAGTCTATTTCAAGAAGGCATAGATAATTATGGCCATCATCAAGAAGCAACAAGTTCAAGGCGCAAATGATCTTATATCGAAAGAGGACGCGAGGATGGGCACACTCGTTTATGGAATGATTATTTCAATGAAAATCCTACTTATTCTCAACCTATGTTCCGACGTCATTTCAGAATGAACAAGCCATTGTTCATATGTATTGTTGATACACTATCTAATCAAGTACCATACTTTCAACAAAGACGAGATGCTATGGGAAGGTTGGGTCTGTCTGGACTACAAAAGTGTACATCAGCTATTTGTATGATGGCATATGGTTGTGCAGCTGATGTAGTAGATGAATACCTCCGCCTCGGTGAAAGCACCACATTGGTATGCTTAGAAAGATACCTACCTAAGAAGGCCTATAACAAAGGATCTCCAACGATTGCTCAATCAAGGAGAAGCACGCGGATTTCCTGGTATGATTGGAAACATTGACTGTATGCATTGGGAGTGGAAGAATTACCCTACAACTTGAAAATGATAGTATTCACGTGGATCTGGAAAACTTACAATCGTTTTACAGGTTATGGCTTCACAAGACCTCTAGATTTGGCACGCATTTTTCGGACCACCAGGTACCTTAAACGATATCAATGTTCTTGACCGCTCACCAGTTTTTGATGATATATTAGAAGGTCGAGCTCCGAGAGTGGATCCACTTTGTCAATGGACGGCAATACAATATGACTTACTATCTCACTGATTGTATATATCCGAAATGGAAAACTTTCATCCAATCAATTTCAGTTCCACAAGGTCTGAAAGCATCATTATTTGCTCAATGTCAAAAAGCTACCCGAAAAAGATGTCGAGCGTGCTTTTGGGTCTTGCAAGTTCGATTTGTGATGGTCAAAAATCCCGCTCTTAGTTTGAATAAGACAAAAATAGGAAAGATAATGAGAGCATATATCATATTGCACAATATGATAGTAGAAGACGAACGACATGGATATAGTCTCTACAATGTTGCATAATTCTATCAAGGAGATGGAAGCGGGACTTTACATATGGATTTAATGCATTGTACAAATATGCTTACCAATCTCGGCAATATGATGGGCGTTCGAAATCGATTTCGTGATACAACAATATATCAACAATTGAAAGCTGATTTGGTTGAGTGACACAACTCAAGATTAGACCCGAGAGACTTACGTTCTTGATAATGCCTTTATATGTATCTATCATTTTAAGTATTTATTTTCCGTTTATTATATCCAATTTTAAGTTTGAATTTGGTTTTTATATATTGTAATATATGTTTAAAAGTATTTATAATGTAATATATTTAGTTTTTTAATAAAATATTTTATAATTATAATTTATAGTTTTTTTTTCATAAGTTTAACCCAACATTTGTTATATTATAAAATTAAACTACAAAACACATTTTCAATAAATAATTATTTTTTAATTCTTAAGACACCCTTAAGGGTATCACTAATGGAGGGTGAAAAACTAATGCATACTTAGTGGTAGATCTTAAATTAAAATATTATTAAATTTAATATTAATTAACTCTTAAAACACCCATAAGAGTATCACTAATGAGGTTGCTCTAACATCTTCTTGCAAATTTGATCATAATCGGATTTCTCATTTTTCAAAGTTCAAACAACGCAAATGTTCAACGATTTTGAGATGCGTGATAATTAATATGATTAAATACATTTTCGAATTTGGTTAATAAACTATTAGAGAGTTCTTGAATCGGACTATGTGTGTTTTTAGTTTTTTAGTGTTAGTTTTGGTTAATTTTTAGTCACATTGTTGGTTAATTTTTTAACGCTAGATCTAACTTGATAGCAAGTGAATATACCTACTGTGAGATATATATATGGTTTTGTCTCTTGATAAAACTTGCTATCTATAGCCCAAACTCAACAAAAATTTAAAATGTCTACATCGATCTGACCATGAAGGACTAAACTCTTGAGTCTTGACTATTGAGAGTAACTGTCAGAAGACTCCGAACCAATTACGAAGAAAATTGTATATGCGCGAACTGAACAAGTCAAACATGTGTTTGAAAAACAATCCCCAATTCAAAAATGTGTTTTAGAGATACGACAACGATGTTCATATGAACATTATAAGTATATTTTTTATTAGTTATTACATAACAAGCGTTTTTTTTTTATCAGCCTTGTCCCCTCTAATCAAAACAACACATTAAAATAAGGGGAAAATGAAAATTGAGCTAGTATTCATTCCATCTCCGGCGATCGGTCATCTCATGGCTACGGTGGAGATGGTGGAGAGACTTATCGACCAAAACAACCGCCTCTCTATCACCATAATCATCTTATCTTTCAATACTCAAACCACCTCTATGATCACCTCTCTCACCACCACATCCAATAACCGGCTCCGGTACGAAGTAATCTCCGGAGAAGATCAACAACCCACCGAGCTCAAAGCAACTGATTCCCACATCCTAAGTCAAAAGCCACTCGTGAGAGACGCCGTTGCCAAACTCATCGTTCCGACTCAGCCTGACTCGCCACGCCTCGCTGGATTCGTCGTGGACATGTACTGCACATCGATGATCGATGTAGCTAACGAATTCGGAGTCCCTAGTTACTTGTTTTACACTTCCAACGCTGGATTTCTCGGACTCTTGCTTCATATGCAGTTCATGTACGACGCCGATGATGATATATATGACATGAGTGAGTTAGAAGACTCGGACGCCGAGTTTGTTGTTCCGAGTTTGACTCGTACTTATCCATTGAAATGTCTTCCTTACATATTCAAATCAAAGGAGTGGCTCTTATTTTTTGTAACTCAAGCGAGAAGATTCAGAGAAACTAAGGGCATTTTGGTAAATACTGTTGCTGCTGCTGGAACCTTATGCGTTGAAGTTTCTCTCCAATGGTGACACTCCACCTGTTTACCCAGTGGGACCAATGTTACACCTCAAAAACGAAGCTGATGATGATTCCGTGGACGAGAAGCAATCAAAGATTTTACAGTGGTTGGATGAGCAACCGCCTAGATCGGTTTTGTTCCTCTGTTTCGGGAGTATGGGAGGTTTCAGTGAGGAACAAGCAAGAGAAATCGCAGTAGCGCTTGAACGATGTGGTCACCGGTTTCTCTGGTCTCTCCGTCGCGCATCTCCGAATGTAATGAAGGAGCCTCCCAGAGAATTCACGAACTTTGAGGAGATTCTCCCGGAAGGATTTATTGATCAGACGGAGGAGAAGGGTAAGGTGATCGGATGGGCTCCACAGGTGGCCGTTTTGAAGAAGCCGGCGATCGGAGGTTTTGTTTCCCACGGCGGGTGGAATTCGACGTTGGAGAGTCTGTGGTTCGGCGTTCCGACGGCGATTTGGCCGTTATACGCAGAACAGAAGTTTAACGCTTTCGAGATGGTGGAGGAGCTTGGTTTGGCGGTGGAAATTAAGAAGCATTGGCGAGGAGATCTTTTGTTGGGGATGACGGAGATGGAGATTGTGACGGCCGAGGAGATTGAGAGAGGAATCAGGTGTGTGATGGAGCAGGATAGTGACGTGAGGAAGAGAGTTAAAGAGATGATTTTCAGAAGTGCCACGTGGCTTTGATGAACGGTGGATCGTGTGTAGCTGCTTTGAAAACGTTTATTCAAGACGTAACGGAGAATATTGATTGATCGGAAACTTGGGAGCTTGAGAAATCCAGAGAAATCGCAGTCTTTAAACTCTGTTGTTATTATGGGCTCGAATACTTACGTTAATAATGGGCTTTATGGGCCCTCAATGTGTGTTAGTAAGTTCTTTAATTTCAGTTTCAAACTCATAAAGAGTTTACAAACTTATAAATGATTCGAATATTATTGAACCATAACAGATAATTCTTGGGTGCACAAAACACAAATCAAACAACATCAAAATTAAATTAACAACACCTTCACCCAAAAGTCAAACAAAACAACAACGAACCAACACACACAATTCTCTGACCAGGCTAACTAACTTCCGGCAACAGAGCAACGTGTCCTGATCACGCCGTTTGAGCCAGTCTTCACTTTAACTCTCCCCATCTTCTCCATTGACTTAGCGAAAGCTTTGTAAAACTTCTTTTCAGAACCGTTGACCAAGTCGTTGATCACCTTCAACGTAGCTGAGTTTGTCGTCAAGGCAGAATCAGACTGAAACAAACCTCTCCTCTTCAAGACAAGCCTGTAATAACTGAGATCAAAGCTTTTGCTACTACCGGGATCCATTTCGAGGATGGTGGTGTTATCGTTAAGACTCTTACATTTGTTAGCCTTTAGATTTGCGGCGTACTCGCTATCCAGAGATGGATCTTGTTTAACTGTCGTCGAGAAGTTGTAGAGACGAGTGTTCATGGAAGAACAATGCGAGACACCGATCGTGTGAGCTCCTAAACAACAAACAAAATGGTTTAAACCGGTTGATACATATAGTAGATGGTTATTTCCGGTTATTGAAACTTACCGGAGAGGAGGACAAGGTCTTTGAGAGTAAGGCCTTGATTAGCGAAAAGTCGTTGTAACGTTGTGAAATTACTCGTCGGCGGTGGAATGTTATTCAAAGCCTCCGTCGTATTTGAGATTCTACCGTCTCTTCTTCCTGTCGGAACTCTCCATGAAGGACCTCCCTATTAAAAAAAAATTAGATTATAGTTTTAATTAGTTAGCTTAATTAATGATTTAGAGTCTTGAAGTTATAATTTGTTTTGTTTACTTACGGTGGCAACAACTGCGTCTCTAGCTGTCAGAGCGATGATGTCGGCGCAAGAAACAGTCTTAGGACACTCTGCTTCAAGAAGAGTCTTAATCCTCTCAACGAAACCAAAGCCTCTAAGTGTTAGATTTGGTGCTGAATCTTTCTCTGCGTTCCCTGATGTCGAATTTATCAACACCGATCCATCGCATCCCTTGATTATTAAAAAAAATCATTGTCAATATTTTAAAAATGCAATAAACATCAAATTTTAATTCTGCTCTAGCTCATGTTCACTATCAAATTACCATTTAAAAATATATACAGTAGTAAATCTTCTGGACTATCCCATAGTTTATAGATTTACTACATATGTTACAAAAAAGGCGAATATATCTAAACATTTGCAACTATATATGTAGATGGATTAGAGATTAAATACCCTGACGAAGCAATCATGGAAGTGCATTCTTATGAGAGGAGCTGCAAGAGAAGGACCATTATGGATATGCTTTTGAATATGATCTGAAATTATTTTCTCCGCATTTGGACAGCTCTTTGCGTAGAAATTGATTTGAAGCTGAGCCTCCGATGATCCTAACATTCCCATAAGAACCGTCGCTGCAAGCGCAACCGCAACCGCAACCGCCAGATTCAATCGCTTCATCGTGTCCTTATTGAGTAGTTTCTTCTATCAATTCTTCTCAATACTCTTCTTTTGTTTTGTGTCACTGAAGAGAGACAGGATATAGAGCAATAATGGAGGGGGACTATTTATAATAAGACTGTTCAATGTTCATTGTTCACTAAGGTAAACAAAACATAAAACTTGTAAACGGGAACAAACCTAAAGAATAATGTAATACTCAAATCAAAACATATTTATTTTTGTATGATAAAACTTAAGTAAAGTGAATCAAGAACAAAATTTTGTGCTTAATTTTTATGTGAGTGTGTATGTCAAGTTTTTGATTTTTAATTAAATTGTTGATATTCAAGATTTATTCAGAAAAAACGATATATATGTATATATATATATATAAAGTGATACCCGGATAAAACTCCCTTGTTTAATAGTTTATACTCTTATAAGCTCCATGATTATCTGTATTAAATTTTAAATTTGAGGTCATCTAAATGAAGTAAGAACTAAAGATATATAGAGTTTATTTTATATAGGAAAGAAAGCAAAAGGATAAAGTTTATAGAAATAGCAGGTCTTAGATAATTAATATCACATGTGAACAGTATATGAATAATGTATTTTATTATAAAGAAGGGCTATTACATAAATATATACTTATTAAATTATTTCTTTACAAAAGACGTTAATTTCTTTTTACATGCACGCATCAAGGTATCATATTGTATATAATTGTGTGTCTCCTCTTCGGTCATCGATAAATTTATTCTGTTAAAATGGTTTACATCACTCAAGTGAAAAATATTAGTAAAATTTTTGTTGTGCATCTAGAGTAAAAATTTTTGTTGTGCATCTAGAGTTGATATAAACAATATTATATGTTTTATATTTTTATGGAAAAAGTTGTAAGATATTTATTTTACCTCGTTTTAACTAGATTTAAACTTAACAAACAAAACAAATAATTATTAGTTATAAAATGAAATTATATTTGAGGTGTAGTTTTTAATGTATGTGTATAACCTTGTGGTTTTATGAAATCAAAGTAATGTATACCGAAAAAGACTTAGAAATATAAGAAGTCAAAGGAATTTAAAAAAAAAACTACATATAGGAGAAATCACTAAAAAAATAGATATATATATATTTAACAAAATTCATAAAAAAAATATCCACAGCTTTATTCAAAAGAAACATACATTCTTAATATGCTAATCATAAATGTGAATGTTACACATGATTTGAGCATTTTAATTACAAATGCAGATGTTAAACAAAACAAACTAATTTATCATGGTTTAAATTAGGGTTGTCTTCTCTCAATACAATTTCAATTATAATTAACCACTTTGAATAAGCTTTTTTTTTTTTAATTCCATCTTTTGGGCTTTTTAGTCATAAATCATAAATAGTTTAGACAGAGACAAAAGCAGGTAAAGTTATTCACCGTGGACACTTTGAATAGTTAAAATACTTTTTTCAACATGTTCCACAAATTATTCTGGATATTGGGTTGATAGACCCCAATAATGGCGAGTGACTTAAGGAAGTGAAGGAGGAGGAGTAGACTAATAGTAGCCTAGACATGTTGAACTGTAAGTCTTTTTTTTCGGACCTTCAATTTAATAGGGTTGCAGAAAGAAAATTAAAGAACTCAACTATTGAATCGAATAAGCCGAACCGGGCTGTAAAAAAATTTAGCTCCATTAACTTCGCACTCTTAATACTAAATGCCATTTACCGAACTCAGTTAGCATACTTTAAATTGTAAAACAATGTAATAATAGAACTGAAGCAAATATAAGATACAATTAGTACTGTTAATCAACGTGTACCCTTCTCAAACCATAAATTGCACAAAATTAAAATCAAATATACAGTGGAGACCAACCTTTTCCTTTTTGTCGTCATATTCATACACAACCACTTATTAAACTGACCAATGACCATAATTAATTACCTTTATAATTACTGGCCATATTTTTATGGTTTACTATCTACTCTCTGATATGTGTGAAAATATTTATGATCAGTAATTTCATTCCGAAACTTAAAGACTTTATATTATAACAGCAACCAGAAAGAAAAAAATGTCCACCACAAACGTAAAAGCAATAAATTTTTTCTAATTTTTATTTCAAAAAATATTATTATTATGTATTTTTTCTTCTTAGTAATTTTTGAAAAAGGATTTTTACGTAAATCGGATGATTCAAACATGTTTTTTCTTGCTCGGAAGCTCAATGCTGCTAGGCAGCTGTAAGAAGAAAAACGTGTCAAGAATAAAAGTTGTAAGAAGACAAATGATCGGATCAGAAAATTTCCAACATCGTTTAATATTTTAATTTCCAAAGAAAAGTTTTTCACTTTGATTGAAGCCTTGAAGGAAAAATAGAATTAACAAAAGAAACAAAAAAAAAAGGAACAAGGAACAACGAAAAGGAAAGATACCGACGCATGATCACCTAAACCCACTAAAAACCTTCTTTTCCACTTACACAAAATAAGTTAAACGATTTTTTCATAATCGAATATATACGTATACATAATAAGTTAATAATAGCAAAATATATAAAACAAATAATTAATTATATACACCAAAAATATGAGACATGGCAGAGTTGGGTCTTACAATATTTGTTTTGTTCTTTCTCTCAACCCCCTGAGAAGCTTCCATGCAGATTTTACCCATAAATCGAAGTTATACAGTGTATACTATATACTATTCTTGCAGATTATGATATTCGTACAGTCTCGAAATATAACACTAATTAAAGTGATGTAACATCGTTTCAATATTAAATTATTCATATATATATATATATTAATAAATTGATATGATTCTATATAGTGTTTTAAGAGATTTACTAATATCGTAATGAATCATAATATATAATACATAGTTATGATGATTGTTTTTCTTATATAAACACTAAATTGCAGTTCTATCTTGAACTGTTGAATCACGTAGTACATTATGTTTTTTTTTTTAAAGGGAATTGTCAATTGTTACATTATGTATGGAATAAGTATTGATTCATTCAGAAAAAGTTGACGACACCCGATTTGTTTATCGATGATACAAGTTCATTAAAAGTTAGATTTGATATCATATCCCACCTTGTCTTCTACGGTCAAAGACATATATTAGCTACTTAGCTTTAAGGAATGACAAACTAACAAAACAAAACAATACAAAACAAAATGACCTTTGTAATAATTTACAGCAAAAAGAGCATATTTGAGACAAAATTTATTTGTAATATGTTTCTTTTCTGAATTTCCAGTTTAACAATTTTTTAGAACACAAAGTTACAATTTTATAGTTAATATAATCAGAAAAATACATAACTACTTACAGAAAAAAAAAGAAGTGAAAATCATATATAGTATAGTTTTTGTTTTACTGATAAAAGGAAGATCATATAGTTTGTTCGCTTGTCTTTGCACCTATCATGTTTTATTGCCAAAAACCTGGTCGTCGTTTCTCTCATATTTACTGTCTTCTTCTTTAAATTTGGGAGTCGGCATAGTCAAATTTCTTAGAGATCTTAAATTTGTTAGAACGAAGTAGATTTTCACCTATAAGATAACAAGATTGTTTGGAAGTCACTTTAACATGTTTTGGAACTATCTTTTTTAAACCGATAGAACTTCTTCAAAAACAAAAAAAGTCGTTCTACAATGGCTGAGACATAATACCTAATGACTTTTTATTATATATGTGCAATTGTGGTATATGACTTTATTTTGATTGATCAATAAATCTAAACGGTGCCAGAGATATTTGACCTAATATAATACCAAATAAAGCTTCCATTATCTACTTCCTCTTGTTTGGTAGATAGTTGTTGACAGATCCCTTCTTTCTTTTATATAACAAAGAATAGAAGACGAAATGAAACTGAAAATAAGTTAAACGAGATCAAATTCAGGTCCCCTTTACAGAGTTTCGTAATTGGTTCCCTTCTTCAAGAGTTTTTATTTGTTTTTGTAGAAACGTTGTCGGCATTCAATTCTTTAATTGTGAAAAAAACTTTACCAAAAAAAAAAAAGCAATGTTCCAAATTAAAAAATATTCAAAATTCAATGCTTCGAACTTTTCGTAAATTTAGTTTATGAACCCCTCTTAAAAATGCTTTTGCATACTAACCAAGAGTTTATGAGTGTGAGTTAAGATTCAATTTGATTTACTAAAAAGGTACATTTTCAATAGTAAATAACGAACGGGTACGAAATCGTCATCCAAATAAATATCCATGAAAACTGTCTAACAACTGTAATCACCAATTTTTTTTTACTGGCATTGGCGTAGAAATAATATTTTGCTTGGCTTGAGAGTCTTGTGAGACTTTTATTATCTCTTTAGATCATTAACTGTCTTTATCTTTCACGTTTTAAATTATTATTTCTTAAAATAAAAAATTTAAACTAAAGTACACAATTATAAGTCTAGCTAAAGCTACTAACTTCCCCACTAAGTATGAGACTGAGAGACTATTTTTGGTTAAGGCTATCTTAAAATTTTAAATTCTTATGATCCCATTTAAAAACATTAATAATTCAAGACGTTTAACTTTAGGCTGGCTGTGGTAATACCGTAATAGCTTCGTAGAAAAAAAAAAAAAAAATTCTACTATATGGTAAAGTGGACATGAAACACATAATGTCTACCGGACTAATTTTGGCCCATATATTATACACAAGGCTCTCATAACCCATTTACAAATCTAGATATACAATTAGTAACAAGGTTAAGTGGTCGGCAAAATAATTTTTAGCAAACTAACATAGTTAAAAAAGATAAGAGATCACTGAGATCAGTTCAATTGCGATTGTGATTGTCTGATTGATAATCTATTTTTGGGGTTTGTGAAAACATATCTTTCGAATTCCAAAACTTCTTTATTGAATCTGCAATCCCGATCACAACTATGAACCCTAATTGAACTCTAGCGTGCTTCACAAACCACGATCAAAGCATGAAGAACTTTAAAACTCTCGAGACTTCTTGAAGCTTCTAACTGCAAACCCTCTAATTGTATGAGATACTCTTCTTCTCTGGCAGCTCGTTGGCCAAGTCTTGCCACTACTCAACAACTTATCAGGACCATTTAAAATGATTCGTGGCAGAGAATTCAGCCAAAAAAAATTGTACGTTTAAAAAGCTCAATAATGCAAGTGGGTAAAAGTTACGTCGTCTTATAATGGTAGCCAAATAAGACCCGTGAGAATTCAAAAACTCACTTATTCAACTTCTAGCATATGACATGTATATATATCACAAATACACTGTTTAGTAAAGACAAAACTAGCGTTCTTGTATCCCACGAAAAAATGGGTTATTCAATTCTAGCCATAGAAATTTGAGATAAGTCAAAAGATAGTGTTTTGGAAAACGTTCACTATATTTGAAAGAGTCGAGAGATATTTTCAATAACGTCTTGAATGAATTTTACAAGAGCAGCATGCGAAGATCCACCGTCCATTAAAGCTACGTGGCTCTTTTCACTCATCTCCTTCACTCTATCCCTCACGTCACTATCCGGCTCCATCAAACAGCGGATCCCTCTCTCTATCTCCTCCGCCGTCATGAGCTCTGTCTCCGTCTCCGCCACCATATATTCTCCCCGGAAACTATTTCTGATCTCCACCGCTAACCCTAGCTCATCCACCATCTCAAACGCATTAACTTGTTGCTCGGCGTAAAGCGGCCACGTGGCTATCGGAACTCCGAACCAAAGACTCTCTAGTATCGAGTTCCATCCACAGTGCGAGACAAATCCTCCTATCGCCGGATTTGCTAGCACCGCACTTTGTGGGGCCCAACCAATAATCTTTCCGATCCCTGCCGTGCGTTCCAAGAATCCCTCCGGGAGAATCTCCTCAAGGATTGTAAATTCTCCGGGAGGTTCCGTCGTTCCATTTGTCTGAGCACGACGAAGAGACCAAACGAACCGGTGACCATTTCTCTGAAGAGCTATTGCGATCTCCTTTGCTTGATCTTCACGGAAACCTCCCATGCTCCCAAAACAGAGGAACACAACAGATTTACGTGGCTGCTCGTCAAGCCACCGTAAGACCTCCGATTCCGATTGCTTATCAGAAACTACGTTAACGTTCAACATCGGTCCCACTGCGTAAACCTTACGAATAAGATTATCTCTATCGGTAAAAAACTTCATACCTTGAGGTTCTAGCTCAGAAAACGTATTTACTAAAATACCCTTCGTGTCTTTGATTCTTCTGGTTAGACTTAACACAATAGGTAACCACTCTTTGCTTAGCATCGGTGAGGGGATGCACTTAACCGGTAAAGGATGAGTCAAACTTGGGACATCTAAATCAGTGACGTTCGAATCTTTTAACTCGCTGACGTCGAAGTTTTGAACGTCGTAAAGGTGTTGAACGTGAATCTGAAATCCAAGAAACGTTGCGTTGGAGGTGAAGAACATGTAACTCGGAACGTTGAAATCGTTAGCGACATCGATCATGGGCACGCAGAACATGTCCACCACGAATCCAGCTAGCCGCCGTGATTGGGGTTGGATCGAGTCAATAAGTTTGGCCACGGTGGCTTTCACTATTGGTTTGAAGCTATCTATGTATGAGAGGAGACTTGGCTCAGTGTCATCGGAGTTTGATCTATCGTTGAGATATAGGACGTTGTAGCGTATACGGTCTTTGGTTGCGGTGAATAGAGAGGCGATGTCGAAGAGAGAAGCAGTGTCGTTGCCGCCGAGCATTGAAGGCATGATGATGAAAGTGATGTTGAGACGGTCGTCTGTGTCGACTAGGAGTTTAGCCAACTCCACTGTTGACCGGAGGTGACCTGCACTCGGTGATGGTAAGAAGACTAACTCCAACTCCATTTTTGAGAATTATTTGAGAAATTTTTTTGTCACACAAATGCTTTAAGCCTTTTAAGAGTGGTTTTTGCTTTTGTATCCTTAAAGCAATGAAGCAACGATGAGCCTTGTTTTGACCACACATGTTACATGACACGTGGTGTCGAAACTGACCGTTGTTTAACAGCTTTAGTAGTTGGAGTCAACCCGGACCTCGATTTAGTTTTGGTTCGGAAATTTATTCGAGGAACTCTATTATTTTTATATTACTTTTCTCCACAATTACAGAGTTGTATAAGCATGTAGCTTCTAAAAAAAAAATTACACTTTTCTAGCCGTCAACGAAAATTCAGTTACTAGCTGCCATTTATCTAAAATCATCATTAGCTAAAATATGGCAGAGAAAAACAAATTGGTTTCTGTTGCTGTGCTGAAACCGTTTTGTATAGAGACGAATATCTCCATACAGTGATGAGCTGATGGGCTTTGTAATAATATATGGACTTTGAGATTTTGAGGTTTTTTGGTTAACCAAATCCCTCTGTTATTGCCTTATTGGTAATTTGGTATGCAAATCTCTTTGAAGTTGAAAAACTCTCACTATGCAAATCTTGCAGAACATATCCACCACGCAGAACATATCCACCACGAATCCAGCAAGATTTGGCGGCGGAGACCCGGGCTGGGCCAGGTCAGTAAGTTTTTCCACCGTGGCTTTCACCTGAGGCTTGAAGCTATCGATGTAGGAGAAGAAATTTGGTTTGGGTCATCGGAGTTTGTTTCTTCGAGGGCGGAGAGAACGTTGTAGCGAAGGCGGTCTTCAGATGCGGTGGAGAGAGATGTGATGTAGGAGGAAGAGTTGCCGCTACTGAATCCACTCATTGGAGGGATTATGATGATGGTGACGGAGATATTATCGTCACGGTCGACAAGGAGCTTAGCCATCTCTACGAATGGCCGGAGGTGTCCGTCGCCAGGTGATGGTATAAATAACAGCTCCGGTTTCATTTTTTTTTTTTTTTTTGGCCAATTGATTTTTTTAACAGG
Source organism: Cardamine occulta (assembly GCA_028015245.1). Lineage (NCBI taxonomy): Eukaryota > Viridiplantae > Streptophyta > Magnoliopsida > Brassicales > Brassicaceae > Cardamine > Cardamine occulta. Next base: position 5,680,411 of record CM051373.1, read on the forward strand.
AAAAATCGATTCAGTAGCTATTGAAGCCGTAATGGTGAAGCGATAAGACTTTTCTTATGCGCATGCATGACACATGGCGTCTGAAAATCTACATGTTCTTTTGACTTTTGTCACTGACCATACAATCTTAATCTTCGATGTTCTTATAAGACCATTTTTAGTGGTCATCTTTTTATAGAGGTTTTGAAAATAAATAAATATTAAATTTTTAAGATATCATGTCTAGAGTATCTGAGGCAAAATACCAATATACACTATTCAAAATTACTTTCCTCTTTTTATTCAAATTCTATTAATTTTTAAATTAAAGACACTCTCATTATTTTAAGGGATGAAGGTGCTCAAATGGGCTTAAAAACTGGACCTAATTAGTCTACGAGCTTGATTGTTTGGTTGGTTTTTTTCTCTTAGATGTTCAGAATTATCCGTTCTTTGGCATTTGCTGCATTATCATTTAGCATACATTAAAGGGGAACCCATGTTTGGACCTAACGGACAGTTTTTTGGCATTTTTACTCTTGTTTCTCGGAATATCAAGCATGTGGTGGGGATGACAATGCACAAGACACGAGTCACGACGTATAACAGTCTCTATCTTTTGTCTGGATAAGGGATTTTCGTTTCCAAAAACCAAAAAAAAAAGAAGAAACTTTTTGTTTTTTGGGAAAAATAACAGAAATACAGTAAAAATTAGACTCTAATTTGTAGGAGAACTAAAAATCTAAAATCTTGAATGGAAGAGTTAACATAATAGTTTTTGTAAATTATAGGAAAACCTTATTCTGAAAATTTGATTGGTGATTCAATGAGTTTTTGAAAAACACAAACCAAAAACTCTTTAAAAATCTATAAAACATTCAAGGAAGCCATTAAGAACAAAAAAAAAAAATGATGCATTTCATTTACTCCTAAGAAAGCATGATGTAGTTATTCCTTCTTCTTAGTGGGTTGATGTCGTAAGATATCAGAGAAAGAAGATTGAAGATTTATGCAATTAATCAGTGCTTAAGCTGTGAAGAGGATTCTTCACTTCCCCAACTTTTCAGATTCTGGAACAACTTTTGAATTCAACACACACATATATAAGAGGAGAGATTAAAGTTCAATTGATCAAAAAAAAAAAAGAAAAGAAAAAGAAAGTATAGAGTCAGACACCAGTGATTTTGTTGTCTTCAATTATTTTATCATAGATTTAACGAATTTCCCTATGACACAGGTGACCAAAACCCCTATGGAATATTTTCGACCACGTCTTGAACAAATTTACGAAGAGCAGCGTTGGAAGATCGACCCTCCAACAACGCCACGTGGAGCTTATCCCTCACCTCCATCACTCTCTTCCTAATTTCGCTATCCTTCTCCATGGCGGACGTGATCCCTCTCTCAATCTTCACAGCCGTCACAATCTCCGGCTCCTCAATCAGAGAATCTCTCCGATACTCCTTCCTAACATCCGCCGCCAAACGAAGATCCTCAACCATTTGAAATGCATTAAACTGTTGCTCCGCATAGATAGGCCACGCTGCCGTCGGAACGCCGAACCAAAGACTCTCAAGAATCGAATTCCATCCACAATGCGTCACGAACGCTCCTATCGCAGGACTCTCCAGAACGGCGACTTGTGGGGCCCAGCTAATGATCTTTCCTATCTCCGCCGTCCTATTTAAAAAGTCCTCCGGGAGAACTTCCTCCAAGTTCGTGAACTCTCCCAGAGGTGAAGCGGTCATGTTTTCCACCGGAGAAGCGCGACGGAGAGACCAAAGGAACCTATGGCCGCTTCGTTCGAGCGCCAAGGCGATTTCTCTAGTTTGTTCCTCACCGAAACCTCCCATGCTCCCGAAGCAGAGGAACACCACCGAACTTGGTGGTTGCTCTTCTAGCCAAAGCAAGATCTCCGTTCTCTTCTTATCATCGCCATCAGTTTTGAAGTCCAGAATAGGTCCCACCGCGTACACCGGAGGAGTATTCCCAATCCCGTCGGAAAAAAACTTTAACGCCTGCGGTTCCATCTCTGCCACTGAATTTACTAAAATACCCTTCGTTGATCTCAGACTCCCAGCTCGACGTAGAACATAAGGAAACCATTCCTTGCTTAACATCACTGAAGGTAAGCAGTTCGCCGGAAAAGGCTGAGACAGAGTGGGAACGTCAAAGTTTACGTCTGAGTCCTTCAGCTCGCTTACATCGAGTTTCTTCTCCTCGTAAAGAGTCTGAACATGGAACTGTAGCCCAAGATAAGAAGCGTTCGACGTGTAGAAGATATAAGCCGGAAGGTTTAACTCGTCGGCGATATCCATCATCGATGTGCAGAACATGTCCACGACAATCCCAGCGAGCCGCCGCTTCGGCGAGCAAGAACGCGTAACGAGTTCAGATACGGCAGCTTTGACATGTGGTTTCTGGCTCTCGATGTAAGATATGAAGTTATGCTCAGTCGATTGATCTCTGTCAGCGGGGAGGAGGTAGTAGCGGAGGCGGTTTTCGGACTTCGGGTAGACGGAGGAGGAAGCTTTGTCGGAGAATTGTGGAGGGATGACGATGAGAGTGACGGAGAGACGATCGTCGCTGTCGACGAGAAGCTTTGCTAACGCCGTTGTTGATCGGATATGGCCGACGCCTGGTGACGGTATGAACACCAGCTCGATTTTCATGACGTTGTTGACTTTTCCAAGCGATAACTTTCTGTTTCAGTAAAATTTGTGGCTTGTTCTGAGCAACAAAAAGTAATAATAAAAGTTAGTGGTATCCCCTTTTTATATATTACCTAGGATCCTCCTTGACTGAAAAAAGAAAACAAAAAGTATAAGATCCTCCTTGGAAGAGTATCTTATGTAACTAAATCTCATTTGCTTATAACAACTTTAATACATTTATGAACACTTACTTTTACAAAATTTTGAAATTTAAGACACTAATTTTTAATGAAAAACTAATTAATATTATAATATGAAATATAAATATTTTCTATTAATTAGTAAATCTATATTTTGTTTATTGAAATTCAACCAATTTATGATAGAAGTAAATAAAAATTTCAAACAATTATGTGAAAACATTATGAAAATTTGTTCGATTGGTAGATAGCACTACATAATCACATAAAATTATATTACAAAATGAAGTCTTCAAAATGGAAAATTGCTTAATGAACATTTGTGAAATCAGATAAATTTTGCGGGGATGACAAAATATTATATTAAATTACTAATATACACATAAAATTAATAGATTAGTTTCTTAAATAAAAATTTAATATATACTAGCTAGTTTCTTATATATTATAAAAATAATATTAAATATTATTAGAGAAAAATCAAATTTTACATATTACGTATTACTTAAGAGTGACATATTTTTATTGTAAACAATTATAGTTTTATTTTATTTTGTTTTTAATGTTAGTTTTCTGTATAGTTAACAAAACAAAATATAGGCACTTATCATTAAATATGTTACTAAATACATGTACTTCTTTGTATAATAGACTTTTACTTATAATTTTGTAAACTAAAATGAAAAACTTGCATTTTCCCCTAAATCTGCAACTTTTAGGAATTGATAAAATACTAATATAATTGCATTAAAAAAGCTATTAGCAGGGGCGGACCCACATGTAAGGATGTGGGGTCAGCTGACACCACATAAACTATAAAAATTTAGTTTTTTACACTAGACTAATCAACTAAAGTGATAATAAATTCAATCACTAATAGAATAAAGTCATGGGTTCGAAACCATACTTTTGATATTTTGCACCCAGTAAAAAAATTGGCTGGGTCCGCCACTGGCTATTAGCCATTAGGCAATTATGCGATTACCTACCAAGGGATGTCAATATTAAAATTTTCAGTTTAGAGATAGTAAAACCCATTAATAAGCTGCTTTGTTCGAAATATAGGCCCAAATTATACAGCCCAAATGAAACAGGCTTCAGCTTAATCTTAGTCACAAATAGCAAATGACGAATATACCCTTAACTAACGCAGAAAATTACACATGTAATCTAAAAAATTGCTGTGTTCAATATTCGGTCCCTTTCAAATTTCTCGCTTTTGTCTCTGTCTCTTCTTCGATTTCTCTCAATTTCTCCTGCTGCAAACCCTACCACAGAGGTTCCAAATTCCTGTAAAAATCTCCACTCCAACAGATAGAGGATCGTTGGCTGTTCCATCGCACAAATTCACTGTTCACGATTGACAATGAGGAGTAGTTCACGAATTCGAGGTTAGGCTCCACAAGTGAGATTTTGCTTTTCTTTGCTGCTGTTGCTGGGGAAATTGATCATATTCTTAGCATGAGATACGAGATTATGATGATTATACCCGTGCGCTATCAGAAATTTAGCTGAAATTAGATAATGTTTATAGCTTCGATTTAGTTAGACTTGAACTGTATGCTTTAGATTCATATTGTATGGCACTCGATTCAATCTTTCTTGCTATGCTTTGAATATTGAGAATTGGGTTTTTTGGTAAGATTACTCGGTGTTCCAAGTCAAAATTTATATATTTTGGTATCTGAGAATTGTTTTTTTTTTTTTCTTTTTTTTTCTTTTGAATGTTTATGTGTGTTTTTGAGACTTGGTAACTTGGAAGTTCTTCCTTACCAGCTAGTGATTCTAGATGTTATAGCTTTAAAATGCAAATACTAATGAGAGAATATTGTTAACGTACGATATTTTATAGTTCATATGATCTTGTGTGTAAAGAACATTAAACATTTCGGGGTCCTGTGGATTGATCTTGTGTTCTTAGCTCTATTTCAAGTGGGTTTCAGAATAAATTGATGCATTGGTGTCTGATTATGTGTATACATTTATCTAGGTTTTAGTTGTTGATCGCAGAAGAAGCACATAGCTAGATGATCTCTATGTTCTGATTTGATTATGTGTCTGGAGTCTTTTTTTCCAATTGATCAGAGCTTGATTGTAAACACTTAGTTCTGGGTTAAGATTTTGTTGCCACTGTTTGTGATGCTTGATGTGATTAGTTTACAACTAATCAGCTTTAGATCTGCTTGATGATTCTTTACTATTTGTTCTCTAGTTTCTCATGTTTAGATCGTGTTGGTAGTTATTGTTGTTTCCTTACATTAAAAATTTTGAGTATTGTTTGAGATATGATAGATTTCATAAGCACAAAGTAAAATCACGTTTGATATTTCAGGCAAAAAAAAATTTCTGTAGCAGCTAGGAGAAGGAATGCAAGATTATCTTTTGCTTTTGTTTATCCAGACAAGAATGGTCGCTTATTGTGAGAGAGGTAAGATCTATTACTTATCTTCTCAATCTTGATCAGATAGGATATAACCTTAGCCACACCACACACGATCATTGATTCATTTTAGAGTTTCTGTGTGTTTTCTGCCACACTTCTTAGTCGTAGATTTAGCGATCAATCAGTTTTATCAACAATGTTTGATGTTTTTATGATATCTTGAACATGTCTTTTGTTATACTATGAAGCATGCTCAAATCATAAGCATCAACTGCTCATCTTCTCATGCTATGAGTAATTTTGAGTTCACCTCAACATTCTGATATTTCTTAACTTATCGATAACTCAGACACTTTCGATTCATGTGACGTAGATTAACCTGAAGCCAGTTTCATTTGGTCTAAGAAGCTTTGATAGCTTAGCATAAAACCATAGTTCTACTTGTTTTGGTCGAGGAATCAAATCATAGCTCACCCTTTTGATTTTTCTAACTGTAAAGCTGATATAAGTTTGAGTTTATTTGTTTTCATTTGGATATAAGATTTGAGTCACCATTTTTCATGTCTATTACATTACTGATTCATTGTTTTCTGTGTAGATTAACCTCGCTATGGCGAATTGGAGACATAAAATGTGGCGAAGCTTGAGCTCATTTCAGGAAGCTAGTTACTCAACTACGTCTTCAAGAATCAACAAAACAAAGGCTGATGATCTTAGAAAAATCCGGCCAATGATTCTAAGGAGAATTGAAAATCGAGCAAAAGATTACCCGATTAAAGAGACTGTTCCTGTGGCTGAAGAAATCCTTAAAGCCAGAAAAATTCTACTCAGTAACGTCACTGTGCTTCTTAAAGTGTTTCCTGTCTTGACGTGCAAGTAAGTTTTAAATTCGTTCTTCTGTGCTAATACATAAAAAAAGACTCTGCTTTTAACCTTGAGTGAGGCTTGTGAAAACTTTAAACTTTCAGATTCTGCTCAGAAGTATTTGTTGGGAAAGAAGGACACTTGCTTCAGACATGCCGTAGTTATATACGGCGTGGCAACAACAGGCTACACGAATGGGTTCCAGGTTCCATAAATGATATACTTGTACCCGTCGAATCCTATCACTTACACAACATATCTCAAGGTGTTATCAGACACCAACGGAGGTTTGATTATGACCATGTTCCTGCAATCTTGGAACTATGTTGTCAAGCTGGAGCCATCCATCCCGAAGAAATCCTTCACTATTCCAAAATTCACAATAACCCGCAAATCTCAGATGAAGATATCAGGAGTTTATCCGCTGGAGATCTCAAATATGTTGGGGCAACCGCTGTAATGGCATGGGAGAAAGTGATAGCTGGTTTGAAGAAACTATTGCTTGTTTATCCTTCAAAAGTTTGCAAATGGTGCAAGGAGGTTCACGTGGGACCGAGCGGTCATAAAGCTCGGTTATGTGGTGTGTTCAAATATGAGAGCTGGCGCGGCACTCATTACTGGGAAAAAGCCAGTGTGAATGATTTAGCACCCGAGAAAGTGGTGTGGCATCGGAGGCCTCAGGATCCGGTGGTTCTTGTTGACGAAGGGCGGAGTTATTACGGACAGGCCCCTGCTATCGTGAGCCTTTGTAGCCATGCCGGTGCCATTGTTCCTCTTAAATATGCTTGCCAGATGAAGCCCCAAGGTTTATCTTTTCCTTTCACTAATTCAGTTCCAATTCACGAAACGTAAAGAGTAGTCTTCAAATTTGCTGGATAATGTTGCTCTCAGTGAAACTAAGCATAATGTTATACAAAGTTTATGATAATTTAGTAAGCCCATTGGGCCGATTCGTTGTGTAACTTGTCTATTATGTGGTTATTATCATAACGCTGTTAAGCTGAAATTTGAAGCCCATTGGCTGATTTGACTCTGGTTAGTAGTTAACCGGTTATTTTTGTTCAGCATTAGATGGTTGGAAAATTTCTTGGCGTTGGATGACCTTCTTCGCTTTTATCTATTTTCATATTACGAGTTGCAATGGTAAGGTCTTATATCTATCAATCAGTTATATAACAATGCCACAAGATAGATTTCTAAAACATAGTAACAGGTATACAAGGTCATAGTTTTTATAAAATTTTAAAATACTTCATTCTTATTAATAACAAGTTAACAACGTTTCTGGAATTGTTTCTTAATCTTACAAAGCATTTGAATCAATTTGCTGAATTGATAATATGAACTTGGCATATGAAGTTCCTTGAATGTCTTATATGAGAATGTGTTATTGAGGTTGGTCATAAGAGACCACAAATTAAGCCCATCCTATGGCACACGTTCCAATGTCCAAGTTTCAATATAATATCCAAAATATTATCTGTTTATCTCTTTGCAATATTTAAATTCCATTTTCTCTTGGAAACTCGAATAATAAATTATCTGTTTAAAGTGACGTAATTCCAGCCACGTTCTTGTAGGTTCCTGATTTCATCCAACGAGCAAAGCAAGTAGCATCCTGTTTTGTCCGTTTTTTTTTACAGCATCCTGTTTTGTCCGTTTTCTAGTAAAAAAAACTTAACTTGCTCTAACGTTCACATTCACCTCCGAGTTATAAGGCATGACGATGTTTGTTTTGAATGATGATCACTTGTTATTTACGATAACCTGGATTTTCGCCAATGTTTGGTTTTTTTCCTTGATATTATTATGTCTGCATGCAGCAAGTATAGCGTGATTTCTATATGGATAAGTGCAGCTTAACTTTTTTTATTCGGACCTAAGTTTGCAGTCTAAATTACTTTAGCTTAGGGTTATATTTATATTTAATTTTTGTTTTTATGAGTAATCTGTTTTTTTTTTTTGGCTTCCAGTTATAATATCGTTTTCTTTTTTAACATAAACATTAGCAATACGACTTTGGTAAACCACATAAAATTTTCATTGTCTATGTTTTTATTCGTTTTCTCACAGCCGTAGCAACAGCAAAAAATTATTTAGAGTGAACACTTTTTATAGAAGAAATTTAGTACTCTGTTAAAGATGTAACTGTATTATTCTAATTGATTTAGTTGATATTGGATACGGTTATTTAACTAAATTTTGAAAATAGTCATCACTTTAAAATGAGATATTATTAAAAATAGAATGTGACATTAAAAAAAGGAACACATATTGTATTTATGTTTAAAGTTATATACTAGTAGTCTACTAGTACTAGCACATTGTTTTGGGAGAAAATAAACATTGTTTGAATGATGATTTGATGAAAGTTTTATCCATAAATTTAAAAAACAAAAAAAAAAGTTTTATCCATACCTTGTATTTTTATCACATTCACGACAAACAATTTTATTTATAAGAGATGACATAATGTTTTTATCAGAATCATACTAAAAACTCTCCAATAAATTTCTTTTTATTTATCAACAATAATTCACATTTTTTGAAAATCATACTAGATATGTAATGTAAAAATACTAATTTTTTTGGTCAATCACAGACCAACGAAACTTCCATAAAAATAAAATAAAAATTAATAGAAATGTTTTAGACGTTAAAAACAAAATAGTAATAGAAGAGGAGTATAAGGAAACCGACAGCAACAAAATGGAAAGATAGGATTGCCAAGTCGTATGCAATCTGCGACTCAATTCAAAGCAAGATAGGGTTTATCTATTTTCCTCGGGAAACATACCTATTTATTTTTTAAATTTAATTCAATGTTCAAATACGATTATAACAACTTTACCCACTTTACATAATTTACAGATACGCAATTGACACAAAAATATACCAAACACGTACGTAAAAATTCAGCTGAGTGGTTGAAATTTCAAAACATAATAAATATCCAATTGTTTGAGCTCTAGCTATACTTAGAAGATTGATTATCAACATATTAACATTTATTTAGCAAGGACTAATTCCGACATGTATAAAAGATGAAATGTGTAATACGAAACTTAAAGTACTTTTCTATCAAAATAGTAAAATAGCACACTAGCGATCAGTATTGAGTATTATTGGATTCGATCTTAATTACATTTTCTTGTAAAGTTATTTTACGTTGACATTGCCAAATTTTTGTATGAATGATTGAATGTGTATGATAATACGTATAACAAGTTAAATGTATATATCAATGTTTTTAAATAAACTTATAGTAAATGTTTTATTCCCATAATTCATCCCTTATCTATCAATAGTTGCAGATTATGCCACAATTGATCAAACGTGTGAGGTTGGTAGGATGACACTTTGGAACAATATAGAGTACATACACAGAAATCTCTAGAAGACTATAATATGATAAATCTGTGTTCTTCTTTCGTTGCACCCACTTCCTCTATTAGAGCGAAACTAGCTTATATATAAAATCTATGATTAATATATACAACACAACCGATTAATTATATGGCTGTATTTACTAGAAACCGTAGCATAAATCCTTGTGCAACTCTTGGTTGTTCGAACCATTCTATTTACATCACATTTTGTTTAATGACATCAAAGAAAAAGACAACAAAGGATGTCAAATGATAATTCGGTTCTGCCATAATTCCGAGTATACGTGTCACAAATTATTTAAGTTTCGGAAAAAATGAATTAGGCCGACAAGTAGTCCTTTTTCAGAAATGTATATTTTAAATATTTTTAACTAATTCTTCAATTCATAAGAAAACAAATATTTTTAATTCAGAAATTAGTATATAAGGAGAAGAAAGGGAAGAAGAGCAACATGCTTGAAGCTTCTCTAGTTTTATAGGTCCTTACAAAGCAAAATCATTTCCAATTCGTAAAATTTGAAGCCATGGCTGCATCTTTCTCTGTCCCCTCTATGGTATATATAAAGATTCTAATCTTCACATCTTCCCAATATATACTAACAAACCATAAATCTCGTTTCAGTTATTTGATTATGTTGGTTACAACAAATTATTTTATTACTAACTAAGACATGTGAATATTTATGATTTAAAAAAAACAAATCAGATAATGGAAGAAGAAGGGAGATTCGAGGCGGAGGTTGCGGAAGTGCAGACTTGGTGGAGCTCAGAGAGGTTCAAGCTAACAAGGCGTCCTTACACGGCCCGTGACGTGGTGGCTCTACGTGGCCATCTCAAGCAAGGATATGCTTCGAACGAGATGGCTAAGAAGCTGTGGAGAACGCTCAAGAGCCACCAAGCCAACGGGTACGGCCTCTCGCACGTTCGGTGCGTTGGACCCTGTTCAGGTGACCATGATGGCTAAGCATTTGGACACCATCTACGTCTCCGGTTGGCAGTGCTCGTCCACTCACACCTCCACTAACGAGCCTGGTCCTGACCTTGCTGACTATCCGTACGACACCGTTCCTAACAAGGTTGAACACCTCTTCTTCGCTCAACAGTACCATGACAGGTAAAATTGATTACTAAAAAATTAGGAGTATTGATTTGCAATTATGGTTGATGGTAATTTTTCCTATTAGTCGAATTAAGTTAGACATATGGTCTGCATGAAAACTAGTATCTATTGAATACTTCGTGTCGTGCCAAAAATATTATTGCTGTTATCGGTGTGGTTGATTACGAAATTGCTTCTCTCAGCGCCTTACTTTGCCACGTGTTCAGAATAATTTGATTGTCTGTCAATTTATAGTTTCTACATTCTTTACTTAAAGACAAAATTTCTCTTAGGCGCATCATTATTAGGAGAAATCTATTTGAGTTTCTTAAGTAATATTTAATTATAATTTTAAAGTAAAAAATCTCTGTTAAAAAATTTCTGTTTTTTGCTGTTTTATTGGTAGAATCTATTAAAAGTTCTTAAAAAAAAAAAATTTAATAGTTTTGTTTCATTTTAAATAAAGTTTATTTTTTTAATTAAACATAGTTGACATAAAAACATAATATTTTAAATCTAGATTTTGAAAAAAAAATGCAAAAAAACGCTCAATTTGGTTTTTTTGTTCTGATTTTGTCTATGAATCATTTTCTGTTCACCCACCGAACGATTCTAATTCATTAATATGTAAAAAAAGTTTAAAATTTTAAAGTTGAATTTAAGAAAAAGTTAAAAAAAAAAATTAACTTTTTTTTAAGTTAAAGTTAAAAAAAAATAAAAGAAAAAGTTGGCAAAAAAAATATCTGGCGAATTAGAGGTTAACACGTGGCTAAAAACAGTGTAAGAATCCTCTTAAAAATCGGTTCTTAAAGTTTTTATTTAAAAACTGATTCTTACACTGTTTATAATTATTTTATTTTATTTTTGTTAAGAAATCCATTTTTTGCTTTAAGAATCCTGCCATAATGTTGCTCTAAGTGAATTTTCCGAAAAAAATATTGATAAACCTTTACATATAAAAGAAAACAAATATATAAAATTTGTACCAATCCGATTTTTTATCTCCAAAAACTATGGTTAGAGACTATTAATGTGAAACACTTTCATTAGGTTTGCATCTTTGCATGCATCTGGTTTTAATCTCCAAATTTACGTTTAAAAGCCATTAAAGCCAATTATGGATAATGTGAGACATTTTTCATTAGGTTTTGATAGAAAATGGTGTAATTAATAATAGAATAATATCCCTACGATAATTAATTACACAATGATGAATATGTATCTCTCGCAGAAAGCAGAGGGAGGCAAGAATGAGGATGAGCAGAGAAGATAGGACAAAAACTCCGTTCGTTGACTACCTGAAGCCCATCATCGCCGACGGAGACACTGGTTTCGGCGGCACCACCGCCACCGTGAAACTCTGCAAGCTCTTCGTCGAAAGAGGCGCCGCTGGGGTTCACATAGAGGACCAGTCCTCCGTCACCAAGAAGTGCGGCCACATGGCCGGAAAAGTCCTCGTGGCAGTCAGCGAACATATCAACCGACTTGTCGCGGCTCGGCTTCAGTTTGATGTGATGGGAACAGAGACCGTTCTGGTCGCAAGAACGGATGCGGTCGCTGCCACTCTGATCCAGTCGAACATTGACTCGAGGGACCACCAGTTCATCCTTGGTGTCACTAACCCGAGCCTTAGAGGCAAGAGTTTGTCCTCGCTTCTCGCCGAGGGAATGACTGTAGGCAAGAATGGTCCGGCGCTGCAATCCATTGAGGACCAATGGCTTAGCTCGGCCGGTCTTATGACCTTTTCTGATGCAGTCTTGGCGGCAATCAAGCGCATGAACCTTAATGAGAATGAGAAGAATGGGAGAGTGAACGAGTGGCTAAACCATGCAAGGTAATAATATTACTACATAGTTTTGGGAAGAGTAAACAATATCATTTGGTCTATTAGTATATATACCATTTACCTTTTGTTTACGTATATAACTCTTTTTGTTTTGTTTTATTAGTTAACCATATGATTTTAGTTACAACTACAAAGACGCTAGTATAAAGATTCTAAAATACAAAAGTGTTGGATTTGACAAAAAAAAAAGTTCATGATGCTAGTTGAAATAGTTTTATATTTCCACATTATTGGCTAGGTTCCTTACAAATCATATTCATATTTATGTTTATATAAAACTCTTATAACAATATTTTCTGATGTTCTCAAGATTCAAATGTTATATTTATACAGTAGCTAATGTATATTGAAACCCGCTGAACTAAATAGGTATGAGAACTGTCTTTCAAACGAGCAAGGCCGAGAATTAGCAGCAAAACTTGGTGTGACGGATCTTTTCTGGGACTGGGACTTGCCACGAACCAGAGAAGGATTCTACCGGTTCCAAGGCTCCGTAGCAGCGGCCGTGGTCCGTGGCTGGGCCTTTGCACAGATCGCTGACATTATCTGGATGGAAACCGCAAGCCCAGACCTCAACGAATGCACACAATTCTCAGAAGGAGTCAAGTCCAAGGCACCAGAGATCATGCTTGCCTACAACCTCTCACCGTCCTTCAACTGGGATGCTTCTGGTATGACGGATCAGCAGATGATGGAGTTCATTCCGCGGATCGCTAGTGATATGATTATGGCCAGCAAGGAAGAGGAACCTATGCAACATGGAGACGCCAAAGAGGAGCAAAGGCAGCAGCTTGAACCGGAGCTACAAGGAGCTGAAGATTTATGCATTTCTCTGGGTCCTATCACTCGGTCTAAACAAAAGAAGCTCAAGACCACTTTGCAACATCTCCTCAACACCATCTCGGGCAGTTTGGTGTGTGCTAATCCAGCCACATTGGTTGTGATACAAGCCACCTAAACATTTATCAAGAGAGGAGATACGACTTATACTTTTTCCCTTCATTTGGGTTTGTCCCAATGGGTTTTCCAAATAAGGTTTTTAATGAGGTAAGCCATATCACTCACTCATCAGCCTCTTGATAAAACTTAAGCCCATTTCTATCTACTATCCAAGTGAAGCACAGCCCAAGTCCAACAAGAGTTCAGCCGAAATCTTGAAGAACATGAAGAGTTATTTTCTTGTCAACTTTGGTTTTAAATGTTTGTAATTTTCGAGATTTCTCCTTTACTCTCTTGTTGATTTAAACTCATGTAAGGCTTCATTTTCTAATTATCAAACATCTTTTCAACTTCTAAAACTCTCTGAAATTTGTTTGTTCATCCTTGCTTAAAGTGTTCGGATCTTCATCCTTCACACCAAGTAAGTCGAAAGTCTTAGGATCTTTCACACTCCTAGGAAGTTTCATCTCGATCCACCCCTTGCTCACCTCGTCTAGGGTCTTCACCCACGTCCAGAGCAAGCCTGAAAGTCCAGAGGATCTCCATCTCCTTTGGAAGTTTCGCATCAATCCCCCCAAGACTCATCGGATCACTCCTAGTTCATCACCTTTCATCTCTTCCGCATCACTCACCTTGTCACCAATCCTCACAACCTCTTGGAGAAGCATTCAGGGACTTGATCCTCACCTAGGATCATATCAAGTGGTATCAGAGCTCGCTCCAACCCAGGTTGTGTCTTTTCAAATCGATCACACCTTTTCATATTCCGCAGATCATTTGAATCGATTTGTCTGTTGATTGCTAGAATTTTCATAATTTTTTGTTGTCAGATAAAATCGTGAAATCAATCGAATCTGAACCTAGTTTGAGTCTAGTAATTGATAAAATTGTTTCTGGAATTTTTCGGCACGATTTGATATTTGCTTTGTGACTGTTCAACTGCTAGTGTCGAATCCGGAATCACTGTCTGTCACACGTTTTGCTTGAATTTTCATAAAATATTGGCGTGTGATAAAAATTCGAAATTTGTTGTGTCTCAACCTAGAAAGAGTCTAGTTTCTAGTAAAATTGATTCTCGAATTTTTGAATATGTTTTGATAATTTTTCGAGGTTGATTTCGTCGAACAGTCGCAACTAGAGGTTCTCGGACTTTGAAAAGTTATTTTTGTGTTAACTTGCTAGAATTGTTTAAAATCATTGGTTAACCCTAAAATCGTGAAACCTGTTGCATTGAAACCTAGATTGAGTCTAGTATTTGTTAAAATTGACTTTGGAATTGTTGATCGTGATTTGATATTTTATTCTGTTCGATCAAGTCAAACAGTCGTTTAGGACTCTAGAAAAGTTTCTGAGTTTTCTTTGTTGTGTTTCTTTGGGCATTTTTACTTGTTACTTGTTTGAATCTGAACAGGAACCATGGTGGGAACCAGCACTGGTAAAGAGGAATCGTCAAACTCCAACAAAGAACTCCTTGATTCCTTAAGAGCCATAATGGACGAAAGTATGGCAACCATGAGAGCTGAATTAGAAAAATCAAGAAGAGCACGGAAGGAACAAGAGCTTAAACCAAAGCCACCAGACAACACATTGAGAACAACTTGGAGCAGCCCACATAAAATCTCTCTTACTCCAAAATCCAAATATGTGCTTTGTTCTGAATATCATTCGGCTAATGAACTCTTTAAATTTTCAGGAAAAAGAAGCTACCTAGAGTGGGAAACAAATATGGAAGATTGGTTTTACTATAACCACATCCCAAGAGAAAAGAGGATAGCTCATGCAATTACGCCAACTCACAGGAGAAGCTTATCGATGGTGGAAACGGACGGTGGAAGATCGCTGGAATTACCAGGAGCCGCCTAACCCCGCGGGGAGAGTTCTTAAGGAACTAAGGAGGAATAAGTATGCACCAAATGGTTTAGTTCCAAAAGAAGCTTACAGTCCTCAGCCAAACGAAGTATCCAAGAATGTTCTAAATGAGAAAATGAAGGCTAATGTAACCTCTCAACCAAAGAAGGTCGCGGAACAAGTCGTGGTTCACAAGCAAAGCCTAAATCCATCAATTGAAACAAGCAATGAACGTCCAAAGAAATGTAAGTCCTCTGACCATTCAAAACCCAAGGAAGTTACTTGTTATGACTCTCCTAAGAAAGGAAAATTTGCTGCCACTTGCCCTGAAAAACACGAGCTGAATATCACTTCATTAGGATCAAAACTGAGCTCACAAAACTCAAGTAGTGAAGTAGTTAATCAAGGTGTAGAAACTTCCAGTTCTTGTATAATGCACTTGGTCTTGTCAAAGGATGTTGAATCAGGTCATACTCTGGAGCATAAGGATGATAAAGCTGAAGGAAACATAAAAGAGAAGAATCCACATTCAGTGTCAACCACTTCAAAAGCTTGCCAAGATAACAAGACTGAGCGAAATGACTATGAAAACTGTTTGGTGAGTAGACCATATCCAACACCGGCGGGCTTTGTTTCAAATATCACCCTCTTCAAAGCTGAAATGTTACCAAACATCCTACATGGTACTCATGTAAGTTTAGCTTGCGAGTTTATTCGATATTGGAATAATTTCACATTCACTCGTAGCTTCAAACAACCTGCTTTGAATGTTGAAATTTCAAGTATAATACACTTGATTTTGTCTTTAAGTGCCGAGGAAGATACAGGTACCTTAGATGTGTGCACTGACCTGGTAGGAACCACCTCCACATGGAGCTCAACAATGGATCAAAAGGAGAAGCCACCAATCAAGACCCGAGGAAAATATCTTGACTCCCAAAGGCGAATGAAAACTAACTTACTTTCTCTTGGTGCAGATTGTACAATGGTGAGTTCAAAATATTTTCAAGAAGATAAGACTACTCTTGTGCCATTGCCGGATCATGAGTTTTATCTTGACAAAATCAAACCCGAAGAGAATCAAGAGCAAGATAAGAAATCTAATCTTTTTGCTAGGATTAGTAAGGTTAATGATGCTGAATATTTTGATCATAAAATATTTGTCTCTTTGGATAAATTCTCTTGTGTATCTAACCTTGCACCGGTGCCACCGAGTGAGCTTAACAAATTTTTGCAGGACTTGTCTTTAGGAAACAACTCACGGAAGCTTCCCTTTGATAACTTCCACGACTACAGTGTGATCCTGAGATATGATAATAAGATTCTTGTTAAATTCAAAGATGAACCACCAGATGCATTGCCTATGCTCAGAGATAAAGAACTTGAACTCGACAAGGTAAGTATCTTTGTTCCCAAGAATCATTTTATCCCTGATCACGCAGATATAATTCACTTGTCTCTGTCACAAGGGCCAAACAAAGGTTTTAGGGTAGTCTTGAAACATACAAGAAGAAGTGAAAAGAGAGAGGACATAAAGAGAGAGGACATAAAGAGAGAGGAAGACCTCTACGTCACGGCTAAGGAGCAGCCAGAAAAGGAGAAAGTATCCAATGAGTTAACTTGTGAACACAAACATGTGAGTTCTTCAAAATCTTTTAATAG
Organism: Cardamine occulta; assembly: GCA_028015245.1. Taxonomy (NCBI): domain Eukaryota; kingdom Viridiplantae; phylum Streptophyta; class Magnoliopsida; order Brassicales; family Brassicaceae; genus Cardamine; species Cardamine occulta. Next base: position 5,697,274 of record CM051373.1, read on the forward strand.
TACTGGTAAGGACAAGAGAGCATTCATTCTTAAACCACCTGCAAGCGTTTATGTATAAAGAAACTCTTATGAGTTTCACTAACCTTGCACCGGTCTGCCAGTAAGAAACCTTGTCATTTTCGAGGACTCAAAGTTGTATGCCCTAAATACGACTCAGGAATTGTCTCACTAATCTGTGGGAAGGAGAATCATATCGTCTTTGATCCAGGAGCACCCGTTGAAGCATTTCCTTATGACATGGGAAACAAGATAGGTAAGGAAATTGTTGTGCCTGATGCAACAGTTCAAAGGTATGCATTTCTTTTTGTTCCTAAATCTAAGTTGCTAGAATATGAACACATCAAAGAGATTTATATGTCAACTGTTGATTTTAAAGATGTGATTCATTATTGTGAGAAATTTGAGCATAATAAATTCTTTAGGCATGGAGGATTTTTGTTTGATAAAATGTGTGAACCTAATAGAAATTATGTGCTCATAGATATTGCTAATTTCTCTAATTTTGCTAGTGCTTCACCCAATGCTGAATTATTCTTTGGAGAAATTGTTTGTTATGATAGCATTCTGAATTTTAATAAACACTTAGACGATCATATTGAACCTTTGAAATCTGTTTTAGATGATCTAAGTAATAAATTGTGTGCTAGTCGGAATGACTATATTCTTTGCACCTATGATCTCTTGTCTCGAGTCTTTGTTGTGAGGATACAGGATATACAGGATGGAGAGCTAAATTTTCATGCACCTAGGACGTGGCTCTACCATGTTTGGCTTAAGAAAACTGTTGTTCAAATTGTTCTTAAACCAAAGGAGCGTTTGCTAGACATAGAGCATCAAAAGCCAGCAAACGAAGAGGAGAATATTAAGAACTTTGAGATTGGTTACCAGTTTTGGATTCAGTATGAAGGAGAAACGTTTTGCAGACCAAGAGGAGTTCAAACTAATGCAAGAAGGATATTGTTCACTTCGAGTCATAGAACAGATCCATTCCTACAAAATCTGCTTGCAAGGTGAGTATATTCCGACTTACTTCAAGTATTCTAATTTAATCTTTTTCCTTGCAGATTGTTCGGATTTGAGGATGGATAGCATGGATGGCTTGGAGCTTGGAACTAATCAACAGCTTAAACCTGGGGAGCTGGGAGCTAAAGAACAACTAGACAACGCCTACCAGCTTGATCTCCAACGTAAGTACAACTTGAGTTCGAGTTTTAATATTACTGATTTGGTTCCTTATTTTGCAGATGAAACAGATTTGAGGTCAAATCCTTTTCAAGAGGGAGAGGATGATATGATTATGGCCAGCAAGGAAGAGGAACCTATGCAACATGGAGACGCCAAAGAGGAGCAAAGGCAGCAGCTTGAACCGGAGCTACAAGGAGCTGAAGATTTATGCATTTCTCTGGGTCCTATCACTCGGTCTAAACAAAAGAAGCTCAAGACCACTTTGCAACATCTCCTCAACACCATCTCGGGCAGTTTGGTGTGTGCTAATCCAGCCACATTGGTTGTGATACAAGCCACCTAAACATTTATCAAGAGAGGTGATATGACTTATACTCTTTTTCCCTTCATTTGGTTTTGTCCCAATGGGTTTTCCAAATAAGGTTTTTAATGAGGTAAGCCATATCACTCACTCATCAGCCTCTTGATAAAACTTAAGCCCATTTCTATCTACTATCCAAGTGAAGCACAGCCCAAGTCCAACAAGAGTTCAGCCGAAATCTTGAAGAACATGAAGAGTTATTTTCTTGTCAACTTTGGTTTTAAATGTTTGTAATTTTCGAGATTTCTCCTTTACTCTCTTGTTGATTTAAACTCATGTAAGGCTTCATTTTCTAATTATCAAACATCTTTTCAACTTCTAAAACTCTCTGAAATTTGTTTGTTCATCCTTGCTTAAAGTGTTCGGATCTTCATCCTTCACACCAAGTAAGTCGAAAGTCTTAGGATCTTTCACACTCCTAGGAAGTTTCATCTCGATCCACCCCTTGCTCACCTCGTCTAGGGTCTTCACCCACGTCCAGAGCAAGCCTGAAAGTCCAGAGGATCTCCATCTCCTTTGGAAGTTTCGCATCAATCCCCCCAAGACTCATCGGATCACTCCTAGTTCATCACCTTTCATCTCTTCCGCATCACTCACCTTGTCACCAATCCTCACAACCTCTTGGAGAAGCATTCAGGGACTTGATCCTCACCTAGGATCATATCAACGCTAGGCTTGGGTATTGCTGGCAGTTCATAACGCTTGCGGGTTTCCATGCGGATGCACTAGTGGTCGATACTTTTGCAAAGGATTACGCTAGGAGAGGTATGTTGGCTTATGTGGAGAGGATACAGAGAGAAGAAAGGAGCAATGGTGTTGACACTTTGGCTCATCAGAAATGGTCAGGAGCTAATTACTATGATCGTTATCTTAAGACCGTCCAAGGTGGAATCTCCTCCACTGCAGCTATGGGCAAAGGTATATTACTTTTTTTTTATTTGCACACACATATTACTCAATGATATTAGAATGTGTTATGGAAATTTTTATTTATATAGCGTATGCGAAATTTGGTAGGGAGATATCAATCTTCGGCTTATAATACATGAAAAGAAGTTTATATGTGAAATTCTTTATATTAAAGCAACTATAAATGTTTAGCTATTAAAGGTTAGTCCAGTTGGTATAATAGTCAGTGTAGAAACTTAGTAAATAGTTCTGACTTTTAATACCAAATAATTACATGTATGCAAATTGCCCCATAATTTATCTATTATCTAAATTTTCTTTCTTTTATTCAAAACATGAAATTGTTTTTTTGGCTTGCATATAGGTGTTACTGAGGAACAGTTCAAGGAGAGCTGGACAAGGCCGGGAGCTGATGGAATGGGTGAAGGGACTAGCCTTGTGGTCGCCAAGTCCAGAATGTAAGACAAACGTTCATTGCGGCGGTGCGGCCCAAGCGGTTAAGCATCTTCGTAAAAAAACTTGGAAACCACACTATTTACTAAATCTTTGGACACCCGAGTAAAAGAGAAAGAAAAAAAAACATAATAAATGTATCTTTGTTATTGTATCCACTTTCTTTTATGTAATAATTTGGTTAAAAAGTTTGGGGCAATGCTTTTATGGGGTTTGCTTCTTTGTATGGATATTTGGAGTTCGGTGTTATTGGCGTTGGTTATATAATGATTAATATTTTTATAATACATGTGATTCAGTTTCTTGTTTGGTTGAACGAAATTTGATCTTTTCTAGTTTAAACCAATGAGGAGTGTTGCAGGCTTGCAGCATTCGAAGTGTATGTACTATCAATTTGTTTGGTTAAACCAGATACTTTTATCATTATACTGATCTAGAATTTACTTGAGGAGATAAACACACTTCACACTTTATACTAAAAGCCACTACTCCGACCCTATTTCAATTTTTTTTCTTCTTATCATCTCTTACCAAAATCTTCAGCTTGACCTACTCCGTCCAACTGTACTAGTTTCCCGAAATGTTTTAGTTTTGTCGCGAATGATCACTTCGGCAGCTTGAACCACCATTTTAGTTTTCTGATAAAGATTGGATTCCAATTGTCAGTTTCTAGATGTTGGAAAGTGTTCCTTAAACAGTATTATGGTTACAATGGCTTTTGGAAAACTTAAGGTTTTCTTTTTCTCCCAATATCTCTACAACAATTAAGTCAAAATAAATAACACTACTATATGAAGAGCCGCAAATTAGAAGAAGAAAAATATAGTCGAATTCTGGATAAATGATTGTTTCTAGAAATTGTCCTCGACTATATTTTCCTTCTTTTAATTTGTGGCTCTTCATGTAGTATTGTAATTTATTCTAACTTATTTTTTGTACAGATATTGGAAAAATAAAACCCTATTTTTTTTCAAAAAGCCATTATAACCATACCGTTTAAAGAACGCTTTCGAACATCCAAGAAACCGATAATTAGAATCGAATCTTTATCCGACAAAAAGTTGAGTTAAATTTATCCAAAATGATTGAGCCGCATATCCGTGTGCACCAAATATTAAAAAATTCTCCTTTTCCAAAGAATATCAAATATATGTCTGGACAACAACTTGGTCTTAAGAATTACTTCCTTTGTTTCAAATTAGTTGTCGTTTAAAATTGTTTCACACATATTAAAAAAATATTTAATTTTTCTATTTTATCCCTAATTAATGTTTATTTGATTTTATTTCATTGGTCAATATATTAAAACATGAGAGACAAAGTTGAAAATCTTATCAAACATATGCATTAAAAACATAAAACAACAATTAATATGAAACGGAGAGAGTACGACTTTAGATCAGCTCTACTAGTTTTATTCTAAATATTTAAGCAAACATTTAAATTATATTAGTGAACAATGACTAAAAAAATTAATGTCTATACAAAGAATATGGAAGTGACAGAAAATTCGAGATATAAGTTAAAATAACCAAAAAAAAATCGGATAAGAAAAAATTTCTAAGTTAGGCACCATTTCCGTGTAGAACAAATCATACCATATCTATACATAAATCAATCCACTTCTTATCATCATAATCCCTATAAAGTTTTCAAATTAATGTTGAAGGAAAAAGAGTTACCTACAAAATTTTCAAAAGAATGTTGAACTTATAAATTCGAATCTCCCCCTCAGTCTTCTCATGTTATTTCCGTCTTCAAGAAAATTTACCGTCTTTTAATATTTAATGTCTTTTTTCAAAATTTAAGCTCGATTTGTTCTGTAGCAATCATGATTTGACGATAATCACATTTCTCATGCCTTATTGTTGCTCTCTATATACGAGCGTAACGCCCATCTATATATTTATATGTGTGTGTATATAGATGTGCACATCTATATGTATGCACCAAAGCAACACACGATCTCCACAAGATTAAAGGATCAATAGTTTCAGACCTGAAAAACAAAACCTCAAATTTGTGAATCCATTTGCATAATCTCTGTAAGTGTTTAAACACATATCATGCATAGCCAGTTTATATTTTATGTTTGTTGTTTATATATCATCTCGGAAAATGTTTTTGTTAATTGCAGTTCATATACATATTCTCTACAGATTATTGTAGTTTTTCTTAATGATTTTTTTTCAAATTTTCTATAGAGAAAATGGAGAACGAAGAACTAGACTTAACACTGAAGTTGAGTTTGCCGAATCCGACCGTTGACACACGTCTGAGCTTAGCCACTCCGGCCAACACTGCTCAGGTTTTTTTTTAGTTCATTAATTTACCCATTTTTATTTAATTTTTCCACCATAAATTGATTGATGTGTGCATGAATGAATATGAAAAATCTTCACACAGTATCTGATGAATCAATAGCAGATCTATTGATACCATCTATTTTTTTTATTGATTTACTTTTGAAATTAATAATTTAATGTTTTTCATACATCTCAAAAAAAATTTAAACTCATTAAATCTCTGTAAAAAAAAACGCTTATTCAACTGTCTTAAAGGTTAAAATAATAATAAATGGAGGAAAAAAACAATTAAATCCTTATCATCATCCCCTTTTTTACGGTTAATATCCTACATATGGACATTTACTACATAAATATGCATTAACTGCTAAATAAATGGAAATTTAATTAACGAAACAAACAAAAATAGGGAACCAACGTCGTCGGCGGCAGCGAAGACAACAATGACGGCGGCGACATTCTCAGTCTCTGGCAAAGACTTTGGAGAAATGACGCAGGTGTAAGTCACAGTGTAGACGTCAATATCAGAGTCTACACTTACGATGTTACACACTTCGCCGGCACCGGGTATCCGATGGCTCCATCTCCGGTGACTCCCCACGTGAGTCATCTTAACAGCTCTCTAGCGATGGCAAACGTGGCGGGTAGTTCCGGTAGTGGCGGAAGGATTGAAGAGGTGAGGAGGTGTATGAACACGAATTGCAACGCAGTTAACACTCCTTTGTGGCGAAGAGGTCCTCTTGGTCCCAAGGTAACTTTAGTCTCCAAATTTTCAACTAATTAATTAGGTTTGAATATTTGATTATGTTGCTTAGAGCTGAAATAAATGAATGTTGATTATCATTTAATTTTTGAATGTATTACAGAGTTTATGCAATGCTTGTGGGATCAAGTTCAGGAAGGAGGAAGAGAGGAGAAACAAAAGAGACTGAGTTATGTATATTGTATTTGATGTTAAAAAATAAAAATAAAGAGAGGAATTCTTTGTTAATTATATATGCAGTGTGTTATTTATCTGATACTCTGATTAAGCTCTGTGAGGGGAAAGCAAAGTATTTGGAGATTTAAGCAAATTAATATAATGAATGGTCGCTCGTTTACAAAGCTTATCAATTCATGAATTGCGCTTTTATTTATTCATTTATATGGAAACATACTTTTAACAGCCAAAATATTTGATCAACAAAGCTTTCATTGTTATAGCTGGAATACTAATACTCTCTTCGTTTCACTATAAAAGTCATTTAAAGATTATTTACACATATTACGCTAGGGCTCGGGTTCATAACGCTTGTGGGTTCGATGCGGATACTCTTGTGGTCGATATGTTTGCAAAGGATTATGCAAGGAGACTAGGAGAGGTATGTTGGCTTATGTGGAGAGGATACAGAGAGAAGAGAGGAGCAATGGTGTTGACACTTTGGCTCATCAGAAATGGTCAGGAGCTAATTACTATGATCGTTATCTTAAGACCGTCCAAGGTGGAATCTCCTCCACTGCAGTCATGGGCAAAGGTATATTAATTACTTCTGTTTTAGTTGCACACACATTACTCTAAATCTCTAATGAAATTAGAATGTGTTGTGGAAATTTTTATTTATATGGCGTATCCGGAATTTACTAGGGAGATATAGATATTCGAATTGAAGTTTATAGGTGAAGTTCTTTATATTAAGCAACTATAATTGTTTACCTGTTGAAGATTAGTCCAGTTGGTATAATAGTCAATGTAGAAACTTTAAAAGCATTAATTAAGTAGTAGTATAAAATCTGGCTTTTAATACGAAATAATTACATGTATGTAATTTTCCCCATAATTTATCTATCATATATAAATGTTCTTCTTTATTCAAAACATGAATGTTTTTTTGGCTTGCAAATTGTTGTTACTGAGGAACAGTTCAAGGAGAGTTGGACAAGGCTCGGAGCTGCTGGAATGGGCGTAGGAACTAGCAGAATGTAAGACATACGTTCATTGCGGTGGTGCGGTCAAAGCGGTTAAACATCTTCGTAAGAAAAATTGGAAACCACCTTTTTAAGCTCACCTAAATATTAAATTAGGCAATTTTTTGTTTCCATAAATTGGCTAGAACTCGACTATTTTTCCTTCTGATTTGCGGCTCTTCATATGGTAATCGTCGTAGAAATTTTGGGAGAAAATCATTTTTTTTTTTGGTATTTAAAAAATCGTTATAACCGTTTTACCGTTTAAGAAAAGCTTTCTAGCATTTTGGTGTTAGCTATTATCGAGGTTCAACGGAGAAAATAACTATTATGGTTCTAAAGAATATCAAATTACGCTTTTTAAAATTTTCCGACGTTCAAGTTAGAGAAAGCTCGTAAAAACTTGAGAAATATTAAAAACAGAGTACAGATCTAAAATTGCGACATATGAACACATTCTTGGATAATAGACTGATTGCTATGCGTTTCACTGATCGAGAAGATCTAAAGTTAAATTTTCTAAAATTAAAAGAACTACAACAAAGTCACACGGTAACGAGGAAGATAGCCACAAAGTAGGCCTGCGATTTCGGTTAACCGAAACCGAACCAAGCCGGTTAATTCGGTTTTCGGTTTATTTTGGTTATCGAAATGTATGCCGAAATTAACCGAATAAATAATCTGTTTGGTTCGGTTCGGGTCTCGGTTCATTTTGGTTAATAAAATTCTACCGAAATTAACCGAAATTTATATTTTCTCGGTTAAAATTGATTAATTTGGTTCGTTTTGGTTAAAATTGGTTTATTTAGGTTATTTAGTTTGATTTTTTATGGGCTGTTGGGAAAGAAAAAAGAAACAGAGGAAAGTTGGGCCAAGCCCAGTTAAAAAAAAAAATGGTCTTTAATGAAACGTTGCGTTTCACTCGTCATCAACCTCTATGACAAACCCTAAAACCATATGAAGCTTGACGGCTAGGGTTTCGTGTGGCTTTAGGGTTGTATCCGGTTATCTTTGATATTTTGTAACCGTTCTCAAATTGCTGTAATTTCTACCAATGCCCGTTTTGGGTTAGTTTTCTAATATATTTAATTAAAAAAAAAAAAAAAAAAAAAGAAGAAGAAAAAGAAGAAGAGAAAGATAGCTCAAAGTATGCTCTCTTAATCTTATACCACCTCTTAAACTTCTGTGTTATTAACAAAACACAAATGCCTCTCTAATTATTTATCAAAATGTCATTAGATGAGCTGGTCATTGCTTTAACATGGGCCTTAAATCCTTAAAGGGTAAGAGTTACAAATTCATCCTCTTTCATTTTACATTTTTAATTATTTTTTTTAAAAGCTAATTAATTAATATGCCCATAAATTTTTTGTTTGTGGCCCATGAATTTTCAAACCGGGTTTGCTTGAGAGATATACAATAACTTATTCTAAAGAGGAAAAAGAACTGGATCTCTGTGATCTATCTAGCTAGAACATGGTTTATACATCAAAGCTCATGCTCTTCTCCATGTCGTGCTCCGGTTGACTGGTATAACAAAGTGATTCTAGCTGGAAATGTTAACAACTTTATATCACTAAACATTCAGCAGAAAAAACCTATGGTATGGTTAGCCAAAACACTACTAAAACTCAGAGATGTTCTAATTTGGACAATGGCGGACCCAAGTAGAAAGAAGGGGGTCATTTAAAATCCATTAAATTTATGTATTGTATTTTTTCCCACAAAATATTATGTATTGGTGGCTGATTTGGTTGACAATTGGTATTTTGACCCTATAATCATTGTTCGATTTTCTCATTTTTCCCCTTTTTTTCTTTTCTATCCTTTCGCAATGGGCCATAGCCCATAGCTCAATTTGATTAATTTTGGCTTACTTATCTTCATTCGTTTGTTTTCTTTTGTTCTCCCTCATACCACATTTAATTTTTTTTTTGTAAATTAAATAAATAACTTTTTAATATAATAGAAATAAGAAAAAATAATATATTAAAAAGCAATCTAAAATTTATATAGGGAAATTCTCTATAAATATGAACGTTATATAATAGACTAAAGTATTTAGAGAAATATATTGTTTTCTAGTGGAACCCGATAAAAATATTTTCTGGAACCCAATTAGTTGTAGGAAATGGAAAGAGTTGTTAGTTTTGTTCAGATAACTGGTCTTTCCTCTGGAATTCTAAGAACTTTTATTTGGAAACAGAGGCTCAATGGAATTTGGTATCGCTAGTTTTTTTTTTTTTTTTTTTTGATAAAGGTTTTTGGTATCTCAATGGTTATGGGTTTATTGTTACATATACTTTGTATTTTTAAAGTGAATCTACAATCATTTATACTTTAATATATATATTAGTTGTAAACAGAAACTCCAAACATAAATAAAAAGCTATCTTTTCTTTTGTGATTGCATTTGCATGCTAAAATATTTTATAAAATTGAATGTTTTTTTCCTCAAAATCTTGAAAAATGCGGGACTTTTAGCGCTTCTATGTATCTTTCCTCCATTTTTTCAAATATATAAAAAAAAATAGTTATATTTTAGGTTGATGATCTCTTGTTATAATAAAATGAAAATATAATATGTGGTATAGGATACTTTGATTTGTTGAATGTAAACGGAATCAACCTTTGACAAAATAAAGCAACGAGTTGGGCACTTTGCACATGGGATTAAATAGCATAATTTGAAAGCTTAAGAAATTGATTAACTTTAAATTGTGAAGCAGTGGGACCAAATCCCATACGTCGGACCGATGCTAATCCCAACTAAATTCTCCTCCCGGCAATCACGCGTTATATTCCTTCCTTTTTTTTTTAATCCTATTATGATTTGAAAAAACAATATTAATACGATTATTGTTCGGATTAATTCATACATTGTTATATTTTTGTTGTTGTATATTTCATCATTTAGGTCTTGATTTTAAGAGATGTTGTTCGTTCTGATAGGTCTTAATTTTGTTGTTGGCTTCTATGAGAATTTGATATTTACATGCATCTAACTGTAATTGGTTTAAGAATATGAAAGGCATCACTGGCTGCATCGGCTTAATTTCTTCGTAGGTATCCAATTGTAATGGGATAAATTTCAAAGCATTTTAACTATAGTTATCTTTAATAAACCGTTTTAATTACTTTTAAAAGCGTTTTAATTAAGTGAGATGACCATATTCAGTTTGGAGTTTGTTCCCCTAGACTTAATTAGGTGTTCTCAGTCTATCCCTCTCTTATAGTGCCTTGCTCGAGGCTCCAACCCACCAAGCGTTAGACACTAATGCGTGTATCAGTGTGTGCCATGGATTTGCCTCAGTTAATAATATCATATGATGAAAATAGTTTGTTTTGTACGAGTTTTCATTTCTAAATAATTAGTAATATACCTAGGCATCATTTTCTTATTATCAAAAAAGAGTTTAGTAATAAGAAGTCTCTTTTTTGGGCGTAGTTTTGTTTCAATTTTTTTTTTTTAATTAGATCGTCTAATCATATTATCACACCATACATCATGCAGGCTTGTTTGCTTATATATATATGTACGTTTATACTTGAAATTAGACACACACACACAATAATTGTGTGTATATATATATACATATATTTTGTGTGTGTGTGTAATGTGTATCGATCCACATTTAAATCAATATATAAAACACCATTTACCACATTATTGAATTGTGATATCATTACCAAAATTTGCGTATTTATTTGTTTTTTCCTGTCACGAGCATACATGTTGCATATATGCAATATATATATATAGGTGTGTTTGTTTTGTTTGTGTTTATTTATGAAAATATCCTCTTCTGAATATTCTGTTTGGTATGTCTCCATAACTAATTAATTGCATGTTGCCTTCCAGTTTTTGTATTAAGTAATCTGTAATCCGTGTTTATACAGAAAAAGTACAATAAACATATGAAGCCGGCAAGTTGATGACGTGTCTTAAAATATGCAACACAATTGTCATTGACAACGGAGATTGGGTCTCAGACGCAACTTGTCCAAATGTTTTTGGATGAAAATTGTAGACATATTCATATTGTAAGAAATAAGAATCATACATCCTTTTAATATATAACCAGATTTTACTGAAATTTTCTGCATTATATACATGAGCGTCTATATATATGACTATACAGGATTCCCTTTAGTATAGCAGACACATGTTTATATAATTTTCAAGGAAATTAAGCAAGCTATATTATATATATTTATATCCATCTTTTTGTCCCTCGTCAAAAACCCTAAATGGCCAACATAAATCATTCTATCCTTGAAAACAAAATAAAGAAGAACCATCAATGAATCCTTGATAGGATTCTTAATGGATCTGATTTGACATTAAAGATGACATTTTCAGGTTGCTTTCAACGATAGTTAGTAAATACTCTAATTTCATTGGAAGTGTGGGAAACTCTAATTAGTCATACAACATCAAATAATTGATTTTTTAGTTCTAACAGTTATTGTATTCCATACGCTTCTTCGTTTCATTAAAAGTAGTGTTTTAATACTTTTTTTTTATTTCGAAAATATCATTTTATAATTTCTATACAGAATTTTAAATTAAATTTTTAGTTTTATTCATATTGTATCTACTTGTTAGTCAGATAAAAAAAAATTAGTAATGTTTTTTGTTATTAGGTTGAATTTTTAATACTTAAGTACATAAATTATTTTATGTAAGAATAGAAAAATATATGATTTTATTAACTTCTTCATTTTCTGCATTTTAGTTAAAGTATTTATAAATGGAATATAAATTATAAGTACAACAATAAAAATTAATCATTAATTGTATGTTAACGAGAAAACAATATGTCTACATTAAAAATCTAAAACATAATTTAATATCATAAAATGAATAAAACTTTGGATTAAAATATGGAGTGATATTGTAATCCGGAATAACTTTGAAGTGATATATTATATACATGATATATTATTAACTTTCCAACATGATATTGAGCTCTTGGAGCATGTTGAGCAGCTGAGAAATTTTAGATACATTGAACATTCAACTATCTTTTTTGCTCTTAACGGATGCCCTTTTGGCCTTTTCTTTAGGTAACTTGCAAAACGATAACTAAAGCTTCTTAATCAATATATATTGAAAGGAACTAATTAAAGATGAATTCATTTTAAGCAGCAATTAATATTACGTCTAAATCATAACCAATTTGATTAGACACTTCATCTAACACGTTACAGAACCAAACGGAAAGACATCAAATAACTTCGATCGAAGACTAAAACGGATATTTTCATATATTTGGATGGATTGTTTTTGTTTTCAAATGATTCCTATTAGTTTATTTTACAATAAAAATGATTATTGGCGAGGACTTGATCGATCACCTAACACGAAGGTTTGGCTAATGGATGCATGAATTGTTTTTAATAAATCTGAATTTGACCTCAATTCTTTTAGCCAAATCTAGAGATGCCGTTAACCAATAACGTAAAAGGAAGATGCTCCATCATAAAACATCTCAAAAGTTTATATATATATATATATATATATACACAGATATGACTTATGAGATATGGATAATGTAATTTGCTCTGGTTATTAGTTTCTCTGTAATATATAAATCAGCGTCAGAACAGATTTAAGTATACCAAATAGCTTGTTATATTTGTAGCAGGGACGGCTAAGAGTTCATATAAATAGTATGCCAAACATTTGGTCAAATCTATAATTAATATGCAAAATCAGAAATATATATAATTTTGACCGATGTGCATTTGAATTAATAAATTAGTGGCATTGATGAATTATACTGTCTCCGAACTTTATAATTATCAAAAAGAAAAAAAAAATATGAACTGTACCAACTTTCTGTAGTGATATTAATTCAACTCGTATGATCGTATCATTTCTACATTAAACGACATTCCAGCTGTACTTTATATCATCCATATAATCTGCCATAATAAGCTATTCCTCCGTTTTCAATATATTGAATTTTAGTTTTTTTTTTTGTTGAGAGTATTCAGATTTTGCCACAATTCAGGATGCATCTTGAATTTGCCATATTACTGTTCTCAGGATGAATTATTTGCATAATTTAACTGTTTATGACAATTTTATCCTTATGGCAAAAGAAATTTTTGGGACACGAAAAACATATGGATATTTTATTTATGCAAATTGTGTTTATCTTTAAAACTAAATCCTATCCAAACATAAAACTAAACCTTAAATTATAAATATAGAACTCAAATTCAAAATTAAACCTTAAATTATAAATATATAACATAAACCCAAAATTAAATCCTAAATTATAAATAGAGAATCCAAACATTGTGTTTTACCTACCCCAACATAAAACTAAACCCTAAACTAGAAATATAGAACTCAAACAGAATGTCTTAGTTACCCAAATTATCGATCGTCTCGTAGACAAAACACATCGCATGAATTTGTACACAAAAAATTATGGACAAAAAATAGACGTTATTAAAATTAAAGGCAAAAACGTCAGTTCCCCAGAAGTTGAGTGGCAATATCCGAGGTTGCACAGTAAAGTGTCTATTTTCGAAAGATACAGCTACAGTAGTGACAAATTTTTAATTAACTCTTTTTTTCTTGTTTTATAAAGAATATTTTTAGATTGTCTATGTACTTTATATTGATAAATATTAAACTTAAAAAACATTAACTAAATATATTTAAATTTCTGTAATTATTATTAGTTTATAGTTATAAAAATGTTTAATGTATAAAAATAATGCATGTATAATTAAACATTATTGTTTTTTATTTGTGTATAAAAAATTTAGAAACTCAACCTTTTATGAGCAAGAGTAGTATATCTTAGTTCTATATATATAGATTTCTCAAACTTTTTAGAGATACAATAATCGGATGTGTGTTTTTTTTTTTTTGATAAAACAATCGAATGTGTATTTGCAAGATACAAATAATCGAATGTGTATTTGAAAAAGCTTTCATAAGCTTTAAGAGATGGTAGCTCTTAGAAATGCTTACAAACATAGACGCCGTATACTTTACAAATATCCGACCGATATGCTTTGAGATATGTACATATATATACACAAATATCAAGCACATATACAAGACGGATACAAACAAACACCACCAAATTTACTAGAGTTTATATAATTCATTAAGTTTAAGGGATTGATTATTATTCAGAAGCGACCGTTATAATTAGCCAACATGGAAATAGGGACGACGCATAATCCTCTACTCCTCAAATCCATATTATTGTTATTGTTTCCTTCTCTGAGATTCCTCATTGTCAATCTTTGTTCATCACCTTCTTGAATTTGGATTTGATGATCCCCCATGCCTCTGACATTTCTCTATCGTAACCGTTTCAAAAACATATTTACGTGTTATATCCATCAAATATTATAATGTAAACTTGATTAATAGTAAAAGATCATTGAACTTTCCTTATAATTAAACAAACAAATATTGAGTTAGTCTATAATAATACACAACCAAGTCTACTTTTTTATTTATTATGCCAAAAGAAACCTCTCAATCTTTTCCGTATGGATTATAAATGAATTTAATTCAAATATATAGAGAGGTACATAAAAATTTATATTTAAAAAAGAGAGGTAGAGAGATTACCATAACGAAACTAGAAGAGACATAGTCCTCAATTTTTCTAGGAGGCGTCTGAATATGTTCAAACTGACTGACCTGTTCAATATCATTCATATAAAATTACACATATGCTCTAACAACCACAAAGCGAAATTAATTAAAAAGAAAGGCAAACTAATTATTGGAGACAATAGGGTGATAATCAATCATTTATATCCTAAAATCTAAAAAACAAATTATGGATTAAAATTTCAATCATGGATGAGGTTTTAGTTGGATTAATTATGTTAAGGGAGTAGTATCTAAACCTTAGGGCTATTGACCGGAGAGCTAGCCGTGTCTTCCAAAGAATCATCCTCGCAAATCTTTTTGGTTCTTGCTCTCCCGAACTTGAGTTTCGCAGGAAAATTAGCCGGAGCACTCCGGCCGGAAAAGGCGTCGGTGGCGGCGTCGGAGACCAGAGAAGGGGAGACGCCAAGAAGCGAACAAGAACTCTTGTCCTGATGATCGTTTTCTTCATGTTGAGTAGTTATATATTGATTTGCAAAATCGTCAAGATAAGTTGTCCATCCACTCTCCTCTTGATGATCATGATCATCAATATCAACATCATCATCATCATCGTGATGCTCGAAAGGGGCGTGTTTTTGTTCACAAGAAGAATTACAAGAGAATGTATCCATCATGTGGAGAGGAGGAATAACCCCAAATAAAATGGAATAATTCTTTTAAGTGGTTGCGTTGTGTATGTATTTATACAAAAGTCGTTAAATTTTCATGGTTTATAAAATAAGCGGAATAAAATTAATTGGAGAGATAACAATCGGAATCTTGATGTAGTCATCACATGGGTCCCAATGCGTTGATCAAAATTATTTATAGAGAACCTAAAGCCAACGACGGACTTCTAAAGAAGTGTGACATTAGTTAAGCTATATTTAGAAAAATATGTTCCAACATAACTGATATTTTTTATATATAAGATAACTGATCATTTTTTGTGTAAATTGAAATGTTGTGGCCGATAGATATGAGTGGATGATAATACATCGTCTAAGTAACAACAAGTCACAAACTTTTATCCTTTATCAAAAAAAAAATCAAGTTACAAACTTTTTCTTTCAGTTTACCGAGTCTTTTTTTCTTCTTTCAAAATTACCATATTGTTATATTTAAGATTTGTATGATTTTATTCTCTTCTATGAATGCTTTACCAATCGTTTTGATCCATTATTAAGTCTTAGATGGGATTTGGCCCAACTGATAGTTGATTTGCAGGCATTAATTTATTATAAGTTGAGACATTGCTTTCGACCAAATTTATTTATGTAAGTTAAAAATATCAAATAGAAAAAACAAATAATGGTAGCATTAGTATATTATACAATGTATACATTATGCAAATATAAAATCAAACGTAGACAAAACAACACTAAATCACGATGAATTGGAAAACGATTTTTCTAAATCAAAATATTATCCATAAAGTGTTTGTCAGTCTGAAAAGTAATGCAAACGGTCGATTTTGCTATGACAAAGAGACCTCTAGAAAACGTTTTCCTGATGTGGCTATCTGCTTTTTCTTTTCTTAAAGTTGAAATAATTTACTATGTGAGTTTTGGATTAATAGCGAATTTTCGGGCTCTCCCAAAATTGCGTGTCCGATTTAAGTCTTCTAATTTTATTTCTATCTTTTTATAATAGGTGTCCTTTATTAAGCGAGAATGAAAGATATAGAGTTTGTAAAACCGATAAACAAATGAAGCAAAAACAGCCGTGGAAGCCAATGTCAGTAATGCTGAAAATGAATTAGGAGTTTCTTCAATTGGTGGAAAAAGATTTTGAGACTACAGTTAAAGTAGCCTGTTAAAGAGTCCGAGATTTTGTTGCTACTTGGAAAAAAAAAATGTTTTTCGACTTCGAGACATATGAGTTTCAGCTCATAAGTCAGTAACTTTTAAAGAGTTGCGACTTTAAAATAATAAGACAATCTGATATATAAACCAAAATAAAAAAAAGAGGGGAGGAAAAATGTTTTGTTCATTGAACTTGACCACATTGATGTCACGAGTGAGAATGGCAAACGCCAAACAAATCTTTGTTTTTATATACAGAATGATAAAACATGAACCAACTAGGTGTTTTGACAAAAAAAAATTGACATCATACTTCAAAGAAACATATATATTGTTTGTACAGAACGAGAACTTTATAAGAGACATAAATTTTGAAACATTTAATTTGGAAGCTTTTTTTTTTTTTTTGAAATCTCTAAAGAAGTAACATTAATTTTTGGGTAAAAAAGACTGATTTACTTTTTTAGAATATATAAAAACTTAAATGATTGAATTAGAAAATACTTAATTAATTTAAAAATAAAAAAATGCATAATTTATAGATGTATATTCTCTTCGTTTCATAAAAAGTCTCGTTTGGACTCATTTTACACAATTTGTTTTTAATATATACATATATCTCTTTTTAATTAGTAATTAAAAATGGTTATGAATTAGATTCAAAGATAAATAGATTTAGGCTAAGGATAAATAAGAAAATTAGTTTGAAACGTTACCTTGAAAAACGTAAAATGACAATACTCTTTGTAACACAAAAATAAAATTCCAAAATAACTGTTGAAACGGAAAGGCGAAAGAGTATCAATTAGTACACAACATATAAGCATGTATTTTAGACATTGTTGGACATCCAACCAGATCAATGAATGTTCATTTATGTTATTTATGTATATTGGTAGACATACATACCAAATCAAATATGTTAGCAAATTAATTAAATCACATCCCGTCGCAAATATTTTTGCATACGTTTCGGTCACTTGTGCGATTATTCGAAGGACAAACAGCACGAATGGTAAACCCGATAGTGTCCATCTTAGTGTTTATTTTTTGGATCACCGTATGAGATAGGTCTTTAGAAAATATCAGGAACCAAAGAATCAAACCGAATCCGATCCAAAAAAAGAGTACCAATAGAATTAAACCCGATAGAACTAAACCAAATCCGAACGCCTAACCCTAGTGTGAGATCTGGAAAATTGGATATAATGATCGACGGCTATGCTCTCGCTCATATATAGACGAGACGTTCTTTTGGCAAGATCTTTGTTATCTCTTTTATATTCTTTTGTTCAGATCTTATCTCGGTTCCCAACAAAATATTATTTTCCTCTCGCACCTTCTCTCTCCAAAAATCTTCACCATTTTTTGGCTCCTGATGTTTTCCAACAACATCTTCTCGCTCAACTCTTCCTTCACCATCTCTCAATTTCTGGCATTTTTTTTTACTTATTCCCTTTGAGAGAGAACAATTCTGACTTCTTTCTTTTGTGAAAGGATCATTTACACACTTTTTATTTTTTTTTATGGAGAACATTTTTTAAAATTTTCATATCCAGTGTTGTTTATTTGTTTCATAAACCGAGAATATTATGAATTTTCTAACTAATTTGTTATTTTGTGTCAATTATATATAACTTCTGTTAATAAATTAGACAAAAATTTACTCTAAAATTTATTTAACACGTAACCAATTAGAATAGTAATTTAGATTGGATTATAAAAAATAATTTTGTTCGTTCAAATAATTAGAAGGGTGTAAAAAAGTTATTGGGGTTTAAATAATCTAAAAATCTCAATTTATAAAAAAGTTTAAATTTTATTGAAATAATAAGATTTAACATATTTTAAAAAAAAATAGAAAGTAAAAGTATATAGATTTTATTATTTATTTTTTTTGTTGGTTTTTTCGGTTAAGAAAAACAAAAATAATACAATTTTCTACATATAAGAATCTTATCGATTAACCGACATGTGTCGTCAAATAATTAGAAGCGTGTTAAATTATTTTATTGGAGCTTAAATAATATATAAAAAAACTAAAGATCTAAATATGAGAAGGAAAATTTAAATTTTATTAAATTTTAAATTTTAAAGTTTAAATTCTAAAAATCTATTTTATTATTTATTTTTCTGTTGTTTTTGTCTAAATATCTATTTTATTATGTGATCGTGATAGTCATTGTTTACATTAAATAATTAGAAACGTGAGATAAAAAAATTTATTAGGGCTTAAATCATTTGAAAATAACTTATATTAAAAAAATAAAAAATAAAATTTATCTATTTTATTATTTAATTTTTTGCTGGTTTCCTTTTTCTATTAAGAAAAACAAAAATAACATAATATTGTTTACACATGTTAAAATCTCATCGATTAAACGATATATATCATAATCTCTTTAATTAGAATTTTGACATGGTCGAGCTCTTGTGAAGCAAACAAAATTTATATAATAAAATATTAATCCTTCAATTGTATCTACTGCCTCGCGTAATTAAAACCTAGAGCTTCAAATTCGATCTCAACCTTTTTTTTTTTTTTTTTTTTTTTGCAACTTCTCATTTCATTGAGAAAGCCCAATAATGGGCATAGATACAAGTGGATCATACAATTTTCAACTCTACAATTACATGAAGCCCAATAATGGCCCATCACAACGAAAGACACGTGTATTGACTCAGTACAACACGTGGCAAGGTAAGGATTGAAGATGGAAAACGTCACCGCCTCACTGCATCTCCGTTGAACCGCTCGAACCATCGGAACAACCTAGAAACCACCGCCATCGGCCGATGTCTTGAGAAGCAGAGCATAAATATGAAGATTTGTCTTCCGCTTGCTGCAGATCCACTTGGAATCTTCTACAGACTACAGCTATCAACCGGATTTCCATTGCCGATCTTCATCTCCTCTTCCGATGAAATTTTGCGTGATCTTCTGAAAAGAAGCTCTGCTCCACCGCCTATCAACCGGACTTTGATCCGATATTCAATCCGAAGATAAAACCGATACTAGATCGGAATATGTACAGCAAAAAGAGGAGAAAAACTTTCCTTCTCTCTAAAAGATAGAAGTGGGATAAGAGAGAGAGAGAGAGAAATAAAAAAATCCGGTTAACCGGAAATCACCCTTAGAAAGGATTCCGGACAGCTAAAAATACTCAGAAGCGAAATGGATTTACTATATTTAGAATTTACTGGAACCAAAATTCTCCAGTGGTCATCGAAAGTGGAAAAATTACAAAACGAAAAAAAAAAACATTTCACGATCTCCTCATTTTTTTTTCTGTTGCTTTCCTTTCTCTCGAAACCATTTTTCTCTCTGTTTTTCTTCCCTCTTTTCTTGTTTGTTTAAAAAGAAACAAATAACAACGGAGAAAGCGGGCGAAATCTCCGCCGCTTCATCTCTCCATTTCGCTTTTAGACGACTAGAAACAATGGTCCGATCAGTCCCACGGCGGCAGGGCAGGCGGTAAATGTCAACAAAACATAACGCTTTCGTCGGATTCGCTTCGATCGTTGGTATATATACAAATAATTCTAGAAGTCGATAATTGGTTCTCCGATAGTAAGATTTCGCTCCACCGTCCATGGTAAGTCGAAGAGCTTCGCGGTCACAAACTTAAAGATCTTATTTACGTTTATGTTGTATGAAGCACTCGAGAAGAAAAGTGTCGCGTTCAACGCCTTTGCGTATGTTCTCGCCTGTTCACACAACATTTACAATGTAAGCAAATGAGTTTATTTGCGTTAAATATATGGATTTGAGTCATATGACTTCAAATTTGGTTCAAACAAAAAACGTTACCTGGCTAGCAATAGTCCATTGTAGATCTATAGGAAGCTGAATAAACTCATCAAACTTGGTTCCTACCATAACTGGAATCGCCGTCTACATAAATGTATCAAATCATATAAGTGTGCGCCATCTTATATAAAATACATATATCTATCCATTTATTACAACAAGACTATATATTATAATGATTGTGATTATGTTTATAATATTACCTGATTAGACTTCCTAGCTTGTCGAAACCAGCTAATCACACTATTAAGCGTGCAACGACTTGTTAAATCAAACATAAAGAGAATTGCTACAGAGTCTTTGCAAGCTATAGGGATTTGATCCCGTGATTTCTCATCTCCTGTAATAATGATGTTTAATCAATCTTTTGCTAATCAGTAATAATAATAAATCTTAAATAAAAATGCTTACTTACCTTCTAATTCCCAAATACTATAGGAAATACGAGCTCCTCCCATGGATAAAGTCTTGTCCGTACAATTAATCCCTTTCTCCAACTCTACCATTTCTACTTCTTTCTCTTCTCCAACATATTTCGCCTTCAATAATCAAACAACTATCTAATTACTACCAAAAAATATGATTATGGATTTAACTCGAAATAAAATGAAGTTTATGCGTAACTAACTAACCAGGAAGCTAGATTTTCCGATTCCGGGATCTCCTAAGAGGCTGATCTTCAAAGAAACAAGATCAGAATCCGATCTCCGATGACTTTTATCGCAATCGTAAACCGGAGTATGACGTACGAATTCACCACCACCAGCGACGTCGACGTCGACGGCTTGGCTCGGAGGAGGCAAAGAACGAGAAACGCTCGGAGATGGAACGGCGCGAGAAAGCAAAAGATATCTCCGGGATTTACCAGGAGTACAAGCGACGATGAAACGGGTTTTTTTTTTTTTTTTTTTTTTTTTTTGAAGATTTCAATAGTAAATCATAACAATTTTCCTAAATTCACATAAATCATCTAATTTGATTAAATACTATTTTACCAACAAAATTAATGTAATGGTCTAAATTTCAGATTTGGCAAGAAAGCATACAATGATGAATTGTGTCTTCATGTACCCACCACATGTGAGCCATGTTTTTGGATGATTACACAAATTTGGGTTTCTTCCTATAATTTAAATTATATTGAATCACAAGTTGGAAGTAATACTGAAAACAAGGTTCAATATTCTCTCGACATAATCAAATATTATAAATATAAACAAACCATATAATATTTGGAAATCAAATGTTTGTTGATTTATTCGGTTAAAAAATTGTTGGTTCAAATGATGATATATTGTGTTAATAATTAAGACCCACGTGAATTTAAAAAACAACGTTTTTTTAAAAAGACCTAATTAAAGACATGTCTCCGACCACTGTGTCTTTTCATTAATTAAAAGTTAAAACAAAAATGCACTATCGTATAATGGTTGTTAACTTTTTCGTTTTTGAATGATTTGCTAAAGTCGGGATTACATAAGACTTTCCAAATCAAATAATCGCATCTTTCACCATCAGTGGCTAACGTTCGATATGCTTGCTAGAATAAGGAGTCCAAATTATTATGAAAAGATTAAACATATTTTTAAAAAATCTAGATCTAATATTGTGAAAAGGAGTAAATTATTGTATGTACTACGTAGTGGATGCAAATTTACAAAAACTCCAATATACTGTTTAAAAAAAAATCACAAACGATTGTCTTGAGTCAACATGAAGAAAAAGTAAGGTGTTGAAAAAGGCCCAATATAACGTGGCAGCCATTATTGGCTTGTCCAACTTATTTACTATTTGATGTCTTACTGTTTTTATGAGAAATTTAACGAGAGTAGTGAATAGAAAAGTACGGTAAATTTAGAGTTTCTCCAGTGTTGCGAGAATAACATGTCTATCATGATGTCTATCATTAAGATATCCTATATTATATACATAATTGTTTGTGAAGGAAAAATCTGCGTTTTAAAATTGATATTTGAAGAAATTATTCATTGTAATTTAGTGTTCTAAAACATACCCTAAACGAACGTTTAGATAGCTTCTAAACACTACACAGTGGGTAGACATCCACATATTATACTATACAGTAATTTATGCAATTTTAAATAATTTGAACGTCTAATAGTGTACAAACGTCCGATTACGGATGTCTATACAATAATTATTTTTTTTATTAAAATTGAATATTATATATTTTGTACCAAATTTTATTATTTATTTATTTTATATGTTTATTAAATTTAATTCATTCGAAGATAATGTTAAACACTATAGATATCCAAATTTACATAATTTTTAAATATATTTTATCTATATAAGCTCCATCTGGGCATCTGGGTATACGATTAGGAGTTAGGCATTTATCCACCGCCTAATGAAAGTATAGCGCATTTTTAAAACACTGCTGTAGTCACATATACGGTAGCTAACTATTATCATAAAAATAAAAAATCAAATATCTCTAATGTAATAAACGAACAAATTTTTAAAAAAAAATTTCTCAATTTTTTTTGGTCCGAGGAATTTCTCTCTCTCTCTCTCTCTATTGAACCAAAAGGACTAGTAACTTATAAGGATATTTTTTTCCTTTATTTGGGGTGTATATATTTTTAAATTAATATAATGGTTTGCTTGTATTAAAAACGATGATAGGATAAAATTTCATTAAACAGAATATCCAAATTCACTAGTCACTACTATCATGATATCACAGATGTGTTAGGTAGGCAATGGTTTTACTTTTGTTTACATCTGTCAGATTTGCCATCAACGATACCAAAAAATAATAGAGTACGGTAGTACAAATACTCAGTAGTGTTAGAATCATCATGTCAGATATCGAATTAATTTACTCCAAATTTTCTCTGTGCCTCAACGCTACTGAGCTGGACTGATTTTATGATGTGGCTACTTTGTTTGATGTATACTAATTTCAATTTAATTAGGCCCATAATAGTAGGCCCAGAACTGACCCTGCCCATTTTATGAAAACCCCAGTCTTAATTATCTTAAGCTCAAACTTGGAAATTCTCAACAATCAAAATGCATCACATTGATGGAAAAAAAAAAATGCGTCACATTAAAGAAGAGCAATTTTACCACGAAAATTTGTAACTGATCTTTTACCAAAATTAACGAAGATCTAGCCAGTCCAAGATTAAGCCTCGAGTGGTGAATGTCCCGCACGATACGGGTGAGTTCTAATAGCTTCATGTTTATATTTTTGTCCAAAAAAAAAAGCTTCATGTTTATATATAATTTTGTTACTATTAAAACCGTATCGTACAAAAATCTATATTCGAAGCCTAAATAATTTTGGAGAGATTTAACTCAATAATAGTAAAGCAAAATGATGTTGGAGAGTCGTATATAACTCAATAATAGAAAAGCAAAATGATGTTGGAGAGTCATATCTATCCAGTTCAAGAAAAAATGATTTTGGAGAGTGATCATATCTATCCAATCCAAGACAAAAATGATAAGAAAGCAATAACTATTTTAATTTGGCATACAAAATACAATACCCACCTGTAAATTTTCAAGCAAGTACATAAACCAATAAAAAAAACTTCATTGAAATCGAGTTGTAGAGGATAAAACGATTAGATCCATATCCTTTATTACCAGCTCACTGGTTAACTTAACCATTAGCATCGGGTTTACACTTGAACAGATGAATCTAATCGATTCATTCGATACCAAACATACGTCAACCAACGTTTCATCATTCGATAACCACTTCTTGTTTCTTGTTGCTCCATTTATCTAATCTTTTGGAAGCTTCTTCCACCTGAAACAAACATATAACATCCAATTATTCTTGAAGCGTATCTAATCAATGAAATATAGAATATAATCGTAAACGCCTAGGCAAACGCAAACGCAGCGTCTAAAAGGTTTAAGCAAACGTACCTCTTTTGTCCAGTCTGTTCTAAACGTGACCCACCCCAAAATAAACGTTTGTATAACGGTACCACAGATCATCCCTGTCCATATACCCTGAACCATCAACAAATTTAAACGCTATCATTAGCATTTAACTTGTCTCATAATACAAAAATTACTGAAAATTAATGGTAACTATATATGTAAATGATAAGGCAAGAGAAATATATATATTGCCTTAGCATCGAACTTGAAGTAAAACCCAAAGAGAGCTCCAAGAGGAATTCCGATAATGTAGTAACATCCAACGTTAACTTTCGCCACAAATGTTTGCCAACCGCATCCAACCGCCACACCTATAATGAAAATTTTTCCAAATTGTTTAAGAAGAAAACAAAACAAAAAATCTGATATTTTGGTTTATGAAACATTTAGGATTTTACCGGAGAGGACAGGTTGGATTCCGTTAAGGACAAGTGTTACGGCAAGAAGCGGACAAAGATCAGAAACAGCGGCTGAGACTTTTTCACCCTCAGTAAACGCATAGCTCAAAACGTCACGGCACGCCAAAATAACAATGGCTAAGATCACACATGTGGTTAACGAATATATGTTTACGATGATTACAGAAAACGCTGCTGATTTAGGGTTCCCAGCTCCAAGTTCGTTGCTCACTCTTACACTGTATCAACATCATAACACCAATTTTTTTAACACATTAAGTTATCAGATTTAATAGGGACAAAAAGAGCTCAAGGGTCAGTGAGATTTAAGCATATTTAATTGGATAGCGACATTTCCAATTATATATATATGATTTAAAATTAGATAAAGCGAGTAGGGAGATGGGACAAAACCAGACCTTATCGCTGCATTGAATCCAACAGATATCATGAATACCCAACCTGAAATCGTCATGCTGAAACAAAAATCCATATTACGAGTATATAATATCATTTAAAAAATGGAACTATTAATATACAAAGCATTGTTGCTTGTGATTACGACACTATAAAATTTCAACTTTTGATCACCTTTACTTACAAAATGAATCGAGATATTATTTTATAAAGAAGGGAATTCAATCTTGATTTGGTTCAAGTTCCTATATTGGGTGGCTTCTTCTGTTTGGTTATGGAGAAAACATAGGAATAAAAAAATTCTAGTACGACTCCCAAAAAGCAGAAGATTTTAGAGATTTTAGCAGAAGAATATTTTATGATATCTTCGACGGAATAACAAAGATGAAGACGCAGGGTTTTTTGTTCGATTATTGGACGAAGGTTTAACTGTTTCATTTGATTCCAACTAGATAGAAAACATCATAATTAAATCCGGAAAAAAAGTTGACTCAAAATTTCAGTAAGACTTTGAATTGGATGTTGCAAAACAGTAGACTAAATCATCATTGGACTAAACCATCTAAATTTTGGAGTCTGACAATAATCCGATTTTTTTTTTTTTTTTGTAAAAGCAATCGATAGTTAGTTTATGGCAGATTTTTAATTTACTTAAAAAACAAGAAAAAGGTGCCAAGAAAAATTAGTTTTTTTTAATTTTCTACATGAGCATTTACATATGGAATATTAGTTAGTTTATAGCAGATTTTTAATTTACATATGTAAATGCTCATGTAGAAATTACAAAAGCAAAATACTAATACTTCAAAAGAAGACAAAAAAAGGTGCCAAGAAAAACAAGAAATACAAACAGAAAAGATAAAATGTGAGGTGACCATAGATTATGTCTCGTAGCAGAAGAAGTGTCAAAATTTGCTCGCCACTAACTCAACTTTCATATCTACAACCAAACTTCCCTTTGTATACCTACTAAAGTATTGTTCTATCCTTTTCATATCAAATCATAATAATACTAAAAGTGTTGTCAAATCTTTTATAGGATCATTCATCTAAAAAGTCTATAACCATACATATTATTATATTAACGTGGAATTTCAAGATATAAATAATAGTTTATTTTGCTGAAAGAGAAGACATATATTTGGGGTGAAATTCATCCTAACAGCTAGACATGATCAAAATCTGACCATAACCGTATTTCAGACCGTACTCGTTCCGTTTTCAATCATAACTGTATTAAATGGTTAATAACCATAACTATTAACCATAAAAGTATATTAGTTAAAGTCAAAATAAATTATTAACCGTAACCATTAATTAACCGTAACCGTAAAAAAATCGTTGGTTAACCGCATGATATAACCGTAAAATTATAACCATAAGCGTTTTTAAAATAGAACAAAATGTACATCTAATCAACTATAGTAATAAATATTAGTTGATATATCATCATCTAGTTCTTTTTTTAATAGAAGTTATATTATATTTTTTATAAAAACATCATTGATATTAATGTTTATCATTATTCAAGTAATTGAATTGTATTTAACTTTATATAACTGTAACCGTATATAAGTGTAACCATATATAACCGTAACCATTTTTAACTGTATCTATTTTTAACCGTAACCGTTTTAACCGTATATTAAATAGTTAAAGTTAAGGTTAAACAAAAATTATAACTATAACTGATAGTTAATTGACTGTAATCATGATAACCGTAACCGTGGTCATGCCTACTAACAACTAACAACCTATGTTAAAGCATAAAATAAATATAATTATTATCTATTTGGACAATAAATAATATTCTTGTCTATTTGTTTAAGAAGGAAGTAAAATTTTCCTAACCTATATATACTATTATTTTCCTATGGAAAAATTCCATAAAAATACAGTAAGTATTTATCTATTTTCATATAAATACAAATTTTATGGGTATCCAAAAAATACATGAATTATTTTTTCCTTCCATTATAATACATAATTTTTTAAATTGTACCCATCTAACATTTAGGGTTTTACAAAAAGTAAAAACTGTCTATTTTTAATTTAAAAATAAATTATGATAAAAAACTATTTTATAAAATCCGAAAAAACTCAATAAAATTCTAAAAAAATGTTAAAAACCTATAATAAATCATAAAATAAAAAATAAACTTGTAAAATTTTAAATTCAAAAATAAAAAATCCAAAAACAGATAAAACTTATAATACTTTAAAAAAATTACAGTTAAAATATCTCTTTAAATTCATAAAATTTCAGTAATAAATTTACCATTATTTTTTGAAAATAACATCGTTGCATTTATTTGTGATTTGGGTAATTTCTGATGTAAATAATATAATATATATAAATATATAATTTTAGAAATTTGATTTATGTTGTTTACCTTATATATGGTAATACAAAAATTTTAAGTACTTGAATATTTAATGAATTAATATTATCACAAAAGGTATACTATATGAAAATATTTTTTATCTATAATATAAATATTAAATTTTAAACTTATTTGAAGATTTAAATAATTAAATAAAATATTTTGATTTTTTTATTTGATAATTTAGTATTTTAATTTCTGGAAGTTTATAGATTTTTTAAGATTTCAAAAGAATTTTAGAAATAATTTTCTAGTTTTATAAAATAATCTATTATTTAAATATTATTTTTATTTAAATAATTAAAAATAATATTAGATGGATTCAATTTAAAAAATTTTATATTAGAATAGAATAAATAATTAGTTCATGTATTTTTTTGATTATCCACAAAATTCGTGTATTTTTATAAAAATTGATAAATAATAAGTATATTTTTTTATGGAGTTTTCACTTTTTTTTTATGTTTCTGACACCTATTATTTTCCTATGTATAAGTATAACCAGAATAATTTAACGAGTAAAATATATTTTTAAAAGGAAATAATCATTTTAATTGACTAATATATAAAACTTACCAAATAGAGAGCGAATCAAGAGCAAGTTCAGGATTCTCGAGAAGTCCGGCGAGAAGAACGAGAATCTGAAAATACCAAGTCTCAAGACAAAGCATCACGGCGGAGGCAGCGGAGAGTTTAAAAAAACTCCATAACCCGGAGAAAGCTTGAACACTAAATCCTCTCCACGTGTCACGACACCGTTCACTCTTCACGATATAAACAAACTGAGCCACCACAATAATCCACCACGAAAGACTAAGCACAAGCGACGCTCCTAAAAGTCCCATCCCTAGCTTGTAAACAGCGAGCCAGCTTAAGAGAAGGTGAACGAATAGTGTTGCCGTTGAGATGTAAGCGCTCGGAGCAACGATGCTTTGTGATTGGAGGAATTTTTGAATCGGGAAGTTAACTGCGTAAGCGAAGATTTGAGGGATTAGGCCGTAGACGAAGAGTGACGCGGCGGATGCGATTGCCGGTGATTCGCCGAGGAAGAGAAGGATTGGTTCGGAGAAAACGTAGATTAAGGAGAGGAGAACTCCGGTGAGAGTAAGTAATACGGTGGATCTCTGGAGATAAACTCCGAGCATCTCGTATTTTTTGCCGCCGTAAGCTTGGCCACATAACGTCTCCACCGCACTTCCCATTCCTAACTATTGGATTCCAAATTTCAAAAAAAAAATCCCCAAATTGAAAAACGCATATACAGAGTAAAATCAATGGTTACCATGAGACCGTAGGCGAAGACTTGGATTCCGGTGTTACCGAGAGAAGCGGCTGCGAGTTCTAGGTTACCGAGATGGCCGGAGAAGATTTGAGTAGACATAGACATGAGGTAGTTAATCATGTAGACGATAACGGCTGGTGCAGCGAGGTTGAAGAGAAGCTTTGATTCGATGATCGTGGCTTTACGAAGACGGCGGAAGAGTGGAGTTTCGACGTCGGAGAGTACGCTTTCTAGCTCGCCGTTGCTTGATTCCGTCGTTGTTGACGGAGTTAGTTGTGGCTGGAGAAGCGGTTCGTATACGCCGTCGTTTTGAGACGAGTCCATGACGAAGGTTGAGATTTGCTCTGATCTCTCTTTTTTTTTTTTTTTTCAATGGGGATTATTTTCGTTTGCGGATGTGGATGGACTGTGTTATGTACACTAGGTAGGTCTTTTGGAGGGTGGCGAGTGGCGGCTAATGACAGTTATAAATTTTTATGTTTTTTTTGTTTGTTTATTAATCGGATATTGTTTTTTACCGAAATGCTGTGGTAAAAATTTCTAGTGGTAGTTTAATAGTCCACGTCATTTTTTCTAATTAATTAAAAAAGATTGTAGAATTCCTAAGCTTTAATAATTAGAAAATTTTGGACAAATTGAAACATGCATGCACATAGTAACGGATCAGAAAAAAAGATATGGTCAAATAAAATTAACTGATAAAAAACTTATATATATGTGTGTGTGTGTGTGATTTTTCTCCACAAGATACATGTGAAGAAGCATCGACAGTTTCAAAGTAGAGTTATAATTTCTTTCAACTCTCTACGCTATAATCTATTTATCTAATTTATGAAAACTAAGTTGCTTAAACTCTAAAACAGGAAAGACACTAAAATAATGAAGAATCATTTTGATACTTTAGATACACAAAAAATTTATAGAAAAAGGAAATATTTGTTCCATGAAAAAAGGAAACAGTAAATTAAAATCTTTTAAAAAAAAATTATGGAGTGGGGACAATTATCTTGAGACCTCAAAATTTTACATAACGGTCAAAAAGAAAATTTACCGGGTCAGTTACAACAACTCCTTAAAACGGAGGTCCGCAACAAAAGTTGGTAGTAGTAAAAGCGTAGTTACTAAATGTATTGCAAAATTTGATATTTGTGGATACGAATCCAAATAAAATTGTTCAGAAATGGTTCTATGGTCTACATGCGAGCACATATGTCTCTCTATTATCCCTTCTTTTGTTCGATAGCCATTCATTCCAACCCAACGGCATAGCTAATTCCATTTTTTTTTTTTTTTAAATTAAAGTGGCCTAATGTTGCATGGTCTATTGTAATGACTCGAATTAGTCATACTATATTCCCATGGTCGTGACTGTTTACCATACAACCGTGAGATTCATGATGCGTCGTGAGTTATGATTTGTCACATCATTACTTATGAAAGGGAGCACAACCGATGCGATCATTCTCAAAGGAACTTTTCCTCTACTATGTTCTTTCACGTCAAAGAAGTAGAAACATATCTTTCTCTAAAACCTTTTAATCAAACAAAGATAGTTTCGTCGATCCGTCCAGCCAAAGGTAGACCCAGAAAGAAAGAATATGTGTCACTTATGTAGTGTAATGGTAAAGTTGCATATATTTACTTTTAGAGGAGGAAGGTTTGAATCATGCACCTCTTTTCATGTAAAAGTAAAATTTACTAAAAAAATTGTTTGATTATTGGATTAATATTTTATTTTGGTTTAGATAACAAAATGTCAAGGGCCCTGTCTCCAGCTCTGGCTTCGACGACATTTTCCTACAATATAATTGAGCATGCTCATATTAAGCTCCTATTGAGTTCATTGTGGTTGCGGTTTCTATTAGCTTTTCTAATGTATTTCTTTGTTTTTGTTAACGTTGTTCATCTTTAATTTTTGCTTATATAAAGATTAATTACCCAATATATGAAAAATTATATATAGTTGTTTGATGAAGAAAGTCAGTGTACAAGATGATTTGGTGTACGAAGAGATTCGGTATACGGAACGAGTCAGTGTACAAGACGAATTAGTATACAAAATATTAAAAAGAATGAGATAAAATGTTACGAGTATTATGGTCATTTTCAATAAAGCATTATTTTAAGTTATTAGAAGAAAGTTAGTAGAGGAGAATAGTATCTATCTATTTATCTAATTGTAAATAGTGAATTTATCAATTATCCAATTATTTAAACAAAAAGTGACTACTTTGCTAAATAACCTTTTTTAAAAATGTTTCTTGTATTTCAAATAAATACACTATAGAGTTTACAAATTAAATAAATCAACTAAAAAAAGTCATTAGAAGTGATAGATTCAACTAGACAGCTTTTAATGAAAATTTTCTAGCTACCCCAACTAATAAAGTAGGTAGATGCAGACTTGCAGTTATTATACATGAATTAGAGGAGTTCCTCACTTGGAACCAAAACCCTTCAAGCACTATAGTTTTGTTCTTCGTCGCCAAGAAAGTTTCTGGATGTTTCTTCTTGCTGGGACATAGTATAATCCAAGATGGAAGCAGTGATCGATTATTATTAACAAAAAAAAAAAGTAGTGTTCTAATATCCAAAAGGTGCTAGGATTTTAATTTTAGATTTTTTTTCGTACTGGTGATGTTAGAATTATGTACATATATTAACGTACGAAATGAGGTCTTCAATACATCATTCAAGGTAATAAGGATTTATTTGATTCAAACAAAATTGCACTTTAAAGTTTAAAGTAGGGAAGTCCCAAGAATAAGTTGGTTCCCATGTTCTTTGCAATATGAAAAAAAACGCCAGGTTACTTTTTCTTGAAAAGTTCAACCGTAAGTTAACAAAAGTTGAAAAAAAACTGAAACCTAGTTACCATGCCAATTGCCTTCATTGCCTCTATGGACTATGACGGCGTAATGAACTAGAAATTTGAAATGATATGTATTAAAATGGCAAATCATATATTATATAAATATAAATTTTAAAATATTTTTTAAAATTAAGTATTATTATAATAGAAGTTTCTTTGGTTCAGTGGTTAACCAATGGCTTATTAATAATTTTATATCAGATCTGGAGTTTGATCTTTAGTAAACACAATTTCTTGCAGATTAATGATACAAAACTTATTGGGAGGTCTAGAGTGCTGCAGGGAGACCCGTTCGTCATGGTCTTGTGTGTTGCAGAGAAAACATGTCCATTGTAGGGAGATATCATACATGTAAAACCATTAATTGTACATTCGAATGTAGCGGAAAAAGTCTATCCATCATGGAAAATGTCGTATATACAGAACTGTTAGTTAGGCCTGAAACGTATTATCCGGGATCCACTCAGATCCGGTCCGGAAAACAGAGTATCCGGGTGGATCAGATCCGGATCCGGATAATGAAACTACAGATCAGACCGGATCCGAATCTGAATCCGAATAATGGGAAAAATGAAACCGGATATCCGGATCCATGATATTTATATTATAATAATATTTTTAGTTATTTATATTATATTAATATATTTTTTTAATTTTGTTTGCCTCAGATTTTATATAATAATAATATATTTTTTAATTATTTATATTATATTAATATTTTTTTTACCTCAGATTGTATATTATAATAATATTTTTAATTATCAAAAAAATGGATCTGAATATCTGTAGTATCCGGATCCACCCAAAAACCCCTGATATCCGGATCCAGCCCAAGTCTACCGTTAGATATAGATTTGAGTGTAATGGGGAGAGATGCATCGTAGAATCATTGTTCGTGAGAGTTGTTCATCATAATAGCATATGGTACAGGTAGTTGAATATCATCATAATAAAATTAGATCAAATATCTTTAACGATGATGTAATAGAGGAAAAAAAAATAAGTAATATTAAATTAAAACTTTTTAAATTTATAATCAAAACCACTGTTATTAGAAATATTTTAAGAATTGGATTTGAAAATTTGATGTGGAAGTTTAGAAAATTATCTCATTAAAAATACAAATATCAAAATCTCATAATTTTAAGTGAGGTTTCAGATAAATTAATAAAAAAATTTATAATTTACCAAAATTTAACTAAATCATCTTAAAACTTATTAAAACTCAAATCAAACCCACTAATAACTAATAAGTAATATAAAGGATAAGGACATGAAACATATATGGAATGGACAAATAAAGAATCTCAATCATTCACCATGATAATTGACAGTTTTAATATGTGAAGCATATACAAATTCTGGCTTGTCCATTCTTTCCAAAAAAACACTCTAAAGGTCCAACAAATGCATATATCTGGATTGCTCCATAAACAGTTCTCGAAATAAAAGCACAAATTACTTTTTTTTTTTTTGGGTTCAAATCAGAAAATTACTTATCGAGTGATCTATCGAGTGGGTTGAAATAACACAACTTGTCATCATCCTCATGCCAAGTACTGTATATGATTTATTCGTTTTGTTGAATTTTTAATATTATCCAAAAAACAAGCTATTATTACATATATTTTTTAAATATTTCTTAATTATGCAAAATGCATACGATAATTTAATTAATTCATTACAATATATTTGTTATTAAGCATTTTTTCTAAAATTAATTATATATTATTTAGTTTGTATAAATTCAACATTTTAATCATACATATCAAATTATATCGTACATAAGCTATAATCTTAAGCTTAATAAAGTTTTAATAAATTTTTATATTTGTGTATGGCGTCAATCAACCATAAAGTAGCTCAACATTATGTTACATAGGCCGGTTCGTTTGCTCATCTACTATTTCCATCCAAATAATCCATCTAAATATTTTATTTGGATAATCTTTCTGAATGTTGTTTGTTTCTATTTTGGTTTATTTATCTAAATAATCTATCTCCATGAACTTTTTTTTGTATGGTTAGTTTTTGTATATTTATATCTCTATCGAGATGTTTATACTAAAAAAATTAACTAAAATATCCATGCTTTAATCTAATCATATTTTAAATCTTAATTTTAACCATAATGATTTTAATTTTTAAATTATTATATTTAAGATTTCTAAATTGATTTTGGTGTACCGCAGGTTAAATCCTAGTAAAAAAATAAATTAAAATCCAAAAAATCACAAAATGGTGTTTTGCCAAAACTACAAAATCTCGGATTTACGTTTTTGTCAAAATCATGAAATCAAGTTTTTTTTTTCAAAAATTATGAAATGATATTTTCGGCTAAAAATGCAAAATCACAGAATTATGTATTTGCGATAAAACTATAAAATCTCTGAATTACGTTCTTCCGCCAAGATCAAGAAATCGCAATTCTGACGGAAACTCTTCAGATAATAATTTCCCACCAAAATTTTGAAATCATAATTTTGGTAAAAATCGCAAAATGGCGTTTTCCTGCAAAAACTGCAAAATCTCAGAATTATATATTTATACCAAAACCGTGAATTCACAATTTTGGTATAAATCACAAAATAGTATTTTTCTGCCAAAATCACAAAATCTCGGAATTATATTTTTTGGTCAAAATCGTGAAATCACAATTTTGGTAAAATTTTCAAAATGACATTTTTTTCCTCCGATCCTGCAAATTGACATTTTTTGGTCAAAACTGTGAAATTACAATTTTGACGGAAACAAATATCAACAAACGTAATGTCTAATACATTTATAAAGTTTATAAAAATAGTATATAAATATTTATATCTATATTTATGAAAAAATTATATCAACACATATATATATATATATATTAGTATTTATGAAAATAAATATATCAGTATTTATAAACATAATTTCAAGATAAATATATTTATATTTATTTTTACATGTTTAATAATTATATCAATAATTATGAAAATATTTTATCACTATTTACAAATCTAATTAAAAAATAAATATAATTTCATTTATGAGAAATTTAGCATTCAAATATTATAAATTGTTGTTGATGTAAATATTTTAAAATCAATTTAAACCAACAAAACTAATACTTTTAGTTAGGATATATTTGTGATTTGTTATTTTGGACTGAATCCTTTTCATCCAAATGGTCCAATTTGGTTCATCGAGATAGACTTGAAAATTTTATCTAATTTTAATAACTCATTCATATGCTCCATTCAGATGTTTCATTTTTAACATTAAACAAACATATATACATTCCCAGCTCTGGCTTGGCCTTATGCAGGGACAGTTAGTAAAGAGAAAGCCGAGGCTCTCAAATAGAGAAGCAATTCACCTACAAAGTGTGGTAAGATCATCTTCTGACGTTCAGGAACAGAGCCACAGGCAGGAGATCCTATGAGCCAAGCATGTTTTCAATGGAGTCATCATCTATCTCTTCTCTAACTAATGATTGTGTACAGATTTAGGCTATTTGACCCTGGGCGTGAAACCAGAAGCTAGTTTAGTGACTTTACCCATTGTGTTGTTTCAAAAGATAAAGTTTTTTTTCTTCTAGTTATCAGATTTTGAGGTATGGGTTCACGTAGTCCGTTTACTTGAACCTTGTTTTGAATCATATGCTGTAAAGAAAGGTGGGTCATAATTAATACTTGAATTTCTAAAAGGCTAAAATTCCAATCCATTTTGATTGAATACTCACAATTCAAAGGTCCAACATATAGAAATCTAAATAGTTTTGACTAAACATAACATTAGACTAATAGGAATGAATGAGTTTGAGAAGTGGAAGCAAAGTGCACAAAATAACGAATGCAAAGGCAAAGCTCTCCCATTCCTGAATTCTAGTTACTTTCACGTACACTTGTATATCATCTCCAATTTTATGTGAAATGTGAAATGAAGCAAACATAGAAAGAAGAAGCTAGAGATCTCGATCAGCAATTTGCTGCAATGGAGAGAAGAACCTAACTGATTCTCAGACGTAGTCAACCCATACTCGTACTCGGCCCATTGGGCTATCTTAATAAGGCCCAAATATGTAAACAAATTTTCTATCTAGCTTTCAGAGTTTGGGTATTGAAAAGAATAAAGATTAGTATCTACTGCCTTTGCCTATCCGATAAGTAACATTGGTAAACTTGATAGTATTGGTTTGGTTTTAAAATTGCTGTGTTGTGTCTTCAACATTTTTTAATATCCGTTTTGGAAGCACATGTTGTCCTTTTTGCTTCAAGTCGTGTGTCGGTACTACATTTCATTCCTGCCAAAATTGTCGTAGCCAAGGTTACCAAGCTTACCACAAGGAGTGTCTCGAGCCGATATCAAAACACCAATTCTCTCCGACCTCGATCTCCTTTTCTGTTCGAGAAATTTTTATGCGTAGGTTGTTCAAAAGAAAGAGGATGGGTTTATAGGTGTTCTAAATGCGATTTTACAATGTGTCGAGATTGTGCGAGAGAGCCACCACTCCTTGTAATAGACCATCCAAAAAGGCATGAGCATAAACTCTTATTTCTTCCTAGAAATGGCTCTTTGATATGTGAGGTTTGTGCGTTGAATGATAATAGGTCTTTGATGTATTCATGTCTTCAATGTGATTTTGTAGTCCATAAAGAATGTGTCTACTTTCCATGCACCATAAAAATATCACGCCATGAACACCGCATCACTTTCAGTTCTTCTCTAACTCCTGAAAAATTGTTGTGTGGAGTGTGTCGTATATGGATAGACACAGATTATGGAAGATATTCTTGTGTAAAAGGTTGCAGTTATGAGGTTCATTCTAAATGTGCAACACGATTAGATGTATGGGATGGAAAAGAACTTGAAGGAGTACCAGAAGATGCATATGAAGATACTAAATCGTTCAAAGAGATAAGTGATGGAGTTATACAACATTTCAGTCATCAAAATCATCATATGAGACTCGACGAGGTGACCAATAGACCATTTGACGAGAACAAACGTTGTCAAGCATGTGCACTTCCTATATGTGATGATATTATTTACAATTGCATGGAATGTGATTTTACTCACCATCAAAGATGCGCATATCTTCCTCGGAAGAAACAACATGCGACACATGCTCATCCCCTTAGCTTACAAGTGCACCATCAAAAAGGTTGGTTCAAATGTAAAACTTGTCGCCGTAAAAGCAACAGTTTTATGTACTTGTGTTATGAAAAGGATTGCAATTTCATATTAGACGTCTGTTGTGCTTCCGTATCTGTGCCATTGGATCATTGGTGTCATCCACATACCTTGTTTCTTACAAATAGTCCTACAGATTACCAGGTTTGTTCAATTTGCGGAAGCATTCAATTTAGTTGTATAAATTGTGGAAATTGTCATTTTGTTTTGTGTTTTGGATGCGCCACGTTACCCAATAAGTTGAAGTACAAGTATGATGAACATTATCTCAGCTTTTCGTATGATAAAGATGCAAGTTGTCAGTCTTTTTGTGATGCTTGTGAAAAAGACGCAAATCCGAAGAATGGAGTTTATATGTGCAATGTTTGCAACATCACAATGCATATTGAATGTTTGCTTGGAGAGGGGATGGATATGTTGCCTGGTGGAGTAATCAGCTATGGCGGAATAAGTTCTATTCTTCTCAATAATACTTCTACTCGTGGCATATGCATGATATGCAAAAAGCGTTGTAAAAAAAATATAGTATACAAAATATCTGATATGGGAATATTGTGTTCTTTTCCCTATTTAGAACATTATGGAGATATAATGTTTTCCACGGATGAGGATTCCGAAGGCAGCTAGTGACTGGAGTAAGATTTAAAATTATAATAAGTTTTTAATTTTCTATATTAAAATATTTATAAAAAGAAAAATATATATGTATATATATATGAAAATAAAAGAAATGTAAATTTTTCTATACTGTATAAAAGTTGAAATTATAGCGTTTTTAAGGTCATGAGATTTAAAACAACCAGTCACGATTCGCTACATCATTAGTTAATATTTTTAAAATTATAATAAGTTTTTAATTTTTTATATTAAAATACTGATAAAAGGAATATATATATATATATATATATATATATGAAAAAAGAAATGTAAATTTTTAAAATAATAACATATGGAAATAAGAAAAATGTAAAATTTGGTTATTGAAATATTTTGTTTAAAATAACTTAGTTTTTGAAATAAGAAAAATAAATCTTTATTTTAAATATATAAAAATAATCGATTATTATTAATTTCACTAAATTTCTTAATATTCTATCTTCAATGACTATTCTTTCATGGAGATGAATGCATTTTAGTTATAGTCAAAAATTGAAAATTATTAAGATGATATTGAAATTGACATGAGAATACCATTTATGATTCAAAAGTGACATGTCATACAATCATACTAGGTTTATGAGAATAAAAAATATCATAATGAAAAAATAATATTTCTTTTTTTTTATGTGGAAAAATGTGTCGACTTTAACTAACATGCTAAACCTGCAATGATGATTTCTTATGATATGAAAAACATGTCGATGGTTGTAGTTAAAATATAAAGATTTGTATTTTCAGGTTTGGAGAGTTGAGAAAACCTAAATTCTTGAAGTTGTTCGAACAAAAGAAAGAGAAATTGTTCACTATGTGCCACTTAAATGAAGTACACAAGATTTTTGCTAGAAAGCAGATTCCGAACTTTTGTTTCGTATTGTAAGACAATGTACTAAAATGTAGGATTTTAGAAACCCGATATTATTGGTCCATGTCATCATGCATTTAATGTAAATTATTATGATAACCTGCCAAAAAATAAAAAAATCGATATCTACCAGAAACTTACAAGAAAAATCATCGCCAAAATAAGTAATGAATTATAAATAGTTTCAACAGATGATGTCAATAAACTCTTCTGAATGATGTTGGACAGTCGTGGAATCTATGTATTCCTCCTATGTTAAAATTTGTAAAAGCCAAAACAATTACTCTTTAAAATTTCAGAACCATTTTTCCCAAGTTGGTGTCAAGAACAGTTATAAGGGTAATGAAAAATCATGGAAGAGTTTGCATATCAGCAATAGAAAACTAATGTCATGAGCATGTCAAAAAATATATATTGATTCCAAATAGCAGCTAGACTAGCAAAAAATTAACTTCATTTAATTATTATATAAACATAAACCATCAACATTATTAGGATATTACTATATTTTAGGATATTTAATTTAGTAAAACTTGTATACCTGAAATCTTTTTCAGCGTATAATCAGAAATGTGTGTTTTTTATTTCAAATTATAAAATCATTATCGTCAATAAATTATAATTTTGAAAACTGTTATATGTTAAAATGTTCCATTTGTTAAATCAAAAATTAGAAAATAAATAGTAATGTACTAAATCAATTTGGAAAAAAATAAAAAATACAAAAATGTTAGAGAGTAAGTGATAGCTTTAGAAAATATCATCACCAACAAAAAAAATATTAATATATCTTATGTACATGTATATTTGTATTTGAAAAAATAGAAAAGAAAAAGTAAATGACAATTATTTTAAAACAAATAAAAATAAAAAGAGGTATCAACAGAAAATTAAGGAAATGGTCATTTACAAATAAAAAAAGAGAGATAAAAATGTAGAGAAGCAATTCACCTACAAAGTGTGGTAAGATCAACTTCTGACGTTCAGGAACAGAGCCACAGGCAGGAGATCCTATGAGCCAAGCATGTTTTCAATGGAGTCATCATCTATCTCTTCTCTAACTAATGATTGTGTACAGATTTAGGCTATTTGACCCTGGGCGTGAAACCAGAAGCTAGTTTAGTGACTTTACCCGTTGTGTTGTTTCAAAAGATAAAGTTTTTTTTCTTCTAGTTATCAGATTTTGAGGTATGGGTTCACGTAGTCCGTTGACTTGGACCTTGTTTTGAATCATATGCTGTAAAGAAAGGTGGGTCATAATTAATACTTGGATAAGACAAGAGAAAACCCAAGAATGCGCATATCTTCCTCGGAAGAAACAACATGCGACACATGCTCATCCCCTTAGCTTACACCATCAAAAAGGTTGGTTCGAATGTACAACTTGTCACCGTAAAAGCAACAGTTTTATGTACTTGTGTTATGAAAAGGATTGCAATTTCATATTAGACGTCCGTTGTGCTTCCGTATATGTGCCGTTGGATCATTGGTGTCATCCACATACCTTGTTTCTTACAATTAGACCTGTAATTTACCAGGTTTGTTCAATTTGCGGAAGCATTCAATTTAGTTGTCTAAATTGTGGAAATTGTCATTTTGTTTTGTGTTTTGGATGCGCCACGTTACCCAATAAGTTGAAGTACAAGTATGATGAACATTATCTCAGCTTTCCGTATGATAAAGATGCAAGTTGTCAGTATTTGTGTGATGCTTGTGAAAAAGACGCAAATCCGAAGAATGGAGTTTATGTGTGCAATGTTTGCAACATCGCAATGCGTATTGAATGTTTGCTTGGAGAGGGGATGTATAAGATGCCTGGTGGAGTAGTCAGCTATTTCGGAATAACTTCTAATATTCTTCTCAATAATACTTCTACTCGTGGCATATGCATGAACTGCAATAACCGTTGTCAAAACAATATAGTATACAAAATATCTCATAGGGGAATATTATTGTGTTCTTTATCCTGTTTAAAACATTATGTTCTATATCACTATGATTGAATAATAAATTTATATGATTAAAATTTTTTATTTTATGATTAAAGATTGCTAATGATATTCAATCAAGATTTTAGTTAAGATAAGATTTTTTTTTGGTTTTTTATTTTGTATGTTTTTTAGTTTACGAATAATAATAATATTTTAAATATAACAAAGTTGAGAATAATTATAGATACGTAGCGTAACTAAAACTTATAATAGACTTATATTAAATATTATTGTTTTCATTTGTTTAGTAGGTATTCTAAAGTTTAAATTACATATTATATTGTTTTTCTTTTTTTTCAGAAAAAGTTGTCTACTACTAAAAATAAACTTAAAACATCAATTTCATTTTAATATTAATAAATAAATAAATAATATATATATATATATATTTATATAAAAACTTAAAACATCAATTTCGTTTTAATATTAGTATTTATATATAAATAGTTGGTTTCGCAATGTGATTTTACGCTCCATCAAGACTGTTCATATCTTTCTTGGAAGAAACAACATGCGAGTATGC
Organism: Cardamine occulta; assembly: GCA_028015245.1. Taxonomy (NCBI): domain Eukaryota; kingdom Viridiplantae; phylum Streptophyta; class Magnoliopsida; order Brassicales; family Brassicaceae; genus Cardamine; species Cardamine occulta. Next base: position 5,738,175 of record CM051373.1, read on the forward strand.
GACACATCCTCATCCGCTTAACAAGCAGACCATAAAAATGATTTCTCGAGATGTACAATATGTAATCGTCAAAACAATGGTTTTGTGTACTTGTGTCACAAAAGGGATTGCAATTTCATATTAGACGTACGTTGCGCTTCTATAGCTGAGCCATTGGATCATCGATGCCATCCACATTCCCTGTTTCTTCCATATGAACCTCAAATTCAACACATGTTATTTAAAATGGTTGCATACCTCCTTTTGGAAATAGACCTGGTAATAAAAAAGGAAAGATGACAAAATCTGACTTCATGTTTAGTACATGCCTAATTACTAAGAAGAGATACTTTTCCAAGAGATGCAACGGAGCAAATGCCAAATTTTGGCATCAGCCAGTAAACAAAGAATGGGACAACAAAAAGTCGAAAGTCCTGTTACTATCCTCCCTTGTGTGATGATCCTACTACTTGCTTAAGTAGTTTGACCTTGTTGAAATCTGCAGGGCAATAGCTTTTCTCTACTTCCCAAGCCAGTTGCGACATTCCATTAAACGATGATTTTGCTCCCTTTTCATCTGTTACTTCCATTGGAAATGGAATCCTCACATCATATACACCTTGTGGAGACCATACTCGAAGGTCAAATCCAAGCCTATCCATCCATATCATCTTTGTTTCTGAAACCTGGCATTGGGCAGAGAAATAGTACCATTCTGAATTTTTCACAAGCAACCAATCTGAAGTGAAACTACTCGTTATCCTCATGAGATTGGCAAAAGACAGTTTGCATAATTCATAGCATGTAATCTAGATTGGACATTTTTTCAAGTATTCGCATAGCATGTTGAATATACTAACCACAAAGTCTAGATCCACATATACGTTGCAGAAACGGAAAATGTCTTCCATGTTGTTAGCGTTAATCTGGTTGACAATGTCTTCTGCAACGCCTCGAAGAGGATCAGGACATGCATTTTTATAATCTGATGACGCCACCCAGATTCCATCCTGAAAAATATTTTACATTTGTGATTACAGTTTGGATCACAACAAATCTTACCAACTGATATAAGAGACAGCTAACTGTGACAAGAACTGATTACAGGTTACTTTTTCTTGAAAAGTTCAACCGTAAGTTAACAAAACGTTGAAAAAAACTGAAACCTAGTTACCATGCCAATTGCCTTAATTGCCTTTATGGACTATGACGGCGTAATGAACTAGAAATTTGGAATGATATGTATTAAAATAGCAAATCATATATTATATAAATATAAATTTTAAAATATTTTCTAAAATCAAATATTATTATAATAAAAGTTTCTTTGGTCCAGTGTTTAACCAAGGGTTTATTAATAATTTTATATCAGGTGTGGAGTTTGATCTTTAGTAAACACAATTCCTTGCAGATTATACCGAAACTGAATCCGGGTAATGGGAAAAAATGAAACCGGATATCCGGATCCATGATATTTATATGATAATAATATTTTTAATTATTTATATTATATTAATATATTATTTAATTTTGTTTGCCTCAGGTTTTATATAATAATAATAATTTTATTATTAATTATATTATATTAATATATATATTATTTTTTTTACCTCAGATTTTATATTATAATAATATTTTTAATTATAAAAAAATGGATCCGGATATCCGTGGTATCCGGATCCGTATAAAAACCCTGGATATCCGGATCCGGTCCAGGTGTACCGTTAGATATAGATCCGAGTGTCACAGGGAGAGCTGCGCCGTGGAATCATTGTTCGTGGGAGTTGTTCATCATTATAGCATATGGTGCAGGTAGTTGAATATCATCATAATAGGATTAGATCAAATATCTCTAATGATGATGTAATAGAGGAAAAAAAATTAAGTATTATTAAATTAAAATTTTTTAAATTTACAATCAAAAACAACTGTTATTAGAAATATTTTAAGAATTGGATTTGAAAATTTCATTTGGAATTTTAGAAAATTATCTCATTAAAAATACAAATATCAAAATCTCATAGTTTTAGGTGAGGTTTCAGATAAATTAATAAAAAAAATTTCTAATTTACCAAAATTTAACTAAATCATCTTAAAACTCATTAAAATTTAAATAAAACTCCCTACTAACTAATAAGTAATATAAAGGATAAGGACATGGAACATATATGGAATGGACAAATAAAGAATCTCAAGCATTCACTATGATAATTGACAGTTTTAATATGTGAAGCATATACAAATTCTGGCTTGTCCATTTTTTCCAAAAAAACACTCTAAAGGTCCAACAAATGCATATATCTGGATTGCTCCATAAACCCCCAACACATATCTCTTCGAAGCCCATCTTGGCTCTAGACACATACAGTTCTCGAAATAAAAGCAGAAACTACTTTTTTTTTTTTTTTTGGGTTCAAATCAGAAAATTACTTATCTACTGATCTATCGAGTGGGTTGAAATAACATAACTTGTCATCATCCTCATGCCAAGTACTGTATATGATTTATTCGTTTTGTTGAATTTTTAATATTATCCGAAAAACAAGCTATTATAGACCCGTTCGTTTGCTCATCTACTATTTCCATCTAAATATTTTATTTGAATGTTGTTCATTTCCATTTTGGTTTATTCATCTAAATAAATCTATCTCATCTACTACTTTTGTTTATATAGTTATTTTTTGTATATTTATATCTCTATCGAGATGTTTATACTAAAAAAATGACTAAAATGTCCATGTTTTAATCTAATCATATTTTAAACCTTAATTTTAACCATAATGATTTTAATTTTTAAATTATTATTTTTAAGATTTATAAATTGATTTTGGTGTACCGCGGGTTAAATCCTAGTAAAAACATAAATTAAAATCCAAAAAATCTCAAAATGGTGTTTTGGCAAAACCACAAAATCTTGGATTTGCGTTTTTGTCAAAATCGTGAAACCAAGTTTTTTTTTGCGAAAAAATTATGAAAATGACGTTTTCGGCTAAAAATACAAAATCACAGAATTACGTATTTGCAATAAAACCATAAAATCTCTGAATTATGTTCTTCCGCCAAGATCGAGAAATCGCAATTCTGACGGAAACTTGTAAGATGATAATTTTCCGTTAAAACTGTGAAATCATAATTTTGGTAAAAATCGCAAAATGGTGTTTTACTGCCAAAACTACAAAATCTTAGAATTATATATTTCTACCAAAACAGTGAAATCACAATTTTGGTAAAAATCGCAAAATAGCGTTTTTCCGCCAAAACCGTGAATTCACAATTTTGGTAAAAATCACAAAATAGTGTTTTCCCGCCAAAACCGCAAAATCTTGGAATTACATTTTTTGGTCAAAATCGTGAAATCACAATTTTGGTAAAATTTTCAAAATGACATTTTTTCCGCCAAACCCGCAAAATAACATTTTTCCGTCAAAACTGTGAAATTACAATTTTGACGGAAACAAATATCAACAAACGTAATGTCTAATACATTTATAAAGTTTATAAGAATAGTATATAAATATTTATATCTATATTTATGAAAAAATTATATCATCATATATATATAATATTTATGAAAATAAATATATCAGTATTTATAAACATAATTTAAAGATAACTATATTTATATTTATTTTTACATGTTTAATAATTATATCAATAATTATGAAAATAATTTTATCACTATTTATAAATCTAATTAAAAATAAATATAATTTCATTTATGACAAATTTAGCATTCAAATATTATAAATTGTTGTTGACATAAATATTTTAAAATCAATTTAAACCAACAAAACTAATACTTTTAGTTAGGATATATATGTGATTTGTTATTTTGGACTGAATCCTTTTCATCCAAATGGTCCAATTTGGTTCATCCACATAGACTTACGAAATATGCCAAGACAAGCTCAACTACGAAGAGTAGTGGTCGGCAAAAGATTAGAGATTGCGTGAACAAAATGTAATACGAAATAAATACGGAAATATATTTTTATTCAAGCTTCATAACGGATGCAATGCACATGTACGTTTTTTCTTTTCTTGAGCAAACCGAAATTTTATTAGGGATTGGTATATGAATTAGAAAGATAATACAAATAGTCAACTATTTAAAGGTTAAGAAAATATGAATACGTTAACTCATTAATCTAAGTGAATCTAGTCGTTAAAGTGATCTGTGAATTGTCCTGAGTAGTCACTACAAGAGATTTGTTATGTCACGTCAGTTTTTTAACGTCAATATACAAACCGACGCGAAAATGAGAAAAAGGAAGCGAATTAACGTTAGTTATTAAACTGATTTAATTCTTGCTGACAAAAATAAAAAAAACTTACTTAATTCTAAATTAGAAATTCAATTTATCATATTTTACGTTAAATTTAACGTCGGTTCTCAAACTGAAGTAAAAATTGTTAACGTCACCATATGTTAAGTCAGTTTGATAAGTGACGTCGTATTTTTAACGTCTTTTATAAACGAGGTTAACGTATGTGTAAAGTGACGTTAAACTCCTTATATGTTGTAGTGTCTCTAATTGTTGACAAAAAAAAAATCAGATTTTAAGAATTTGATTGTATTACTCTTCTTTTAAAAATTTTTTTGGAATAGTATTATTACTCATTTGAAGGAAAGTGTACTTAATTTTTTTTTCTATGAATGGAAAACCTTTTTATGTGTTGCCATTACTTTAAAATTATGAAATCTTCTAATTTTGTTGAGATAATTATTTGCTTGATGGCTGTGGGTTCCAACCTTATATATCCTTACGTTTAGATGATGAGTTTGAAAATTGATTAGAGTTTTATAAGTTAGTGGTTTATACTAATATAACTACTATACTGCGTCATTGTTTAAATTAAATTAAAATCTAGTAAAATATACGTGAGTGAGTTGTTGATAGATTTATAATTTCAAATTACTTTTATTCCTAAACTTTTCAAATATTATCTTATGGTTTTCCACGGGTTTTAGCTGACTTTTTTTTTAAGCTTAATTAATGTGATAAATCGTTACATTTTTTTGTAACTGCTTAAATGTTATATTGAGCTATACAAGGAATATCGTGAGAAACCAAACAAGATTTTTACATAATGATATATTACCAATTTACCATATATATGCATGGAGATAAAGGGGGCGGGGCTAATGTGGTATTAATAGGTTATTCACGATCGATTTTCTTATCGTCGATTTTTTTTTTCTTTTTTTTTTTGGATAAAGCTATCGTCGCATTATTGTGGCCTTATTATTTTCTTTTTTGGAATTACATGTGACATATCCAAAGTTGGCATAGATTCCCCAAAACAATCATACTTTTTGGTTTGTTTTGGTTTCTATCTCAATTCTCAAGTTGATGATGAAATCTCTCGGATTCTATTTTATACAGTAAAAAACCACTTAACTTTATCTAAATTGTCATATTACAACATTTGTTTGTTTGGTATAGTTTAAAATTTGTTTTATTGTAGACTTCAGTTAAGGATCGATTGATCGATCACATCCACTGTGAGCCTCAAAATTATTCTTTGTAAGAAATTAATCACGATTTAAAAATATTGGCACTACAAATAATAATATAATTTCAAAAAAGGGGACTTAATTATGTTTGTTTGTGATTTCAGTTATGTTGTTCTTCTTATAATTGTATTTAGGTCGAAGTCCAAATGAATGTTGAGACATGTAATTTTTTTTTAATCTCTATAGTTTAGCATCTATATAATAGTCAACGTATAGACGATTGGTAATTTAAGTTTAACAACAAAACTAAGAAAATTGACAGTAAAATAATTGAAATAAATCTATATAAAATGAATAAACAGTGTCAAAGTTCAAACTATAATTTCAGTTTATAATTAACTGAGAATAAATGTATTGACATATGTTCTTTATATGTATATATATATATATATATATACTACTAGATTGGGTTTAATTTAACATAAACGATGTGAAATATAACATGTATGCAGCATAAAAGCTTTTGCTTGGACTCTACTTTCATGCAACACTCTTGAGTTTCCAATTCAAACCGATTAATAATAATTAGATTGAGTAATGTTTCTTATATATTATATTAGATCTTATCTTATCATTGATATGAAATTCCTAACAAACATATCATACAATTTTCTTTTCACGAAGAAAATATCAGAGTCTTTAAGAATAAGATCATCCTTTATAACTAATATAACATTTCCGATTCTATCATACGACTACGTGTTGAAGTGGCTATAGTTGGGCTATGTCCTATGTGAGTAGTGCGATTGTCCCACACACGCTTAATAATTGCACGATAAAATATAATATAAATAAAATTAAATCTTGATTAGAATCACTAACCCTTTTCCAAAAGCTTGGGGAAACCATATCTCTCCTTTGGAAAGACTAAAAACTGAATCATCTCAATTACTTGACCAACCCAAATAAGAAACTAGAGTCAAAAAGATATCTAAATGATTTTAGTCTTCAGACCAAAAAAACATATATGTATCCCATAAAAAATACCCTTTAGGATGTGTTTGTTAGAATAACACGTAGAACATAAGAAATAGAAATGTGAGCCGTGCTTAGCAGAATAAGATGTATAAAGTAAAAATGAAGAAAAGAGAGAAAAATAAAAGTTAAACTGGAAGAAAAAATATCGACAATTTTAATTCAACTGTTTCTTTTTTATGAAGAAATTTATTCCACTGTTATTCTTTCTTTTATTTTTCCAGTAAAATTCTACTGAAAACAAATTTCATTACTTTTAAGGACTTTTTATCTAATCTAATTGGTGTGCGAAAAAGGGAACCCAAAGCAACAAGCGTTCTACATTTTTTTTAGCTTAAACACGAGTCACGCCCTTGGTTTCTAGAAAACTATCGAAAGAATATCCGATTTTTTTATATTAATATTAACGTAAAATAATTAGGATTGACGTGGATACATTAATAATTTAGTAGGGCCGATGCTAAAGTTCATGAAGAGAATCCTAGTGTACGATGAAAAAAATATAATCATGACGTCCACAAAGAGAAATTGCTACTTGTAGTTGAGGAGACCTTAAAACCTCCACTTTACCTCAACCATTGGAGGCAAATTTATATTAAATTTTTTACTTTTGAATGTATTGATGTTTTCTTGACTTATATTGCTAACATCATTTCAAGTAGTCTTGGATCAACTCATCAAGATGTGAAGCTTTTAATCAGTGCTCTCTCTATGTAAAATATCTTCCTTTAATTTTACCAAAAAAAAAAAATATCTTCCTTCATTTCGGGGACTTTTTTACTTGTCAATTCACCTTTATTTAGTCACTTTCGAATATACTTTTTGGTTACTTATAAGGAAAAAACATATGTTTTTTACTTTACACTTGAATGTGCAATTCTTACGTGCCACCTGAAATCTTGTATCTTTCTTAAAACAGTAGTTTATAGTGGATATTACAAACCCTATAAACTGAAATATTATATAGTCATGTATGTTGAGTTCCAAATGATTCAACATTTTTTTATATAGATCCCAAAAACTTGTCTTATCCCGACACGAATTATTGAGTCCGATCCTGATTTAGCCATGTTTTGCTTATCATTTGGTTTGAAAATCGAAGTTCCAACCATAAAAACGATGGGGTTTAGGCTAGGTATGATCGTCAAACTCATGCATATTGGCTAAAAAAACATATACATAGTCATAACCTTCTTTTAATCAAGTACAAATTGGTTCATGAGTTTTTAGACCACCCCAACATTTCTAATAAAATCTTTAGAAATGAGTCGGCAAACGATATTTTAAAAGAACAATACTCGCTAACGATTGAACATAAATTAGAACCATGTGATATTGAAATGATAGCACTAACTATAGTGCTTAACAAGTCCCATTGTCCCAAATATTAGAGAACATACATATTTTCAGGAACTTTGTGTGTGTTATTCAGTAAAAATTGAACATGTGATACACATACAAAGATTTTGATTTGTTTGCAAGTGTAAACTCTTAATTAAACAAGACTGAACGGTAAGTAAAAGTATTGACTATTTGGTAAAGAGAGTAATTAGGAGATTCATAGAAGGAGAAGAGGACATGTGGAATTTACAAAGAAGCTAAAAAAAACTCTTGCAACCACAAGAAAAAGGTATAAAAGGACAAAAATAGTAATTGAGGGGTCGACATGGGGAATTACAAAGAACCAGAAAACCTTGCAACCACATGATATAAACAAATGTCTTTGTCATAAGATAATGAAATCACACTGTTGTCTCAATGTGTCAATGTTTGTTTAGATCTGTTCATCGCTTGCCTTGAAGAACCACACAAAAAGCAAAGTCACATTTTTAAATTTAAAGACCTATATATCAATCCCTATCTCTCTTCACATGCTCTATTGAATCGATTTCTTCTTTTGTTTTGTTGGAGTTAGATAAAATCAAACGACTAATAAAAGTGTCAAAGCTCTTATCGTCACAATCTCAGCCATCATCTTCATCTCTCCTTATAACTCACACTTCTCTTCCTTCTTCTCTACAAATCTCTAACTTCTCAATAAGCAATGGTGTGTTAAAGTTTCTTTCTTTGTGTGTTCCTCCTTTGTTGGCTCTGTTTTTTCTGGTTTTTCTGTTTTTAATGGTTTTGCTTGTCTTTAAAGGTTCACGTGTCATCGCATGGAGCAAAGGATGGCTCGGAAGAAACCTTAGATTACAGAGGAAATCCACCGGATAAGTCCAAAACCGGTGGATGGTTAGGCGCCGGTTTAATCTTAGGTAAAGTCTCTTCACAATCTCCATATTACACAAAATAAATCTCCTCTGTTTCTAAGCTCCTCTGTTTCTTCCTTCTTTTAACTAAATGTTGAAGGGAGTGAGCTATCGGAGAGAATATGCGTGATGGGCATATCAATGAATCTAGTGACGTACCTTGTCGGAGATTTACATATCTCATCAGCCAAATCAGCGACCATAGTCACCAATTTCATGGGAACTCTCAACCTCTTAGGACTTCTTGGTGGTTTCTTGGCTGACGCTAAACTCGGTCGTTACAAGACCGTCGCATTCTCAGCCTCTATCACAGCTCTGGTAAACTCTTAAACCATGTCTTTGTAGCTCGATTGGCTCGAGAAGTTTTAGCTATGAGGCTTTGTTTTTGTGAACACAGGGAGTGTTGCTATTGACAGTGTCTACAACCATCTCAAGCATGAGACCACCACCATGTGACGAAGTCAGAAGACTACACCATCAGTGCATAGAAGCAAACGGACATCAGTTAATTCTTCTCTATGTGGCTCTCTACACCATAGCTCTAGGTGGAGGAGGAATCAAATCCAACGTCTCTGGTTTCGGGTCTGACCAATTCGATACGAGTGATCCCAAGGAAGAGAAACAGATGATTTTCTTCTTTAACAGATTCTATTTCTCCATCAGCGTAGGCTCTCTCTTCGCCGTGATTGTTCTCGTTTACATTCAGGACAACGTTGGGAGAGGCTGGGGTTACGGGATCTCTGCCGGGACTATGGTTGTTGCGGCCGTGGTTTTGCTCTGCGGAACCAGATGGTACCGTTTCAAGAAACCTAAAGGAAGCCCTTTTACAACAATTTGGAGGGTTTGTTTCTTGGCTTGGAAGAAAAGAAAGGAGAGTTACCCTGAGTATCCGAGTCTTTTGAACGGTTATGACAACGCCACGGTTCCACACACAGAGAGGCTAAAGTGTTTAGACAAAGCTGCGATTCTCATGACCGAGAGTTCTCCTAGCTCGAAGGATTTTAAAGAGAAGGATCCGTGGATCGTTTCGACCGTTACACAAGTGGAAGAAGTGAAACTCGTTATGAAATTGATGCCGATTTGGGCAACAAACATTCTCTTTTGGACGATTTACTCCCAAATGACGACTTTCACGGTCGAACAAGCGACGTTTATGGACCGACAACTCGGTTCTTTCACCGTCCCTGCAGGGTCCTACTCTGCTTTTCTCATCCTCACAATTCTCCTCTTCACTTCCCTTAATGAGAGAGTCTTTGTGCCTTTAACAAGAAGGCTTACAAAAAATCCTCAAGGAATCACCAGTCTCCAAAGAATTGGAGTAGGGCTTGTATTCTCAATGGCAGCAATGGCTGTATCTGCGGCTATAGAGAACAATAGACGCGAGGCAGCGGTTTCCAACGGTACAAAGATAAGCGCATTTTGGTTGGTTCCACAATTTTTCTTGGTTGGTGCGGGTGAAGCGTTTGCTTATGTTGGACAGCTTGAGTTCTTCATAAGGGAAGCACCAGAGAGGATGAAATCGATGAGCACCGGATTGTTTCTAAGCATGATTTCAATGGGATTCTTTGTGAGTAGCTTGCTTGTTTCGCTTGTGGATCAAGTTTCACATAAGAGCTGGCTAAGAAGCAACCTTAACAAAGCGAGATTGGACTACTTCTATTGCCTACTTGTTATCTTGGGAGCATTGAATTTCTTGGTTTTTCTTATGTTTGCGATGAAGCATCAGTATAAAGGTGATGTGCTGATTAGTGTTGGCATAAATGATTTAGAGGAGAAGATGAAGAAAGAGAGCTCTGAATTTGAGCTTAAGGACATTCCTTGAACAAGAGAGATTTGTCTTTAAGTTGCTTTTGTTAATGGGTTTGTTATTGCTTTGAATTTTTTTTTTTTTTTTTTTTTTTTTTTTGTATTTTAGTATATTATGTTGTGTTGTATGAAATAGAATATTGTGTTTACTATACATGGTTTGGACTTGGGTTGTATTTTTGCAAAATTTAAACATTAGTTACTATATATACATTTGTTTTTGAGCTATTTTTTTTTGGTTCAACGATTTTTGCTAACGAATTTTATTAATTCGATAAAAGTTTTTAGAAAAATGATTCGAAAATATATAATGTTCCGGGCTCTTAAATATTTATATAAATATAACAACGTTTTTGCAAAATTTAAACTCAGGCTCTCTACTAAAACAACCGGGAAAAAAGAAAAAAAAAAACTCTATAAAACGATGCGTTTTGTTCTACTCAGAAGAGACCGTTGAGTTTGTGAAGAAGATCGGAAGGAAGAAACGTATTCTTGCGATGGATCATAGCTCGGCGGAGAAGGATAAAATGATCACTTATTTTACTGTGCTCACATCTTCATCGAGAGACGTAGATAGATCCGTTCTTGAAACTCATCAATGGAATCTCTTCACTGCTGCTTCGAGCTTCAATGAGAACCAAGTCACCATCGTCGCCGCCGAGCCAAATGTCCCAAACCTTACCAACGAAAATCTCCTCCGCCGTGATTGAAATCCGTTTCCGAATCTTCGAATCAATATCCCTGACTCACCTCTTTCTCCGTCTGATGACTCTCCGTCACAGCAACCTTCGCGTGCTCAATACTTTCTCAGTTCAAAGCATGCTGCTGCCGATAGTCCTCGTGAGAGTCAGACGATTAAACGCCGTCAAGGCGATGGAAATATCCGTATGTTAGCTGATCTCTCCGACAGAAGTGATAGCGATTCCGATGAAGCTCAGGAGAACAAAGGCGGAGAAGAGAGTAGGTTAGTTTCTCTTCAAGCTTCATTATCTTTCAATAATTATGTTTAGCATCATAGTTATATTTAAGCCTTAAGTTATATTAAGGCCTAAATTAATCTTGCTTAAGAGTCTTGTAATTGAACTTATGTGCTATATTTAGTGATATGCTAAACCAGACTCATGAAGTGGTCACGTTCATCGTAACTCTCTGGAGAAACGGTTTCACTGTTGATGATAGTCCGTTAAGGAGCTTGGATGATCCCGAAAATGAAGCTTTTCTTGAGGTTTTTGTTACTATTCAATATCTTCTTCTTGCTATTTTTCAGTTATTGGTCTTGTATATGATTCACTTGGATTTATAACATAATGTTTTATGTTAATGCTAGAGCATACAAAGGTTGAAGTCCCCACGTGAAATTCATTTTAACTCATGTTATCAAACTCATCAAGCGTGAAGAAGAAGACTTCACTGTATGTATCTCTCTTTCCCTTTCTCTCTAATGTTTTGTAAAGTAAAAAGCCCTTGTTCTTAATTAGTATCTTAACAACAAGAACTATCTGCTGCATTTCACGGTGTTGGAAGAACTCTAGCTGGATCAGACTCTGTTTCTACTGAGCCACCATTGACTACTACGCCGCCACCATCAACGGCCTTATTAGTGGTAGATCCTGCAGCGCCAACGACGTCGATCCAGCTTAGATTAGCGGACGGAACACGCCTTGTCACGTTGTTCAATACTCATCATACTGTTAGAGATGTTCGAGGCTTCATAGATGCGTCGAGACCAGATGGTTCTACAGATTACCAATTACTTATCATGGGGTTTCCTCCTAAACCATTATCTGACTTAGACCAGACCATCGAGAACGCTGGCATCCTCAACTCTGCCCTGATCCAGAAATTCTAACTTTGTTTTTATAAGTATATAAGATCAAGTCATTAGTTACATATGGCAAATATCATTAGAAACTATTTTTGGCTTTCTTTTTCTCTAGGCTAGTCTTGAAGTGTTTGACTCTCATTTTGACTCGGATCATTGGTCACCGGTATGTAGTCGTCTTTAATCATGAAAAAGTACAATTTACTGCCAAACTTCATATATTATAGAGTGGTTCTTTTTAAATTGTTGTATGACATGTTGTGGTAAGACAAAATTACATTTTTATTTCAGCATGAAATTATAATACCGGTCGATGTATTCATACTAAAGAAAGTAAACAAAAATGGCTAAAAAAAACAAAATCACAAAAACCAATCATCATTGAAATAATACGGAGTGGGCCAAAGAAATTTAATGTTATAATTTTCAAAATGGTTTCTATACTACATCCCATTCTATAGCAAAGGTTTTGCTGATGTGGCAGCATGAGAAAAAAATTCGCTCTTTCAAAAATTCTATAAAACGATGCGTTTTCAGTTTTCTTTAGACGATACTGAAGTTATAAGCAGAAGTTTTACAGTTAAGTTTGAGTTTGAGAAGAAGATCGGAAGAAACATATTCTTGCGATGGATCATAACTCGCCGGAGACGGAGAAATTGATCAACTCCTTCACTGAGATCACATCTTCATCTATAGAAGTAGCTGCATCTTTTCTTGAAACTCATTAATGGAATCTCAAAGCTGCTACCTCGACCTTCTTTGAGGCAAACGACACAAACCCTAGCGAAAATGAACTCCTCCGGCGTGATCGAACTCGTTCTCCGAATTTTCGAATCAAAATCCCTGATTCATCTCCTTCATCGTCTGATGACTCTCTCCCTCCGTTGATGTTTATACGATCACGGTCTCCATCGGATCCTTCTCGTTTTCGTTACTGTATCAGGCCAAAGCGTCCAAGCGAAGATCCATCTGGACGCCGGACGATCAAACGCCGTCAATACCGTCGTAAGGTCCGTACGTTAGATTATCTCTCCGACGATACTAATACGGATTCCGATGAAGCGAAGGAGTGCTACAACGACGAAGGAGACAAAAGGTAAATTTTCTCCTCAATCTTTCAACTACTCTGTTTTTGCATCAATATTAGTATTTGAGGAAATTAGGCAAAATTGGAATCTGAGGGAAACTGAATCGTGCTATTCACGAATCCATGATACTGCTAGGGATCTTGTGTATACTATAAGGATTATGATGGTTTTTGCAAGTATTTAAGGCCTTAATCTTGCTTATTAGTCTTGTGAATGTTTCTGCTTGCTTTAGTGGGATGCTCATGCAAGATTCTGGGAAAGCTAAGGATGTTGATACGATTTTGGAAAAATCTAACGAGTCAGCTATGGAAAGACCTGAGCAATCATCAAGATCAATGTCTGGTGAAACTGCTTCAGCTGAGCTTCAAGAAAAGGAGCAACAAGACCAGCCTCGTGATGTGGTCACGTCTACTTTAACTATCGGGAAGAACGGTTTCACTATCGATGATAGTCGGTTAAAGAGTTTGGATGATCCGGAAAATGTAGCCTATCTTGAGGTTACTATTCAATATCTTATTCTTGGCATTTCTAGTTGTGTTATTACATAGTTAAGGTATAATTTTCCATGTTGATTGATGGCAGAGCATAAAAAGTTTGGAGTCTCCAAGAGTGCTCAGTCCAGTTCGTGTTCAAGTCAAACTCATTAAGCGTGAAGAAGAAAACTTCACTGTATATATGTCTCCTTCCCTTTCTCGAATGTTTTTGCTCCTCTGTGTTTTTAAAGAGCCTGTAAAGTAAAAGCTCTTGTTCTTGTATCTTAACTATAGGATTCATCTGCATTTGACAGTGTCAGAAGAACTCTAGCTGGATCAGACTCTGTTTCTACTGAGCCACCACTGACAACTACACTTCCACCATCAATGGGCTTATTAGTGGTAGATCATGCAGCACCAACAACCTCGATCCAGCTCAGATTAGCGGACGGCACACGCCTAGTCTCCCGGTTCCACACTCACCACACCGTTAGAGATGTTCGAGGCTTCATAAACGTGACTAGACCAGATGACTCCAAAGACTACCAATTACTCATCATGAGTTTTCCTCCTAAAACATTACCTGATTTAGACCAGACCATCGAGAACGCTTGCATTGCCAACTCTGTCCTCATCCAGAAATATTAGCTTTTTTTTTGAATATACACATCAATTCATTAGTTACAACATGTGGCAAATACCATTAGAAACTTTGTTTTGACTTTTTTTTTCTTCTCTCTTTCCTAGTTTTTGACTTTTGACCTTTATCTTTGACTCAGTAATTGGTTATTCGTCTTTGAACACGAGAAAAGTACAATTTACTGACTATAATACTACATGCTGAGTGTTCTATAAATTTCAAATCGTCAATTATAGAATTTTAATTCTCTAATTGGTTCCTTGATTTATTTGGTGGGATTGATGACATCATAATAAATGGGATACATATCATAATTGGTGCATGAATTGACCACTTACTATTTGACGACCATGTAACGTTTACTTTGGGACATTATTGGTTGTTTTGACTTTTGACTCGCATGCAATTCTGTCAAACCGTGCGTGTCCATGTTATTGATTTTTCTCCTTGTTCTCTCTCTCTCTTTTTTTTTTTTTTTTTTTTTTTAAATGGTGGTATTAATTAAAAAAATAAATAATAATGAAAATATCTGGATCTTCTTCAGGTTGTTTTATTCGATCAGAATTCAGAAGATAACTTAAATGGATTTACTGTAAAAAAAATCCGTCGAGAGGGATAAGGAGAAACAATTCGTTTTATTTGTTCTTCTATTTTTGTTCATTACAACCTTAAATCTCTCTTTATTTTGTTCTTTTTTTCTTACAGATTATTTTTTTTGTTCTGTCTAGATTTCGTTTCCATTTTTTTTTCCCCTTTCCTCTCTCGCTCGATTCAATTTGGGTGAGAAAGGAGCAATCTTTTCTTCAGGGTTTATCAACATAGATCTCTCTTGCTCAAGCTT
Organism: Cardamine occulta; assembly: GCA_028015245.1. Taxonomy (NCBI): domain Eukaryota; kingdom Viridiplantae; phylum Streptophyta; class Magnoliopsida; order Brassicales; family Brassicaceae; genus Cardamine; species Cardamine occulta. The sequence goes on from CM051373.1 coordinate 5,753,566, forward strand.
ATAATTTTTTTTATAGGGTTTCTCTGATTACGTAGATCTCTCACTCATCTGTGAACATGTAAGCTCTTCTCCTCTTAATTCCTCTGTTATGTTATCTCTCCAATTTCATTTCGTTGCTTGATCTGATTCTGATATGTTTATTCCGTTGTATTTTCGCGTGTAATTATATATTCAGGGTTCAAGCTCGTTCGATGTTCTGAAATTAGGGTTTTTTCTTATTCAGAAGCGAATCTGATTATGCTTTAGACAATAAAGTGCGAAACTTTTTTGATCTACTCAGAGCTTAGTGAAGAGTTTAGATATGATCAAACAGATATTTGGGAAATTGCCTAGAAAGCCTTCGAAATCATTGCAAAATGACTCGAACGGTGAAGGAGTTAACTCTTATTACAATCCAAATTCGAGTAGTGGTAGTATCTCGAAACCTTCTTCGACATCTTCGAAATCATCAGCTTCGGGTTCACGTATAGTAGCAAATGGTACTCTTGTTCCTAACTCATTGAGCAACAAACAAGGGAAGAAACCATTGGGAGAAGCTGTACAAGCTGGATCAGTTCCACCTTCTGGTGTATATGAGGCTTTGCCAAGCTTTAGAGATGTTTCTATCTCGGAGAAACCGAATCTCTTTATTGGAAAGTTGAGTATGTGCTGTGTTGTTTTTGACTTTACTGACCCGTCTAAGAATCTTAAAGAGAAAGAGATTAAGCGGCAGACATTGCTTGAGCTTGTTGACTATGTTGCTTCAGTTGGTGTGAAGTTTAATGATGTTGCAATGCAAGAGCTCACGAAGATGGTTGCGATAAATCTGTTTAGAACGTTTCCTTCTGCGAATCACGAGAGTAAAATTCTTGAAATGCATGATATGGATGATGAGGAGCCTTCTCTTGAGCCAGCTTGGCCTCATATTCAAGTTGTGTATGAGATTCTGCTTAGATTTGTGGCTTCTCCCATGACTGATGCGAAGCTTGCAAAGAGATATATTGACCATTCCTTTGTCTTGAAGCTGTTAGATTTGTTTGATTCTGAAGATCAAAGAGAGAGGGAATATTTAAAAACCATTCTGCATCGGGTGTATGGGAAATTCATGGTGCATCGACCTTATATCAGAAAGGCGATAAATAATATCTTCTACAGATTCATTTCAGAGACTGAAAAGCATAATGGCATTGCAGAGTTGTTAGAGATTCTTGGAAGTATAATTAATGGGTTTGCTTTACCTTTAAAAGAAGAGCACAAGCTCTTCCTTGTGCGCGCCTTGATTCCTCTCCACAAGCCTAAATGTGCATCGGTCTACCACCAACAGCTTTCGTATTGCATTGTTCAGTTTGTAGAGAAGGACTTCAAGCTTGCTGATACCGTTATTAGAGGCCTTTTGAAATACTGGCCTGTGACTAACAGCTCAAAGGAAGTTATGTTTCTTGGGGAGTTAGAAGAAGTCTTGGAAGCAACTCAAGCTGCTGAGTTTCAACGCTGTATGGTCCCTTTATTTCGACAAATTGCTCGATGCCTCAACAGTTCGCATTTCCAGGTTCGAGTCTTTGTTTACCATAACTTCATATTTGCTCTCTTGAAAAAATTCTTGTTACCTATATGAAGTTAAACTTTTTGTTTTCAGGTTGCTGAAAGAGCATTGTTTCTATGGAACAACGATCACATAAGAAACCTAATCACCCAAAACCATAAAGTGATAATGCCAATAGTCTTCCCAGCTCTTGAGAGAAACACACGTGGACATTGGAACCAAGCGGTTCAGAGTCTGACTCTAAACGTGAGGAAAGTATTCTGCGACATTGATCAAGTTCTCTTCGACGAATGTTTAGCCAAATTCCAAGTTGAAGAAGAGAATAAAACAGAGGTGAAAGCGAAACGGGAAAGAATATGGAAGCGTTTGGAAGATTTGGCGATTTCAAATACTGTCGTAGCAAACGAGGCAGGGCTGGTCCCAAGATTTGTATCCTCAGTCAATCTTGCAAACAGCTCCGAGTCCACAGCCACAGGGTAGGCTCTGGTAGGTAAAATAATGGCTGCAGTTTCCGCTCTTTTGTATCAAAAGCTTATACACGACAAATGATAACGATACAGATTGGGGTTTGAGTTGTTGGAGCAATCTGAATCGGTTTTCTTGAGGGAGCTCAGAAGATTTTCGAAAGTGATCAAAGAGACAGGAGTATGAACAATGAAGTATCTCATTCTCATTAGTGAATACTTGTTTTAACATATATATATTTATTTTTTTGGGTTTCTGGGTTTTACTTATTAGTTGCATTTGATCTTCTTTTTGTATCAGCTGTTAAAGAGGAATTTGGCAACATTATCTATTGTAAAATGTTATGGTCTATAGACTATAGGGATGGTTCTTGAGAGACGACTGTATAATTATTTTTTAATTAAATCTTTGGGATAAAAATGAGAATATTTTGAGCTATTTTTTTCTAATGTCTACGGTTTGCGGAATACTCAAACCAAAACAAAAAAATTATTTAAATTCAAACTCTTATTATTGGATTTCAATTTTATTATACTTTCTAATTCGAAAATACAAAACCATAACAAGAAAAAATGGGTCCTTTGACCAAAGACTTGCAATAATTAACAAGCGAGTTGCATTAATTGATTTTAGTATTCAACTTAAGAAATCTCTCAATAATTAACAACCGCTAATTAAATTTAAATTACTAATCATCATTCTCTATGAGTTGAAAAATAGTCAACCTCGATTAGTCAACCTTTTCTTCTTTGAATCCTCTCTTCTTCTGCACATAGCACAATAAAACAAACACAGAGATCTTCCACGAATCTAAAGAGCTTTCAAATTTTCGCTCGTCTTTCTCCGGCGATGACGCTACGGATTCAATTCGCTATTCTTTTTCTTCTCTCTCCGTCGTTTCTGTTCTTCGCCGTCGAATCTAAATGCAAACGGAGCTGCGGTTTAGCTCTAGCTTCTTACTACGTTTGGAACGGATCAACTCTCTCAATCATCAACCAATACCTCAATTCTTCAATCGCACCTTACGATGAAGTCAATTTCACTCAAATCCTCATGTACAACAGATTGGTTCTAGGGTTCTTGTGCCTTTCCCTTGCGAATGTCAACCTGGAGATTTCCTAGGGCACAAATTCAGATACCCTATACAAGGGGGAGATGTTTATGACACTGTGGCGACTCGGAACTACGCGAATCTCACGACGGTGGATTACTTGCAGAGTACGAACCAGTTTCCGGCGAATAACATCCCGCCCAATGCGGTGCTTGATGTGTTGGTGAATTTCTCTTGCGGAAACGGGAGTGTTTCCAAGGATTATGGATTGTTTGTTACTTATCCGCTTCGTCCTGAAGATAGTCTCAATTCGATTGCGAGCTCTTCCAATGTATCGGCGGATATTCTTCTGAGATATAACCCCGGCGTTGATTTCAGCTCAGGGAATGGAGTCGTCTTTGTCCCAGGGAAAGATATGATATTTAGAATCAATGAAGAAATCGAACAAATTCTGCAGTTCAGAGTTTGTAGATTGAAGGAGAATTGAACAATCTATGCAATTAGGGTTCTAGATTGATTTTGGATGATAGTAGAGACACATTCATAGATTGTTGAAGTTTCTTTACCCATTCTTGTGTTTTTGCAGATCCAAGTGGTGCATTCCCACCTTTCAAATCAAGGTTGTTTTCTTTGTTTTTGATTGTATCTTGTTCCTTTGATTTCTATTTACTGATGTATTTTATCTTCCTCTTTATGTTTTTGTAGTAAACAAGGTTGGTTCTTTTTTCCATTTCCGAGCTTTTCGATGATTCTATACGACCATGTGGTTAAGAAAGAGGAAACTTGGGAGAGATTGAGAATGTGTTTTTGATAATTATTTGTATAAGCAGGTGGTATTGGTGCTGGAGTTATTGCTGGTATAATTGTAGGAGTGATTGTGGCTTTGTTGTTAATCTCGTTTATCATATATTATGCTTACCGGAAGAGCAAGCCAAAGGATGATTCGCTTTCATCTACTATTGCGTTGTCTACTAATCATGGTAACTTTTTGTGATGATCATATACAAATAGTTTTATCTCTACTCTAATGTTCCCTTTTTTAGCTGGAATTTTTTCTTTCTATATTTATCAATCTGTTTTTAGCTTCTGTAACTAGTCTCCAAAGTGGCGACTTGGCTGGTACTGGAGTGTCTCCTGGCATTGCCGCCATAAGTGTGGACAAGTCTGTTGAGTTTTTGTTGGAGGAGCTTGCAAAGGCTACTGATAATTTCAATCTGTCTTTTAAGATTGGGCAAGGTGGTTTTGGGGCTGTTTATTATGCGGAGCTAAGCGGAGAAGTAAGCAGAGACTTCTTTTTTTATCTTTGTTAGTGTAGATTTTTTCTTTGAAGCTATACATGGAACCTTGAAATGATTTTGTGTGTATCGGTTCACTTTTAGAAAGCTGCGATCAAGAAGATGGACATGGAGGCATCAAAGCAGTTCTTGGCGGAACTAAAAGTCTTAACACGTGTACATCATGTCAACCTGGTAAAACTCGCTTTTGTGTGCTCTCAAGATAATAAAGATCGATCGATTTTGTGTTCTCTTATATTTTCTTGCAGGTTCGCCTGATTGGATATTGTGTTGAGGGATCTCTTTTCTTGGTGTATGATGGATATGTTGAGAATGGTAATCTTGGACAACATTTACATGGATCAGGTACACAATACAAAGAATCACTTTTTCAGTACTAACAAGTTAGCAATTGCATCTATAATAAAAACTAAGGAGTTTATATGTAACTAGGACGAGAACCGCTACCATGGACTAAGAGAGTACAGATTGCACTAGACTCAGCTAGAGGTTTAGAATATATCCACGAACATACAGTTCCAGTATATGTTCACAGGGACATTAAATCTGCCAATATATTGATAGACCAGAACTTCCGAGCAAAGGTTCACTCTCAATTTCTCAGTGCCAATCAGAGGTGTAATACTTCCAAAAAAATAGATTTTGCTTTGTCATGGCGCTGAGTCGCTTCCATGTTACAGGTAGCTGATTTCAGGTTGACTAAACTGACAGAAGTTGGAGGCTCAGCTGACTCGTGGTGCAATGGGTACATTTGGTTACATGGCACCTGAGTGAAGAACTTGATCTCATTTCTCTCTGCATTTATAAACTTCTTTAGAGATTGCGCTGTAGTGATGGTAGAAATGTATCTATGCAGGATTGTTTATGGAGAAGTGTCTGCAAAAGTTGATGTATATGCATTTGGAGTTGTCCTTTACGAATTGATTTCTGCCAAAGGTGCGGTTGTCAAAATGACCGAAAATACTGGTGAATTTAGAGGCCTCGTTGGTGTGGTTAGTATTATTATTTCTTCAACATTTCATCATTCTGATTCATTACATGTAGGTTTGGTCACTTAACATATGCTTTCTTCATTTCTATGTAATACAGTTTGAAGAAGTATTCAAGGAGACCGACAAAGAAGAAGCACTACGCAAGATTATAGACCCGAGGCTCGGGGATAACTACCCGTTTGATTCAGTATTCAAGGTCAGATTCCCGAAACCTTTTCATCATTCTAACCAAGTGGTCTTCGGTTTCTATATGTGATAAACCTCTTAAAATCAAAAAACTCCAACCGAAAACCGAATTGAAACAGAGTAAATGCTAATATCCGAGGATGGTTTTATGTTTTGTGGTTTAGATGGCGGAATTAGGGAAAGCTTGTACGCAAGAGAATGCGCAGCTACGACCGAGTATGAGATACATTGTAGTTGCTTTATCCACTCTGTTTTCGTCTACGGGCAATTGGGATGTCGCAAACTTCCAAAACGAAGATCTCGTCAGTCTTATGTCTGGCCGGTAGAGTTTGAGTTCTGCTGCTGTTTATAGAAATGAATTGTTTTGGTTAACTAAAAGATTGATGGAATCAGTAGTATATTTGTGTATACGAACTTGCACGTCAAACGTTGACTTTTATATAATTTTCAATAACGATATGTCAACTTTAGCATCTCCAATCTCAGCATCTTGCGTCAATGATAGTAATGGGTTGTATTATTCAAGAAAAATAATTGATCAATTTTTAAAATTGTGATGGATTGGATTAGGATACTCTCTCGAAGCTTAGAACAATTCTTCCATAACACACCTATGAAATTGGATTTATTATATATATATATAACAAGAGAAGCTTAGATTTTTAGTTTATTATGAATGAAACCAGTCTTTGGTGGTAGATGTAAAGGTATAAATTTTTTACATTTTTTCAGCAAGAGGTTCTAACTTAAAAAGTAAAATTTTAACCTCTATATATTTTTCTTAAATCGTATATATGTTTCTTATTTCTCAGTTCTCACAGCAAGATTTTCTTTATTCTCCAACATTGTTTCTAAAAAATAGAAGAGTTTCTTTATTATAAAAGAGTAAACCAAATACACTTTCTTCTCCCAAAAGACAGAGCAAATAGATATTTTCCCTAAACTTTTTGACAGTAAGTTCTCTAAATCGGAATAAATAAATACATTGATAAACGTTAAACAAAACCGACGTCAGAAAAAAAAAAAGGGAAAATATAAAATATATAGCCGTTATGAACATGGTAACGCGTCCAGACCTAAAAGGCTATAACCATTATTGTTCAATTTATTTGGTTTTCTAAAGAAACTGAAAATGAAACAGTAACGTACAATTCTTATTTAACTATAAAACATTTGATTATTATTTTTTCTTAATTAGCACTATAATATTCTTTTAAAATGCTCACTTTTACCACGTGTCCGTCAGGGCTTAATCCTCAGTAAAGGAAAGAATAAATACATTAATTATTAATTTATGGACTCGTAAAAAAACACCCAAAACGTATGAATCAGCAGAAATCTCACTTCAGTTGAATCTTGGATCGATTTCCCAAAAAAAAACAAAAGAAAATCTGATTTTTCTTATTAATGATCTTCCTTCTTCTTCTTCATCTTCTGATCCCTGACCCTTCATTCTTCAGCTTCAACATCTGCAATTTTCTGTCTTCTTCGTTTCTATTCAGTGCTCATTGCTCAACTTTGTTTGACTTCACCAATAGAAACAACAAGACGAGTTTTATCGCTAAGCTCTTGAGCAGGTAAAAATTAAACTTAATCTTAATCTTAATCTTTTACGATTTTTTTATTATTATTTCACTATTCAGTATTATTTGGAATTGACGCAATTTGAAAAGAAAATGACTGGGCCCCGATGATTCCGATTTCTGGATAAAACGAGAAAAATTAGCGAGAAATTCAACATTTTTCTCCATTGAAGGATCTTTAGATTCAACCTAGTTATAAATATGATTCATAGGTCGATTTCAATTTGGGCAAATTTCAATTTCATATCACCAGTCCTTGGATTGTAAGAAACACTAAGCTAAGCTTTTAACCTATTCTCTGTTTTCTTTTCTCAGTTAATGGCTACATTAAACGATATTGGAGTTGCTGCAGCGATTAATATTCTAACAGCATTTGCTTTCTTCATAGCATTTGCGATTCTTAGACTTCAACCAGTTAACGATAGAGTCTACTTCCCTAAATGGTATCTCAAGGGTTTAAGGAGTAGCCCTATTAAAACAGGTGGCTTTGCTAGCAAGTTTGTCAATTTGGATTTTCGATCTTACATCAGATTCTTGAATTGGATGCCTCAAGCTTTGAGAATGCCTGAGCCTGAGCTTATTGATCATGCTGGGTTGGATTCTGTTGTTTATCTTAGGATTTACTTACTCGGGTATGTATATATGTATATCCCTATCCCTTTTTTGTTTCTTGAAAGTTTTTGAATAAGTATGTGATCTTTGACCATTTGGTTTGAATTTTGCAGGTTGAAGATCTTTTTCCCAATAGCATGTATTGCTTTCACTGTAATGGTACCGGTTAATTGGACTAACTCGACGTTGGATCAGTTAAAGAATTTAACTTTCAGTGATATTGATAAGCTTTCTATATCAAATATACCAAATGGATCATCCAGGTGAAGAATCTAACCCTTTTTTTAGTCTTGTGGCTTTGGTTGTAAAACGTGAGAGCATTGATTCTATTGTGGAATGTTTTTGGTTTGTATATGTATAGGTTTTGGGTGCATATTTGTATGGCTTATGTTATAACCTTCTGGACATGCTTTGTTCTTAAACGAGAGTACAAGATTATCGGTTCCATGAGGCTACAGTTTCTTGCTTCTGAGCAAAGGAGACCTGACCAGTTTACAGTAAACAGAATCTTCAATCTCTCTTAGTTTTAGTTTTTTAGATTAAGTGTCGTATGTAAATTTTCTGTTTGGATGAATTTAGGTTCTTGTGAGGAACATTCCTCCAGATCCTGATGAATCAGTCAGTGAGCTTGTTGAGCATTTCTTTAAGGTCAATCATCCAGACTACTACCTCACTTACCAGGTAACAACTTTGGTTTTCTGACTTAGGATGATCCATTTGATGGGGGATTTTGGTTTACGGTTTGATTCATCTTCTGGTTTTAACGAAACAGGCGGTCTACAACGCGAACAAGCTGTCTGAATTGGTTCAGAAGAGGAAGAAATTGCAGAATTGGCTTGATTACTATCAGAACAAACACTCTAGGAATCCATCTAAAAGGCCTGTAATAAAGGTAAAAACAATATATGCAATCACATTGCTTTTCTTCTCTTTCGTTGTATCTTGATAATGGTGTACTTACTTGAGCAGACGGGTTTTCTTGGCTGTTGCGGTGAAGAAGTTGATGCAATCGATCACTACATTGAAAAAATCGAGGGTCTAACAAGAAAAGTAAATGCGTTAATCCTAACTTAGTTATAATCTTGTTGTTAGGAATATCACTAAATTTGTTTTATCACCTCTTAATCAAACTCTACTTTGATTGTTTTAGATAAGTGTAGAGAAGGAGACGGTAATGAGCAGCACGAAATCGCTTGTGCCCGCAGCTTTTGTATCTTTCAAAAGGCGTTGGGGTGCAGTTGTTTGCTCTCAAACTCAACAGTCAAGAAACCCGACAGAGTGGCTTACCGAATGGGCTCCAGAGCCCCGAGACATCTACTGGGACAATCTAGCATTACCATATGTTCAGCTCACTATCCGAAGACTAGTCATAGCCGTTGCTTTCTTCTTCCTCACTTTCTTCTTTATGATCCCTATAGCATTCGTCCAGACTCTCGCCAACATCGAAGGCATTGAAAAGGCTGTTCCATTCTTGAAACCTCTTATCGAAGTGTATATTATCTCAACCTTAATTCTCTCTTTCTTTGTTCTTGATGATGTTTCTCTGAAATCTTTGATTTCTCTTTGTGTTATGGACAGGAAAACGGTAAAGTCATTCATCCAAGGTTTCCTTCCGGGTATCGCATTGAAGATATTTCTCATTGTCCTCCCAAGCATACTGATGCTAATGTCGAAATTCGAAGGTTTCATAAGTAAATCTTCATTAGAAAGAAGATGCGCGAGCAGATACTACATGTTCCAGTTCATCAACGTTTTCCTCTGCAGCATAATCGCGGGTACTGCACTTCAACAGCTTAACAGCTTCCTAAACCAATCTGCAACCGAAATCCCAAAGACAATTGGTGTGTCGATACCGATGAAAGCCACTTTCTTTATAACCTACATAATGGTAGACGGATGGGCTGGTGTTGCAGGAGAGATACTGAGATTGAAACCATTGATAATCTATCATCTCAAGAACTTCTTCCTTGTGAAAACAGAGAAAGATAGAGAAGAAGCAATGGATCCAGGAACCATTGGATTCAATACTGGTGAACCACAGATACAACTCTACTTCATCCTCGGTCTAGTTTATGCAGCTGTTAGCCCCATTCTTCTTCCTTTTATCCTCGTCTTCTTCGGCTTAGCTTACGTGGTTTACCGTCATCAGGTTCCAAAACCCAAATCCAAAAATCTCTGCTTTCTTGAAATTTCTATCACAAGCTAAAGAAACCAAGATCTAACACAGCTTGCTTTTGGTTGCAGATTATAAATGTGTATAACCAAGAGTATGAGAGTGCTGGCTCTTTCTGGCCTGATGTTCATAGACGTGTAGTGATTGCTCTAATCGTATCTCAACTTCTTTTAATGGGATTGCTTAGTACGAAACGAGCTTCTCGTTCAACTCCATTGCTGTTTATACTTCCTGTGTTAACCATTGGATTCCACAAATTCTGCAATGGACGTTACCAACCGGTCTTTGTCAGATACCCTTTACAGGTTCTGCTCTATCACAGAAATGAGTCTTCTTTGTGTGTTTGTTTGTGGTTTCTTAGTGTGATCTCTTGTTTTGTTTTGCTTTCAGGATGCAATGGTTAAAGATACGTTGGAACGTACAAGAGAACCGAATTTAAACTTGAAAACGTTTCTTCAAAAAGCTTATGCACATCCGGTGTTTAAGGCGGCGGATAATCTTGGGAATGAGATGGTTGTGGAGGAGCCGGAGCCTAATCGGACGCCGGATTTAGTGGCGACTAAACGAGGCTCAAGGAGAACACTTAGTGGTTCTGCTGAAAATTGAACATAGTCATAATAGTAATGATAAGTGTTGATGAAATTTTTATGAATGATTTTTTTTTTCTTCTAGGTTATATGGAAGAAGTTTTCCAATTTTATTGGGGCCCTTTTATATGAACGCTTTTAAAGTAGGAGAATTTTGTATAGATGAAGAATTTATATTTAGCGCAAAGGGCATTTTCAAAATATAACAATCAAAATTATTCCAAAATAAACGAAATAAGTTATATCGACAAAAATATTCTAAAAATGGAAATAAACACTAGTTTCAAGTTTCAAATTTCAAACACATAAACTTTCATATAATAAGAGGAATGAATTTGATGAATTAAGAAATATTTTATAAAAAAAATATCTGAAATTTGACCAGAAATTTATCCAAATTATTTTCCTTAAAAGAAATTGACTTCATCTGAATTTCAATATTGAAAAAAAAACCAAAGAGACGTCAAAAAAATTAAAAAGGTAAATTACTTTCATTCTACAATAAACACAAAGGATAAAAAGCTTAATCAAAATTTCACTACCTTTCTCTTTCAACCTCGTTGACATTTGATCCTCGGAGTAAGAATCTGATTGATCGGAGCAGGGATCTGAATTTTTTGCAACACTCGCCGAAATGGACGAGGTGATGACAGCGGCGGACGCGGGTGGCAGAAATAGGGCGTTGTACGGATCTCCTCCGTCGCAAAATCTGTTTCATCACAATCTCCCAATCTTCTCCGCTTTTCTTGCATTCGCGCTTGCTCAGTTCCTCAAAGTTTTCACCAATTGGTCCGTTCTAATCTTTTTCTCAGACTGCTCCGATCAGAGCTCATTGGAATTTTGTTTTGTTTTGCTCCAATTTAACGAATTTCTTACTTTTAGGTTTTCACATTCAATGAATTGTTTAGAATTTGTAAACTTTTTGTTACCCTCTTTGTGCTTTCTCCTTAGCTCATGATTTTGTTTCAGAACTTGAATGTTGGCATTTGTTAAGATACTTAGATAGTTATAGAGCTAGAATGAATCTTAGATGGATTGAATAACATGTAATTCAGAGAGTGAAATTCTCTGTAGTTTGTTTGATAATGTAATGTTAGATGTTCTTCAGGTATAAAGAAAAGAGATGGGACTCTAAAAAGATGATTAGTTCTGGTGGAATGCCTTCTTCTCATTCCGCTACTGTCACTGCTTTAGCTGTTGCTATTGGCCTTGAAGAAGGAGCTGGAGCTCCCGCTTTCGCTATCGCTGTTGTCTTAGCTTGCGTTGTGAGTTTTCTTCTCAATCTTGTTTCCACTTCAAAATGTCTTCTTACATTACCTCCTTGTGCCATTCCTTTTTGAACCTCTTACTGTACTTAAGTTTACATGTATTGAATACACAAAAGTAAGAGCCTTTATTTAGTTAGCGTAGAAAAGAGATTTTCTTTTCAACTAGCAATTCAGTTTTTTCCTCAAACTTTTCTTTGTGAAGAGCCTCTTTGATTCCATATTAAAACCAAACCATCTTACCTCTGTCTTTGCAGGTAATGTATGATGCCTCTGGAGTCAGGCTTCATGCTGGTCGTCAAGCTGAGGTAAAGCCATAGAATAATTTTATTAATCTCTGTAGCAGGATTGTTGTTTCCTGCTTTTCATACCCACAGGCTCTTTTTCGAATGAATGAAAATTATCAGCTGCTGAATCAAATTGTTTGTGAGTTTCCTCCGGAGCATCCATTATCCACAGTTAGACCCTTGCGTGAACTGCTCGGCCACACTCCTATCCAGGTTTGCTCAACTTAGCTGTGCCTTTTTTTCTTATACGTTCAAGTATTAAACATTTCAAGTCCATGTCTATCAAAAGTTCTGGTATTGATAGAAAAGGTCAAGCTTTTGATCTTAGTGAAACGTCTTGAGTCAGCCTTAATGACTTGTGTCATAGCAATGTTAGAATTAGTTTTTGGATTTCATAAAGCTAGAACATTACAATTTAAGTCCCCATATACACTCACAATGTATCAACCAGACTTGTGTTGTCGATTCTATTGCTAAGTTATGAGGTTGAAATACAGGTTGTAGCGGGCGGAATTTTAGGATGCGTGGTAGCATATTTGATGAGGAGCACAAGCTGAGGGTAGATTCTTTTGAAATTCTTTTGAAATCATAGACCCTCTGAGACACTAAATAGATTCAGCGATGAAGCTGAGGGTCAGATTATTGGAGTAAATGGGAATTGTTAAATCGGTGTAATATAAAGATCATAGTTAGATCTGTCTTTTAAGTGAGCTTACTTGTCATTGTTTAAGCTATTATTTTTCCTCAACATTCTGTCTCTATGTATAATCTCTTTTTCCTATTCGTAATTATGATCACCATCATCCAAAACCATACATTATTGCCACTAGACCATAACAAGTTTTTTAAATGTTTCCCCAATATTCGAAAATCTAATGTTGGGTATTCTTTTTTAATGACTGTGTCATGGCAATGTAGAATCAGATTCCAATTCAGATTTATTTGTTTTCATGTTCTCCTTTTGCCTTTAGTGTCTACTGATTTAAAAACTCTCTTTTAGAGTGTCCAATAAAATAAATAAGCCAGTAAGGTGTCTCTGGTTGTTAAAAAGTTGCGATGATGTCACATTTGGATATAATGTACTAGAGTCGGCTTCTATATTAGGACCACTTATGCTTGAGGTTCACACTAGTCATTGTCTTGTTTTGAAAGCTATAACCTTAGAAAATGAAATCCCCATGTGTTCATATGTCGCATGTATGATGATGTATCCAAGTTGTTTCACAGAACAACGAATCCAAATTATTTTCAAGATCAGGACATAAGACTGCTTATAAGCTTTAGTATAATATTGTATCGCCTCAGAATTCAGAAATATTACATAAGCAGTAACTTGCATAAAAATACACATGTATATCTGTGTATACGTGTAAATGTGTGTAGCGTCGTAAAGTATTGTTCCAATTTCCACCGAAAGTGAGGAAATATGTAGAAGCAAGAATTTATTCACTCGAAATAAGATATGAAATAAAGTTATTCCAACAAAAGATTTTTTTTTATTAATCTCATCCTCTGTTTCAAGATTACAAAACCCTCTTAGAGAGCATCACTTTCAAACTAAACAGACAAAAAAATGGGATGTTTCGGACCATCAAAGACTTCAAGAACAAGAAAACACGAACATGACACGATAACTCGACAAAACCCATCTCCTCCTCAACCTCAAACTCTAAGAACCGAAGAAGTTATTCTACAGATTCCAAGATGTAGAGTCCATCTCATCGACGAATCTGAAGCCGTGGAGCTCGCCTCCGGCGATTTCAAGCTCGTTAAGGTCTCAGACAACGGTGTGACTCTTGCTATGGTTGTGAGAATTGGACATGACCTTCAGTGGCCAGTGATTAGAGACGAGCCGGTAGTGAAACTCGACGCACGTGATTACCTCTTCACGCTTCCGGTGAAAGACGGTGATCCACTTAGCTACGGTGTCACTTTCTCCGGTGATGACAGGGACGTAGCTCTCGTGAATAGTCTGAAGTTGCTGGACCAGTTCTTGACTGAGAATTCTTGTTTCTCATGTACGGCTTCGAGTAAAGTTAACAATGGAATCGACTGGAAAGAGTTTGCGCCGAGGATTGAAGATTACAACAACGTTGTTGCTAAGGCTATAGCTGGAGGAACAGGGCATATCATTAGAGGAATCTTTAGTCTCAGTAATGCTTACACTAATCAGGTTAAAAACACACTCTCATATCATATATTAAAAGCTCTAGCTCTTGATATATATAATATGAAATAAGAGTTTTATGATAGAACAGGTTCACAAGGGAGGTGAAATAATGATTACAAAGGCCGAGGAGAATCAGAGCAAAGGAGGTTACAACAATGGAAACTCAAGTAGTAGCGATCAGAAGAAAAATGGAATCAACACAAACCTTCAACGGTATTTCACTTCTTGAACCGAGACAGAAAACAAAAAATCATATTCTTGAAAATATAACACTGCTATAATCTTCATTTTGTATTTGGCTTTTACGTTTACAAATTAGAAAATAATTTTTGACTGTGGATTCATTTGGAAAAATACATTTCAAAATGTAAAAGCAAACAGAGAATTTAGATATAGATATTTGGTTCTTGATTCTTGATATTGTTGATATATATAGAGTAAGGAAGCTGTCAAAGGCGACTGAGAAGCTGAGCAAGACGATGTTGAATGGTGCGGGGGTTGTGAGCGGCTCAGTGATGGTCCCTATGGTGAAGTCGAAACCAGGGATGGCTTTCTTCTCCATGGTTCCAGGGGAGGTCCTCTTGGCTTCACTTGATGCCCTTAGTAAGATATAATAAATGAAATAAAATGTATTTTTATGGGATGAGAAAAAACTTAATGAGATGTAATGTTTGGTTTGATCCAATCCAACACAGATAAAATACTAGATGCAGCTGAAGCCGCAGAGAGACAAACTCTCTCTGCGACATCCAGGGCTGCTACTAGAATAGTCAGTGAGAGGTAAATATATATCACCTTATCATTTTTAGATTTTGAGATTCATTCATTCATGTTAATTGTGAACATATATATATATATATATACACTTTTTAAGGTGATAATAAACTGATTTGGCAAAGCAGGTTTGGAGAGAACGCAGGAGAGGCGACGGGAGATGTTCTAGCAACAGCGGGCCATGCGGCTGGAACTGCCTGGAATGTTTTGAAGATCCGCAAGACTTTCTATCCTTCATCTTCTCTCACGTCCGGGATCGTCAAAAATGCTCCAAGAAAGTGATTTACTATTTCAGTTCCTATCAACTTATGATCGGTGAAAGAACCCAAAACCAAAACTAAGTTATGTTTTATATTTGGATTCTCTACATAATTAGAGACTCAGCAGCTATTGTTTGTATTGTACTAAGAAGGAACCCAAAATGCATAAGCTTTGTGATTGTCAAGAATATGCTCTTTATTCGATATAAAACTCTAGGGCCGGCCCCGTGTATGCGAATCCAAAGCAATGTCATATTTAGTAGGAATTGTAGAGCATTCATTAGCTAGCTCCATGAGATTGAGAATTCATCGTGGACATATAGAGACGGTAACATCGTGGACATATGGAGCCGGTGTACACAGTTACACACACACAATGGAATTCAATAACATCGTGGACATAGCTTAGTCTAAATTATGTGTGATTATATAAAAATATCCTTACCCAATTATTAACCATTCTTTAGTATCTACGTTAATATCGTGCATGTAGGTTAAAAGACTGGACATATATTAGGTGGGCATTTCTTTTGTATCGGCATTTAACTGCAGAGTCACTAATTAGGATTCGGGTCAGCTTATTCTTAGAGGTCCAAAAATACTTGTAGAGGATACCGCACTCAAAATTTAGATCTATCCAATTAAAAACCACTAGTTATTTTCCCCCAATTACTGGAAAAAAAAATCTCCTTATCAATCTATCAATTAGCAAAAAGATTGTGAGAGTGAATGTGATGTTGATACATAAGGCATTATTTTAAAACTTATTTCTCAAAAGAAGGAGAATGATCACTATTCACTAGGATAATTCTTTAACATCAACAATTGGTGATCATGTCATGTACTTGAGTTGCTGATAATTGTTTCCTAGCGAGATTATGGCTGCAAATGGTTGACTTAAATTAACAAATTGAAAGAGTTGAATGAACATTCATTTAATAGTTTACCATTTGAGATGAATGAGTTGAATGATTTTCAATTCAATATTTCCCAATCATTCATCTTAAGACAATCATTTGTATCCTATGTTCATTTAGGTTTCCGTCTTGATGATTTTGTTTTCTTGGGTGCAACTTATTTCAAATAAATCCTTCTTTTTTAGTAGATTACACTATTTAAGAGGTAAAAAGTTGGGGTTGGGCCTAACATGAAATGCGGATTAAAAAAAAGGAAATTAGACAATATATAAGTAGAATAATAATATGATTATCATGTTGTTGTTTTTCTTATATTTGAATTTCTTACATTTTTCTCTAAATTTTTCTTTTTTTGATTACATATTGTTTGTCATTATGTTTTTCTAACTGCACAAAAGTTGTAAATAAATTTCGAAGAAGCTCTAGAAGATGCTAAGAGTGATATTGTTTGACAAAAATAGAGATCAAGGATTTAAAAGAAAAATGTAGAGATAGGAAAATTTGGAGAAAATATTTGAAATCCAAGAACAAAAGCTTGGTTCGGTGGAAACGTATATAACGTTTATGGAAACAATTGTAAAATTGTATGTCTTTTTATATAAAGACATCTTCAAGAAATTAAAACAATTATGTCTCAAATTTGTTTTCAAGTTCTTGAGTGTATATAGAATCCATTAAGGTTATGGAAAACATATTTTAATATATTTATGAGGTTTTCTTCCATTACGATAGAAGCTAATGAAGAAACAAAATCATACCTTCACAGTG
Organism: Cardamine occulta; assembly: GCA_028015245.1. Taxonomy (NCBI): domain Eukaryota; kingdom Viridiplantae; phylum Streptophyta; class Magnoliopsida; order Brassicales; family Brassicaceae; genus Cardamine; species Cardamine occulta. The sequence continues at coordinate 5,770,473 of CM051373.1, forward strand.
AAATCATTAGCTAACGGTTATGGTTTATCTTCGTTTGAATGAAAATTTTGATATGGTGACTGGGATTTTTGGGGTTGGCGGATATGCATTGGAATAAGATTATCTCATTTTTTGGCGCTGAAACACATCCTCGCCAAAACTACTATTCAGACGGTAACAGTCTATCAAGGTTCAAGCAAGGTTCAAGCAGAATCTCCACTGATTTGTACTTAGCTTAATTAGTATGTTGACAAATATTTTCGTCTAGTTTTCAAATAATGTTATTTTCTAAATTCTCATCTTTGTAGATTGCAAAACGATGGAAAATTTCAAACCTCTTATAATCTGACATTGAAATCCAATATTTCTTAGGTTATAAAAATCGATGGTTATAGTCAGGGTCGGATCTAAGATTTAGAGGGGTTCTAAGAAAAAATAGAAATTAGGGGTTCCTTTCAAAAGTTGCAAAAATTGGAATATATTTCTATAATAAAATTGTCTTAGGAAATTGGGGATCTTAAACCAATGTTTCATCGGACTTAGCAGAGAACCGATCATGGTTATAGTTCATATGACTTATAGTGCATGTAACTAAAAAGAAGAATAAAATCAATACAAATCTTCAAAGGTATTCACATTTTGTTGTTCTTTAATGTCGAAAACCCGTAAAACTATATTTTACTATATATCAAACAATAAAATCTCCGGTTCTTGTCTCCTTTAAATGAACCAAATCATGGTTCTTTATTTTTGTTGGATGTAACATAAACATAGAAGCTGTGGAAGGCGAGCGAGACCATAGGAGCCACGGAGCTAGACGTTGAAGAATTGGTGAGCGGTTCGATGATAGCGCCAATGGTTAAGTCGAAGTTAGGGAAGGCGCTGCTATCAACTGCTCCAGGAGAGGTTCTCTTGGCTTCACTTGATTCTTTTAGTAAGTTACATAGACTAATTTCCACTCGCTACTCATCTTCAATAATTTTGAAAGTTCTTGGGGTCAAAATTATAAGAAATAAAACAGGTTTCATGTTTAATGTGACTCCAATAGACAAAATACTTGGAGCTGATGAAGCTGCAGAGACACAAACTCACGCTGCCACATCCATGGCTGCTACTAAACTTGTTAGTAAGAGGTATATTTCAGTTACAAGTTACATGATCATTGATTTGTTTTGTGGATACATTTTTGTGATTTGAAAGTAACATAACATTCACCGCGCTGCAGTTTTGGAGATAACGCCGTAAAAACTACCGGAAAGATACTAGAAACAACAAGCAGCTTGAGCCGAGCCGCTTGGAATATTCAAAAAGCTCTCCATCCATCTTTCTCCATCGCATCAGAAATTGTCAAACATGCTCCGAAACAGTAATATATGTATGTACTTAAAAGTTACCTTTTTTATATGTCGTATCAAAAATTATGTACATATGTCTTCTTGCTTTTGGCCTTGGCCTATGAGCAAAGATTTATTAAACAAGTGTGCAAGAAAATTACAAATGAACCGGAATCCAAATTTGGTATTTTGACTTTTGGTATTGCAAGAACCAAAGTCAACGTCTCGTAGAACTAACCAGCAAATACAGTAGTACAGTATCGACCATGTAGGATTTCCCGCTCTAGGGCATGTCTGATTCAATCTGAAACTGAAAAAACTCATGAATCACTCCAATCTTGCTACTCCAACGCTCTCCTTCACCGTAACCCTAATCCCCAAACACCCAATTCCAATTACCAACCGGAACTTTGCAAAACCTAGGCTTCTCTTCCCGCTCCGGCTTAATGAGACTCCGGCTTGTCTCGCCGGGAAAAGGGTTTTCCGGGTTAGAGCCAAAGTCGACGGAGACGAGAAAACCGGGAATTGGGTGAACCGGTTTCCAATTCCAGGACTTGGAGCTGAAAATGTCTTCAGATTGATTTCAAGCGCGACGGGAAGTCCCATTGGACAGTTCATATCGTCCCCTGTGACATTTCTCCATTCGGTTGATCCTAGGATCAAATTGGTAATTGAAATCTCGCTTCTTTCCAAATTTCTTACCGAATTTCGTGAAAAAGTTCTCAAGTCTTTTTAGTTAGAAACCAAACGGTGCACGATTTGTTTATTCTTAGCTCGTTGGTTAAAGTCGAATTTGATTAGTTTCTGGTGAAGAAATGCTTTTGTTGAATCTTCTTGCAGTTCATATAAGTTTTAGTTTTTGAGCTTTTATGAAGCTACTAGCTATGGATTTGTCTGACGTGTTCATATTTTAGATATTTGTGATTAAGAGTTCTTGTTTATCGGATCAGTGTTTGAGTCGAGGAACTCTGTAAACCTCTAAGAAAGACAGGTTTGTAATATATATAAAGCTTGATGTTTCCTTTGCTATTCTGAGTTTTTGTACTTGCATATGTGTAGGTATGGCTATTAACTCTAGTAGTTCTTCCAGCAAGAGCAAATATAGTTGTGCGTTTGGGACTTGTTGTATGTACAGCTCTTTTGTCAATCTTTGTTCTCCCAAGACAAGTGTGGATGGTGACTTCTTTTTCTTTGTCACAACTCGGTTTCTACATGATATAGTTGTAAGATTCATTAGTCCAATAGCAACTGAGCTTCCTAACTTTTTCATGTTAGGATCAATTGGGAAGAGTGTCACTCCTTTCGGGTATCCTATTCATAACATTGGGGCTAGGTTCAGATGGTGCACCCCCAATGCTTCAATCAAGAACCCCACCATCTACAATCACAAGCTTGCCTAATCTTCCCATGTCTTTGAGCGGTTATTCGTACATGTTACTGAAGCTAGGACCTTTGCAATTCACAAGGAAAGGTTTATCTGTTGGAAGCACAGCTGCATGCTTAACCTTTATTGTAAGTTGGTTTGCTACTTCTACGGTTTCCCCTTTCTTAGATCACTTAACGGAACATCTGTTTATTTTGTCACAGATCTTCCAAAGTGCTAGCATTTGCCTTGCAACCACAACACCAGAGCAACTTGCACTAGCTCTACGTTGGTTCTTGTTCCCGTTGACATATATTGGTGTTCCGGTTGGTGAAATTATCCTCACACTCCTACTTTCACTGAGATTCATTAATTTGGTTTTCGATGAGGTGAAGACTTTACACATTTTTTCGTTATATTCACATCTCCTGGCTTCGCATAATGGTACGTTGTGCACATGTTTACATTGTAGGTCCGAAGTGTTGCACTGGGAATTGTATCCCGAAGAGTAAACTGGCAGCAGCTTACTGTTCTTGAGACACTTGATAGTAAGAATCTAAGTTTCTTCTCTCTTTCTCTGTAACTATAGCTGGTTTTATCAGTCTTTCCAGAACTCATCTTAGAAGTGATTGCTTTTGTAGTTTTCGCTTCATTCGTACGCCGCATCTTCAAGAATATATTTCGCCATGCCGAGCAAATATCACAGGTCAAATAGATTTTAGTTACTGAGAGAAGCTCTTCCATTATTTGAAAATTTCATTGTATTTTCTATGTATGTGCAGGCCATGATTGTTAGAGGCTTCAGAGGTGAAAGCAGTAGCCACAAGATCTACTTCTTCTCGGGCTCATCAAATAAGTTCGCAGATTTTGCATCAGTCTTGTGTTTAATCGGTGTAATCTCAACCGCGTTCTTGTCTGAGTACTTTCTTGTCTAATGTTATTACTGATTGCTTCAATCTAATCTTCTTTTACACATTAAGCAACTATAACACTTTCTTTATATCTTGAGACAAAGAGCAACAGAAACATGCTAATTAGGTAACTGGAAACGGCAAAGAGGACATGTATTGACTCATCCATAGTCAGGCCAAGCTCTCTCAATGCCTCTTTGATGTTTTCCACCCATTGTGACACCGACTGTCGGTGCACGTTTCCTTCAACCCGAGTCTTGATCAGTTCAGAGATCTTAAGATCGATCTTGCCATTAAACTCGTCGTCTCTGTGTTCTTTAAGCATCGTCTCGCATTCCACAATCGATATCATGATTTGCTTCGTGACGTGAGCTCTCAAAGGCACCCATCTTTTTCTATAACGTGACCACTTTTTCTTGTTCTTCATAAGGTAAATAATAAACATCTTGATAACACTATCTTTCTCCGAGGATCTCAAGCCAACCAAGGGCGTCATCTTCTTCAATCTCACTCGATAAAATCTCGTTAACCATCGTGTGATTTGATATATAGTCTGCGCGATCAGAAGAGACAAAGGCAGGCGGAAACAGTCTCTCCTCTTTGTCTAGAAAAGAACGGGTCAATGTCTTCCCAAGCCACTCGTGCTTGCTTCTGTAAACAATATCAATCTTGAACTCTACTAACAACTCAGCCTCTGCCTCCGAGAAATCAAACTCGAATTTAACCGATGATGATGAAGAATTTTGAACCATTAAACCGTAGTCGTAGCTTAGCCATAGACCATCTTGTCCATAACTTGGGAGTCAAAGCTCTCTCCTTAGGGATTGTATAACAATAGGTATGATCAACTTTGCCACAGAGTTCACAGAATTTCCCTAAAGTCTTATATTTGAATTGAACATAGTGAGGCCTACGTTGTCCTCTTAAGAAAAAAACCCAGCTTTCAATGGTTGTCTTAGATCTACTTCGAGCCTAACCCAAAAAGCTTTTTTAGACTCATCAATTTCACTACAAATCAGTGGCTTCTCGCTCAATTTCTTCGCTATCTTCTTCTCATAATCGTCAAGTGTGTAGTAATATAAGGGCAACCCCTCTGCCTTGACCCAGAAGCAAGCCACCGAGAACTCATCAATGTCGGAGGTATCTAATGGATATTGCTTGAGTACCAAGATAACTCCATCAACGTTCCAAGGTCCTCCTAAAACTTTCTTAGCGTCTTCTTCTTTCTTGAAATCAAATAAGATTAGATCTTCATTATTGCTGCAGTGAGGTATCAGCCCTTTTGATGGACGGTAGAGGGAGGCTAGAGAAGAATTTTCCGGCGAGAGAAAGCATAAGATCTAGTAGACACTATCGATCGATGAGAATATCAAACTTTTGTGTCTCGTTAGATTCTACTATGATTACCAAGATAAGCCCTAGTTAATGAGGAATTTGATTTGACTTTGATGTGTGAGACGCGGAACATTTTATATTAGGTTTTGTAAATTGTAATAGTTTTATTAGGTTTTAAGATCGAAAATAAGATTTAGTTGTTGACTTTGGTAATGTCTTCAAGAACCCTGGTTTCACCCTATTTCCTTCTCCTTTTTTTTTCTCTCGGTTTCTCCTTTAATTCAATAAATTTACATTGTGAACAATATGAAAATTTGGTGATTAATGTAAAAAAAATCAAAATAAAACCATTTTATTTCTCCGTTACCATGTCGGTAAACATAAGATCCTGCTCGAGAAACTAATCTTGCAATAGTTTTAAAATTGGGCTTATTAGGTAGATAACCAAACGCATAACTAAAATTGGCAAAAAAACGTGTGATGGTAATTTTATAAATAAGTGATGCATTTAAGTTGGTATTTTAAAATTCATAGCACCAGATGTAACATATGTACATGAAGAAATTTGAAAATCAGCCACTTGTTTCCATACTAGTAGGGCTTTCTTAAACCAAAAAACATTATCCATTTTTAGTCAAAGCTTCAAGAAAAAATGTCAGGTCATAGACTCATAGTTCTCGTATTAAAACATTGCAATATAGACTGTATAGTCCAATTATTTGTTTAATCCATTTTAGTTGAGTACAAATATTAAATTTGAGGTCTTTGGGAAAATCCAATTTGAAAAAAAAAAAACGAAAAACGGACACAGAAACAAAACTAAATTAAACAACAGCAAAAAAAAATAGAAAAATACGTCGAGGTTACGAGGAAACGAAGGTCTGACAGAGAAGCGATTTTTCCTTCTTCCGACCATATTTGTCATCTCTTTTTTTTTGTTCTCATATTTATTCCAAATTCCATTAACGATACAAAAACTCACGAATTCAGATTTTTTCGTAGATTTTAACTATATTCAAAAACTCGAGCAGGAACCGAAGAAAAGGACCATTTTACCCTTTTCTTCTTCCTTCTCCTTCCCATCACGATTTTTTTTTTTTTTTTTTAAGCCGCCGAAGGAAACTCCTCCGGCGCCATTTTCTTCTTCGTTTTAGGCTTTTTGTTTTTCTAAAGATGGGAACTGAAATTCTCCGGCCTCAAAATTGTTTGGTTGACCGGATAAGAGATTCTCCGGCTGCTATATATCATCCCCGGAAGAATCATTTTCACCGGAGACCACCTCTACGACCTGATCACAGGAGACGTTTGGGCTCCGATGAGTTTAGAACGATGACGAAGGACTCCTTTCGGAGAAGAGGAGAGTCTTTTGATTCAATTTCAAACATTAAGTTTCGAAAAACTTCTGCAAAGAATGCACCGGAGGTCTCCGCCGATGGTAATTATGCCGGATCATCGATTTTCGTTGTTTCTCCGGCGCCGAGCTTGTTACCTTTGCCGTCGTTCTCGAGGAGGAATGCCAATAGCCAGGTTCTTGTTGTTTCCGTGGATGACTCTGCGTCTCAAGATCTCCGGCGACTTCTCCGGCTGGAATTTTGAAGAATCGATATTAAAAGTCTCCGTTACCTTATATTGAACCGTTAAATAGGGTTGAAGAATCGATTTTGAAGAATCGATATTACCTTCCCTTGAATATATTTGTTAGTTGAGGATATGAAATGATCATATTAAAAGTACGGGGTCAGATTTAGAAACAAATGTTAAATATTAGCTGACTTTTTCAGGTCTTCGTGTAATGTGGAGGTTTAAGTATAAAATTCTTTTGAGGGTCCAAATGTCAATTAATTAAAAAAGATATGGGCTAAATAATTCGTTTGGGGCCCAAATAATATATTTAATTTAAGGTGTACCCAAACTAAAGATTTTGAGTACGTTTATGCCTTTATGGCGTTTTTGTGCATAGAATAGAAGCAGTCTTGACATCGTCTGTTTTGAATGGTATGATTTGGGAAATTTAGGATATGCAAGCGTTATATAAATGATATTAGCAAAATGTTGTGAGAAAATCATGTATAGTCGACTGATGAAATTTGATGGTGATTTGAAATCATCATCTTCATTCTCATTTCTCTTAATTCCATCAACTTCGAATACGGTGCTGTCAAAAGAAAGATCTTAAACTCAAGTAGTTTTGAAATTAATCTCCTCCAACTTATTATGATTAAGACCATCTTTGTCAAATCACTAAATTAGTTTTTGAGTGTTTAGATTAGAAAATACCTAAAAACCTCTAGATTTCTACTTATTTAAAATGTTCTTTTATAATTGAAGTGAAAGTTTTCTAAAACAATTCTTCAGTTTCATAAGCCTTCCACATTTACATTCTCATATGTGGCTATATCATTAAAAAAAAATTGAGTAGATGCCATTGTGTTCTCCCGCATTATGTCTCCAAATCAATAATAGTTTTCTTATCATTTTTTTATATATTTTAAATCATATCGGATAAACCTATAATATTAATTTTGACTTCTTTAAAAGCTAGTGGAAATGTAGCAAAGTTGAAAGTATAATACCAACGATAAGTTAATTTAGTGGTTAAATCTCTTGGTTATCGAAAACGTATGGATCTTGAAGGTCCATATTCAGTTCACGTTGGGAGGGGTATGCTTTTCAAAAAGAATTTAAATTATTTGGTTTAAGTCTTGCATTGAGGTAGAAACAGAGTCATTAGTGTTGATTTGCAAGGCATCTTTTAGTTTGAAAGTACTTTGGAGTTTTGAATTAATCAAATACCATTCCGATCACTTTTGTTCATGCTCCAAAGCAACAGAAAGCATATTTTGTGGTGGTATATGGTTCATTTGTTCAACGGCACATACGTCAATATATTGACATGTTATATAATTTTAAAATGATGTTTTTCATTTGCTTCTACGAGAAAAGTTAGTACTGTATGAGGAGAGATATTTTCTACGGTTTAATTCATAAAAAGCATGCATGTCAGAAATATCTTTGTGCGAACAAGATTGTCAGTCACATCAAAGGATAGATGTCTTTGATGCAAAAACTGCCAAATTTTCAAACAAATGTCATATATGAATGACCTTGTAGATTAAAAGTTAACTCTTTCTATATGGGATGATTATTTAAACGGGTATTGAATGACTTAATTTTTGCATAGTGCCTATAGCGTCTTAACTTATGCATATTTCATGGATTAATCATTGAAAACAGTTTTATAGGATTGCAAAGCCGTATTAAGGTTTTTAATAAACAGAGAAGAAAACAAAGAAACGGGATTTTGTTTTCTCATGAAATTGTATATATTATTACGCTATAACTAGGTAGATAGTTCAGCGATATGACATTCATTCAATATTTTATGACACATTACTATAGTGACATGATATAACAGAAATTGTTTTTTTTTTTTTCTAATTTTCTTGATAAAGTATTGTGAAAACAGATAAGTCAGAGTAGGTCAACTTGAATAAGTGTGAATCAAGCGAATCTAGCGGTCTAAATGCGGATATGACTATTCAAAATGTGTTTGAATGATGGAAGCGGATTAATAGTGTGGATCATTTATATAATTAAAAGATTAATTTTAAATAAATTATTTAATAAATACTATACATATTACAATAGATTATATTAAATTAAAATCAGGTTTATTAGTTTAGCATTTTTTTGTTTCTAACAAATATTTTTTTTCATTTTAGTGCAAATATTTTTATATTATATTTTTAGTTAATATTATTTAGTGTTATAGATACAATAAAATATCAAAAAATAATAATAAGTACAATTACAAAAAAGAATTGTATTCTAAATCATTGCATAACTTTCCTTATATATATACATATAACTATTTTAGTATCTAAAATAATTACATGAATAAAGCTTTTGACAAAAGATAATAGTTATATGAATTTTCATTACGGGTAAGACTAATACTTTTTAAGCTTTGGAATAATTAAAACAATCTAAAACCCCTAAAAAACAATTATGTGAATTAAAGAAAAATAAAATTGAAAAACAAAAGAAACATGATACGTTGGTAATGTTGAATAATTACTGTAATTGGCAAGATCCTGATTTTTGTTCTTACATTTGAACTGCATGCAGTACGTTTAATATTTTATTAATTTAATATATGAACTGATCTTCAATGAAATAAAACAGTTGAATGGTAAAGATTTATGTAAGAATTTTCTCCCTGTTTCAACATCTCGACAAAACATTACGTATGTAAATATTTCACGTGTTCTCCATCAACAAAAAAAAATAAAATTTTGAATTCTCGTGAGTTATCGGTAGTAACATGTAACTTTTAAAAATGTATTATTCTTGAAATCGATTGTGACATATAAATAAAATTTGCCAACTTATTAGAATTATTTGCACCACACATTTTACCTACCACTTAGCCACCTACCGCATCCCCTATATCCCTCTGACTCTCTCTCTCATTAAAACTTCGATTTGGATTTTGGACTATTGGTAGTGTAATTGTGGCAATAGTTCAAAATATACCGCTTAATTGGTAGTGTAATTGTGGCAATAGTTCAAAACATACCGCAATGGTACAAAATGCTCCACGACTCTTAAGCTATAATCATCTGGTTAGGTTAACGAAGACACTTATTTTGTTGTTTCGTTTGTAACCAACGAGCAATGTACGTTAATGCATTAAATGTAGTGCACATTTCGATAGATAATATGGCTGGCTATGATTAGTGATAGTTGACTAAAACAGAAGTAAATATACTCACTTTTTTTTATTTATTAATATTTCACTTATTTATTAATAGGGAATTATACTCACTTATTTATTAATAGGGAAATTATACGATAAAAGACTTCAGAATTAAGAGCTCTATCTTCTCTTATCTTTCCACAATGAAAGCTAGCCATTGGTGGATATGAAATCAATTCTGCAAGTTTCCAAAAGCACTTTATTTTAATTAGAGCTCAGGTTCTAGGTTAGCTGGAGTGTCACCAGTCAGGCAGTTAACACTTACCAACCACCAATCAAATGAGATATGAGGAGTGTGCAGTATATTTAAGCATCCAACATTTTTATTTTATACTCCGCCCTCTACAAAAGAAATTTTACATGTTGGATAATAATCTTCATTTGGTTTGTCAAACTTAACAATCTAAAATACAACTAATTAAATAAATAAATTTCTAATTACACAAGACTGCTGTCTTTATATTCAAAATAACTAACATATGTAACCAGGTAAAATTGACACTTTTAACACTATGAAGGTGTTATGAGACACGTATCAATTTCGGTCGGTAGGTGGTGTTAAATGTCGAAAGATCGAGACGATAAGGACGCTTTTAGTTATCTGAGATTTTGAGGTCCGAAGTTGTATAATTCGGAAGTAACAAATTAATTGAAATACTATGGAATAAGCAAAACCCTATATTTGTTTCTTTTCGCTTTATCAGTGTATGCAATCACTTTTATATTTAAAAATTTATGGCAGTCTTCAATCCGATTATTCAACAATAAAATAATATCATTTGAAAAGTAAGCTCTCAAGGCATAAATTTGCTTACTAGATATTTGTTGTCAGCTAATTAATTGGATATTAGTGCCGACTATTATATATTAAACACTAAACTTTGGCTTTCTTTCTCTTACTTTTTGCAACATACTTAAACTTCATCTATTTGCATGGTACAGATTATACCACATCAATACATCGTATCTAATCTAACAAAAGTCGCACATAATCATATAATATAAATTTCCCGTCATTACAACATCAAACAGTATTATTGAATGCATTATCTGACATTCTTCCAGAAGGATAATGACACTCCCTAGACCCATACCAAATAAAACAACACACCAAACGAAATGGAGAATGCATACAAACATAATAATAATAATGTTAATGACTTGTTGGAAAGTTTGTGATTGATTCAGTCAAGACATGATTATGACTTGCGTTTTGTTTAGCCACAGGTTTAGCACCCAACTTCTCCACAAACTCATCAAGATTCCGATCAGACGAGCCACCGTGAGCAACTGCCGCCTCCGCCTCTTCCTTCCACTTCAAAGCGTTCTTCTTCAACTCCATAGCTTTCTCACCTTTCGTAACCTCTCTCAGCTTCTCCGCCACTTCCTCCCTCGGCACCACCCTGTCCTCCGCCTCTCCACGGCTGAGTCTTACCCCAGTCTTCAAAACCTCGGCCATGTAAACCGCGTCGGTCACTTGATCTCCCCACTGAGGAAAACAAACTGTCGGGACTCCGGAAGACACAGCTTCCATCGTCGAGTTCCAACCACAATGAGTCACGAAACAAACCACCGAAGGATGAGCCAACACTTTCTCTTGCGAACACCATTCAACTATCTTCCCTTTCGCTTTGACTTCTTCTGGCAAAACATGTCGCTTTTTGTTGAAACCTAACTCTTGTTGCCTAATCACCCACAAGAACGAAACGTCGGCGTTTAACACACCATAAGCAATCTCATCTATCTGTTCTTGTTTCACGTAAGCGACGGTTCCGAATGAGATGTAAACAACGGAGGAATCAGGCTGCGAATCTAACCACTCCATGCAATCATCTTTTGGCTCAGAGATGTTTCCTTTAGTGTCATCACAAGTTAACGTTTTAGCTAGTTTGTAAAGTGGTCCGAGTGGTCTAATAGCGCCAGGGGGAGAAAGATTTGACATGTGGTCGATGATGCCTTTCTCCAAGGAGTCGAAAGTGTCAATGAGTACAGAGAAAGTCTTGTGAAGCCGTTTGATCTGATCTAAGATCACTTCTCGCAAAGCTGTATAAGGAGTTGAAGGGTGAATGAAAGAAGGGATCTCATCTTGCTTCAACAGAGGCAAGCCAGGGATTTGAACATCAATCTCGGGTTCTGTTTCGGTCGGGAAATTAACTAGCTCGTGGTGGTAATAGTAATAAGCGGCTAAGCAAGCGCAAGATTGGACCCAGAGAACGGCACAAGGGATTTGAAGATCTTCCGCCACGTCACAAACCCAAGAAACGAAAGGGTTGTTGATGAGACACGTCACGGGCTGTTTCGTCACTTCCTCGTAACGTTTAACGAGGTTTTTGATTTCTCTTTTTCCGACGAGCTCGAGCTGTGGTCTGAGGAAGGTTATGTCGGCTCTACTAGCGTCGTCGTCTTCGGGGAGACCGTCGTCGAAGAAATCGAACCGGATATAGCCTTTACCGACCGGTTTGAGGATGCGGTCTTGGATCTTGTTGGTGATTTGCATCTTTTTCCCCCATGACTCAGTGGTAACGAAGGTGATGAGTAAACCCTTTGAAGCTAAGAGCTTGGCGAGACGAAGAAGTGGATTAACGTGGCCTTGTCCGGGGAAAGATACGAGCATCACATGAGGTGGTAGAGAAGAAGACTGTAGTTCCATCTTTAAGAAAATGGTTTTTTTTTGTTTGTGTTTTCTGTTTTTTTTTTATTAAACTGTTGCATGTTCGTAGACACGAGAGAGGTACGCTTAAATACAAGACAGGGATTTCAATTAAGGAGATTTCAATTTTTACTGTCATTTATTGGCCTCTGTATTATTATTATTATTGTTTTTTTAATTAACAACCGCTGTATTGTTTAATACTATATTTAATATTTATTCATTTCCTCTATTGACAATTTGGTAGCAGAAACAGTATTAATATCTGAATCTCACTAAATCCGTGAAAAATGACTTGGGTCAGTGGGTGACGTCGATATATAAATCGTCACTCGTTTGGTCCCCGGTTATTTACATTTTTAAAACCAAAGAATATGCCGTCAAATAAAATAAAAAGCCAAAGAATAGAGAAATATAACGTTCTCTATATTCCATATGGTTTTAAGGATATTATTTGATGAGTTATTCTTTTTTTCGACAGAGATGTCCTTTTTGTAAATTATATATGACCTCATTTATGTCCAAAAGATTTAAAGTTTCATCCTGGTAAGATCCTGAAAAACGCCGACAAAAAAAAAGATCCTGAAAAAAAAAAAATTAAAATATTAGATATCGTATTAAAAAATTCGCAATATTCAACGTGACGTTAGTTGCATAGCTCCAAATGGTAAAGACAAATGAATAAATAAATAGCACAAAGATAAACGAGGAGATTAATGGAATATAAAAATATAGAGATTTTTTCATTCCGTTCATTTTTGTAAAGTTTCATAGCGGAATGTTTTACTTTAAAACTACTCCTTTTCGGTGTTTTTAGAGGGGTGAATGAGAGTTTTGCGGGAATAGATCAAACTGAAATGGTAACAGACACTTATACAAGTGTCGAATATAATAAGATAAAACCAAGAGTAATTTTGAATATAATGAAATTAATACAATCGTTATTAAAAAAAAAAGAAATTTATACAAGCCGGGACGGTATTTAATACATTAATTCTTCGGAATAAAGACATTAATGAATTCTAAATTTGATGTGCTTAAGATTATTCGTAGTGGTTATGGGGAAAAGAGCTGGTAGATTTCGGAGGGTTTAATTCGATTTTGAATGACAAAATTACCCGAAGCATCTATTGATCATTTTCTTCGAAACATGAAAATGCAATTGCGGATCTTACTTGAGATAAAAATTTCACTTGTACTATATTATTTTTTGCTCCAAATTGAATGTATATACACTTGTACGAGACTCAAGATTCATGATGAAATATATGTTTTAGAGAAGAAATTATAAATTTGATTAAGATAGCAAATAGTTTTATTTTGGTATCATATAATGGCACTAATTTTTCAATGTCTACAAAGTTAAATGTTTTCAGTTAAAAATATATTTTCAGATTTGAGAAATAATCGTCAATAATGCATAATAAACGAATGACAATTCACCAAAAGATGGTACCGTGTTCAAATTTTAGCCTAGTATAGCAACAATCCAAATAATATCATACTTATAAGTTCTAAACCGGTGAAAGAAAAACTGAACCTAGTTGACTATTATGAGATATTTTTGGACGATGATATTCTGTTATTATCAAACAAGATATTAACGTGCCGAAAGAGTAAACGTCGAGGAGAGCCGGTTATGAAAGTTTTCAACTTTTTAACATCAAATTTTATATATAAATAAGCCTCTATTTTTGTAATACTAATTTTAGTATTAGTATGTAAAAGAACCCTAAATTTTATTTTAGTTTTGCTTAGAACCTGTCTTGACGCAAAATACCTCATCTTTTTGGTTTTTGTTGGTAGAAAAATCATGGAAAATCTGGGAGACTACAGACCTTTCTACTATCATTAATTCCACGAAATTAAAAAAGGTGACTTGTTATTGTTCCGTTGGTTAGCTAATAAGAGGCCTAATTTCATTTCCACCAAATTTGCTTGAAGTAGTTTCAATTCTACAACTATTACAAATCATAAAAGCTAATAATGAGTTTTGTTTTTACTCCGGTCCTCACGACAGCCTTTTTAATGTGACAGCCTTTTACAAGTTTTGAAGTGTAGCTCAAAGTTTCATTTTAAAAAAGAAATCCATCGTAAAACTAATTTCGCTCATACGTATTTAACTATAATGGAACACATTGTACATTGTACAAGTAAACGATGCGAGTGGATCTACTTGTTTAAAACCATTCACTCATGTCTTGTAGTCTTCCCACTCAAATTTAGATTCTCTTTTTGTTGTTCTTTTTCATTCCACAACACATGCCTCTGCTCGAATTAGCTCTATTTTAAAACCATTTGGTAGCATTTAATAAAACAGATAAAAGAGAGATTGGCAGCTCACAAACATTGAATTACATAAGATTAATAATCCGACAAGAGCCAAACTAACATCAGTCATTATTACAAATTGAATTATAATGTTTTACAAATTGAATTATTACATCAGTCATGTCTTCCAAGTTGCCACTTAAAATTTAAATTCTCTTTTTCACTCCACATCACATGTCTCTGGTCGATTTAAACAACTTGTTACCATAGCTCTGAACAATTGCTACATGTGATTCTCTCACATTGACACTTTAAATGCTAATTTTTATTTGTTGACAGGAAAAAAATTAGCCACATTAATTTTTTTTTATTGAAATGTAAAATTTATTATTCAATAAATTAACAGACTGTTAACAACTAACGATAAGCTAACTAATTAATATAAAGTGTAATATTTATAAAACAAATTTAAAGAAAAAGTTTGAGCAAAATGAAGAAAAACCGAGTTAGAAACAGAGCGCGGAAGAAAACAGAGCAAAAGTGAGCTTGGCACACCTAACAAATATTGAATTAAGTTAGATTCATAATTCGATAACAGCAAAACAAACATCAGTAAAATAAAGAAACATATATGTAAACTTCTTAATCTAAGTGGTTCTATGCTACCTCAAAAGATAAAAAAGGTGGTTCTATGCCTTTGGTCTTCAATCCTTTGTCGCTTATTTTCATATTTTTTTCTCATAAATTTAAATATTACTATGTCTCACTCGCTTTTAATTTGGATGTGCATTAAGATTATCATTTACTATTGTTCGGTTTATAACCATTTTTTTGCATCGAAAAGCGGCATCTCAATACAAAGTAATTAGTTTGCAATTTTGTAAGAAAATCTGGATTTTCAATAGAAATAAAAGTTTGTTAAAATTTAGATAGTGAAAACATTAGTTTTTATTTTTGAACAGCTGGATTTATATCACCAGCAGTTGTATAATATATCAAATAAGCTAAATAAAATTACATTCATATACATATGTTCCGGTCTAAAACCAAACTTTTTTTTGTTGGGTAATAATTAACTAATAAGTAATAACCAAACATTTTGTTCTACACTCTACATATTTTGGAATTAGGACTACCACATCCTTCAACGACCTATGACGATATGCGTGACATCAAATGGAATGGAACAATAAAATGACTTCTTCACACTTTATGCATCGTCTAAATGGCACACTCTAATACAAAAGAGAAATATAACGAATCTAATTCTTGAAGCCACATTTTCTAGTTGAAGCCGAAAATACTAAAAAGAGTAACAAAAAGCAAACCCCAAAAGCAACCAAAAAAAAACTAATGTTATTAAATCCCGCCCAACTTTTTTAAAGAGTATAAGCAACACCAAACCCGTTTTTACGTAGAAGCAATCTCTCTTCCTCATCCTATAAACACTCTACAAACAATACTTAATTTCATCACAACACTATAAACCGACAACTAAAAACCTAAGTAATTCTACCAGAAGTACAACAAACCAAAATGTCGAAAACGTTCAAAGCCATAAGAGACCGGACATATTCAGGCGTAGGAGACCTCATCAAGCTCCTCCCGACAGGAACTGTCTTCTTGTTCCAGTTCTTAAACCCTGTCTTAACCAACAACGGACATTGTCTCCTCATCAACAAATACTTAACCGGAGCTCTCATCGTTGTATGTGCCTTCTCTTGCTGCTTCACTTGCTTCACCGATAGTTACCGAACAAGAGACGGTAACGTTCACTATGGAGTCGCTACTGTGAAGGGTCTGTGGCCAGATTCGTCTTCGGTGGATTTGTCTTCGTATCGTCTTAAAGTTGGAGATTTCGTTCACGCTTTCTTCTCTCTTATCGTTTTCAGTGTTATTTCGTTGTTCGATGCAAATACTGTCAACTGTTTCTATCCTGGCTTTGGTTCCACTGGGAAGATCTTTCTTATGGTTTTGCCTCCGGTGATCGGAGTTATCTCCGGTGTTGTTTTCACGGTGTTTCCTAGTAGACGTCATGGAATTGGGAATCCTTCGGAGAACAATGAGGATGATGCTTCCGAGAGAGAGAAATGATGTATATGAATTCTAATATTTATATGCATAATTAAAATGAAGTGGCATGTGTTTTATTCGTGGAATGGCAAAAATTAAGGTTGTGTCATAATCATTGTAAATTTTATTTTGTGATTTGTATTATTTATGTTGGCGAGTGCTGATCATATGCTGCGTGTTTATTATACTAAGGATTTTTTTCCCAAATGTTTGTTTATAAACTCAAAGTAACATATGTTACAGTCTTAATCTTTTCTATCCTCTTAGACTATAGTGAACCAGCATTTTTTAAATCAAAAGATGTTTAGGAATTAAAAGACATAGATATGTACAGGTCTTTCTAAATATCCTTTTGTTTCGAAAGAAATTAGCTAGGAAAATAAATTGTGGATGTCAATAAGATATGTTCTTGATTTGCTTTAAATGATAATTTATAGTGTATAGTGTTAGTAGAAATAAGAAACAAGGGTATGTTCTTGATTTGCTTTAAATGTTAATTTATTCAATTTCTTATACTTAGTTTTAAGGATATGATTAAATTACTATTGAACATGAATGTCGTGAACTCAAAAGCTTTTTTTCTCTTTATTTTGTTCCGTTTCGTTCTTAGTATCAATAATTACGTGACTATGTATTTTGAGAAAACAAAAGTTTTTGGGTCCTACGAATAAGGGCTTCAAAGTTATTAAGATTAGTTAGGGGTCAAAATATTGAATATACAAACGTCTTACGACTGCATCGCAATTTATCAGAAGTAACATTAGATGTTAGAACCTTGACAACTCTAAAACCCTAAACCCGCCGCCAAGAGCTAAATGAAGTAAACGGAGAAGAAGAAGAAGAAGCTGAGAACAATCAAAGCTTTTTGAGAATGGTGAAGGCTTACCTAAGGTACGAGGCAGCGTCCTCTTTCGGCGTGATTTCATCGCTTGATTCGAATATCGCTTACGACTCGACGGGTAAGCATGTGCTAGCTCCGGCGTTGGAGAAGGTCGGAATCTGGCACGTCCGGCAAGGTGTCTGCACTAAAACCCTAAGCCCTTCCTCCTCTCGCGGCGGACCATCTCTAGCTGTTACCTCTATCGCCTCCTCTGCTTCTAATTTGGTACTTTTGATTTATTTGATTACTTGAAATTTGTTAACTTTATGGTCTATTTGTTAGATGAATAGAGCTAGAAATGTTGTAAAATTTGAATTTGAGCTAAAATTACAGACTTATGGCAAGAAAGTAAATGTTTGATCAAAGCAGTTTGATTTAACGATGACATAAAGAAAGCAATTTGCTTATTTCATCGTGTTAAAGGATTAGCTTTGATTAAATTTCTGAAAAGCATTGAACATGACTATGTTCTTCATTGTCTTCTCCTGATATTAGTAATATTCACGGTGCTTAGAGTTAGCTGTTGTTTGATTCTTATGTAATGAACCAGATGGCAGTTGGATATGCAGATGGGAGTATTAGAATATGGGATTCCGAGAAAGGAACCTGTGAGAGTGTTTTGAATAGTCATAAAGGGGCTGTGACTGCTTTACGGTATAGCAAGACTGGATCGATGCTTGCATCGGGAAGTAAAGATAATGATGTTATCCTGTGGGATGTTGTTGCTGAAACAGGCCTTTTCCGTCTTCGTGGGCACCGTGATCAGGTTCTTTAATGTCTATCTTTATAGTTCTATCATGTACTGTTTGATTATTCATCCTGAATTATCTGCGGGCTTTCATTTTTGATTTTGACTGAAGCGATATGCATGTGTCTATTGCAGGTCACCGATCTTGTTTTCTTGGATTCTGGTAAGAAACTTGTTAGTTCATCTAAGGACAAGTTCTTGAGAGTCTGGGATCTTGAGACTCAACACTGTATGCAAATAATTAGTGGTCATCATAGTGAAGTCTGGTCTGTTGATGCTGATCCAGAAGAGAGATATGTTGTTACTGGTTCTGCTGATCCAGAACTTAGATTTTATGCTGTTAAGCAAGACTTGTCAGATTCAAATGCAAAGGAATCCAAGACCAACGAAGAGCATTCAACAGGGAACAAGTGGGAAATTTTAAAGCCGTTAGGGGAAATTCAGAGACAAACAAAGGAAAGAGTTGCAAGGGTTAGATACAATGTTTCAGGAAATCTACTGGCTTGTCAAATGGCAGGAAAAACAATTGAAATATTCCGGGTTTTGGATGAAGCTGAGGCAAAGCAGAAAGCAAAGCGTAGGCTTCGCAGGAAAGAGAAGAAGACTTCCAAAGTGGGAGATGAAGATCCAACAGCTAATGGTGAAGCAAGTGCTAAAATTGAACAAGCTGACGCTGTTTCTAGTATTACTGTTCCTGATGTTTTTAAGCTTTTACAAGTCATTAGAGCTGGCAGAAAAATCAGCTCTTTCTCTTTTTGTCCGATGGCTTCAAAAGATTCCCGAGGGACTTTGGCTCTGTCTTTGAACAATAACTCACTGGAATTCTACTCCCTTAAGAGCAGCGAAAACGAGAAAACTGTTGCCATTGAACACCAAGGACATCGCTCTGACGTGAGGAGTGTTGCCCTTAGTGAAGACAACACCCTTTTGATGTCAACTAGTCACAGTGAAGTGAAAATTTGGAATCCTAGTACGGGTTCCTGTCTCCGGACCATTGATTCAGGATATGGATTATGCAGTTTGATCGTTCCTCAAAATAAGTATGGTATTGTTGGAACCAAGAGCGGAGTACTTGAAATCATTGATATAGGAAGCGCTACCAAAGTGGAAGAAGTGGAGGCTCATGGTGGCACTATTTGGTCAATTGCCGCTATTCCAAACGATAATGGGTTTGTCACAGTCAGTGCAGATCATGAAGTCAAATTCTGGGAATACCAAGTCAAACAAAAATCTGGCCAAGTGAGATTCCTGACCTTATGATTCTTTGATACTCTCTATTTGAATAGGTCAATAATGCATTTTGTATTTTCTTTCACTACGTTGTTTGTCTTTCGTTCTTCAGTTTTGCTTCATTTAGTGCTTCTCTACTGTCCTTTCTTTTAATTTCCTGTTTAATGTGCCTTTGTCTTTTGGAATTGCTTTATCTTAATAAAGTTTTTGTGAGCTGATACATTGTTTATACACGTATTTGAGTAGTAATTTACTATGTGCTAATATGATTTTATTAATATATATCGTGTTTATAACCTGCAGGCGACCAAGCAACTCACTGTTTCAAATACTAGGTCCATGAAGATGAACGACGATGTACTTGCTGTTGCTATCAGCCCTGATGCTAAACATATTGCAGTTGCACTGCTTGATTCCACAGTGAAGGTAGGTTTATTTGTTTGTATTCTGTTTAAGGTCTACCTAAACGAGAAACCAATGATTTAAATCATGTCATCAAATGATACTTTAACCACATTCCTATCTCTCTTATAGCATTTTTTTTACTTATATAACACCAACTTGCTTACCTTATATTGGTTTTAGGTTTTCTACATGGATTCTCTAAAATTCTACCTCTCATTATATGGCCACAAGTTGCCTGTGATGTGCATTGACATCTCATCGGATGGAGAGTTGATTGTAACTGGTTCTCAGGACAAAAATTTGAAAATTTGGGGTTTGGATTTTGGTGATTGTCATAAGTCTATCTTTGCTCATGGTGACAGGTACCTCCAAAATTCTTACCATATTTCTCAAAATGGCATTAAATGTACTCAATGATGTGGACTATATTATATTTGTTTTGTCTGGTTTTACTTGGCTAGAAAATTGTTAAATCATTACCGTTGTTTTCTGTGTTTAAGACTCCTTGGAATCAGTAAATTTTTTGTGGTGCTTTAGTGACACATGACTTTGTTTTACAGTGTCATGGGTGTAAAGTTTGTTCGGAATACCCATTATCTATTCAGCATTGGGAAAGACCGCCTTGTGAAGTATTGGGATGCTGACAAATTCGAGCTGCTGTTAACACTTGAAGGACATCATGCAGAGATTTGGTGCCTTGCTGTCAGTAATCGTGGTGATTTTCTCGTAACAGGATCTCATGACCGCTCCATGCGTCGCTGGGATCGTTCTGAAGAACCTTTCTTCCTCGAGGTAATTCCCCACTGTTGGAGGTTACTCCATTAAATTTGCGTGCTGAAATCACGCAAGTTCAAGCATTAAACATAAAAAAATATAATTAACTCTTCTATTTTGGTTGTGAATGTAGATTTTGTGTCATATCTACATAAATCTGAAGTATATTTTAATGAGTTGCTTCTAGTTCTATGTGACTTTTGGCCCATATATTATAATTTTGCTGGAAATATTGCAGGAAGAGAAGGAAAAGAGGTTGGAAGAGCTTTTTGAGTCTGAGATTGATAATGCAGAAGAAAACAGGCATGGACCCATGGAGGAAATTCCAGAGGAAGGTGCTGCAGCATTAGCTGGCAAGAAAACGATACAAACTCTATCAGATACTGATTCAATTGTAGAAGCACTGGATGTAGCAGAAGATGAAAAGAATCGTTTTGCTGCGTATGAGGTGGGAATTGTGACTTTGTTTGTTTATTTATACATGACATCCCCCTAGTTGTTGCTTAAGCCTGTTGGAGCTCAGTTCTATTTCCAGATAGAGACTACGTTGCTTTGTTTTTTGCCATTTTGGAGTTGAATTTAGCATAAAATGGTTATGCCAAACATCTATGATTGCTACTTTGTTTCCTACTTGTTCTTTGCATCGTGATTTTTTTTCCCTTCTAATTTTCAGGAGGAGAAAACAAAGGGAAAAGTTCCTGAATACCTACCAAATGCTGTGATGCATGGGCTTTCTCCGTCCGAATATGTCCTCAAGGCCATCTCAAATGTGAAAACAAATGATCTTGAGCAGGCTTTACTGGTAGGTTGCTTTCTTTTATCAAACCATCGGTTTTACTGATTTACTTGGTTGCAACCAATTTGTAATGGATCCAAGGTTAATGTTAATCAATGGTCCTTGCCTCTTTCGGATTTTGTTGTAGGCTCTACCATTCTCAGATGCTTTGAAGCTTCTTTGCTACATGAAAGACTGGAGTTTAATTCCCGACAAGGTAATTATATATACTGCTTTTGTGTCCTAGGTTCTAGATTTCAGCTCTGAAGTGTCTATAGATGTAGGCTCATGTGTTAGAAAGTAGAATGTGCTCCATCTCAGTCATCAACTTCTTATGTTATGAAGAGTTAAATCAACAGAATATAGATCTCTGAGGTCTCGTCTTAGAATTTTTCACGATGTTTGATACCAAATCCTTGCAGGTAGAGATGGTTTGCAGGATCTCAACCATTCTATTACAGATACATCACAACCAGTTGGTAACAACACCGTCTGCCAGACCAGTCTTAACTGTTCTCAGGGATATTCTACACTCAAAAATCAAGGTAATTAATGTTTGTTGTAACCAGAGATTCATGATGACTTTAAAAAGAGTATGAGGTCTTTATGTTTCTGAATTGAATCTGTAACATATCAGGCATGCAAAGATACAATCGGTTTCAATTTGGCTGCCATGGATCATCTCAAGGTAAAGCTTTACACTTTGGATGATGTTTTAAAAGCATTTTTGTCTCATCTTTTGGGGGTATTAAGTGAAAAGATCTGGTTTTTTGCAGCAAATGATGGCATCAAGATCTGATGCTCCCTTCAAAGATGCAAAGGCGAAGCTAATGGAGATACGGTCACAGCAAGCGAAACGTATGGCATCACGAGCAGATACAAAGATGGAGAAAAAACGAAAGAAGAAGCAAAAGAAAACAGAGGAAGGACATGGCCATGCTTTGTTCTGAGGAGATGTAACTTTAAAGGATGGTTAATGTAATCCAATTTTGCGTGTATTTGTTTTTCATTATTAAGTTATTAATTACTTCATCTTTGGAAAATGGCTCGAATCATGTGACTGACTAATACGGAAATTCATATACCAAAAGGTTCCACAAAATGTTCAATTCTTAAAAGACTGATTAAACCAGTCTGGTTTAATTTAGCTCCATCATTTTCCGGTTAACGTTGAAAGGTCTTCTGCAAAATGCCAAACTAAATGGAAAAATACTTTTGGTACCAGGGTTGGTAATTTGTATGATAAAGTCAACTAACAGCTTTGTTTAAACAAAACTTCATTCATTAAATATGGTAATATCTCTCTACACATGCACAATCTAAACCCTTCATAGTAGTCTGGTTGTATAGAATATATGTATTTTTTGGCAGTTTTCTGTTTAACCTACTTGGGAGAATTTTCTGAAGATGGTTGATGAACAGGTAAGGTTTTGGTTCCTTTCTGTTTTTTTCTGGTAGCAGGTTTACATTGTTTGACATTTCAGAATGAGACGCTCAACAAAAATTGAGTTGATTTGGAGCAGTTGGCTCATAGCTTCTCTTCATATATACTTTTTAATCTCTTATCTCTTCATTCATCTGATCTTATAGTCTCATCGTCTCATGAAAAGTTCGTTTCTTTGTTAAGAAATCTCTAAAAAGTGTTAATCTTTTGTAGCTGGTTCCATTTTGAAGTAGAAAAACAGAGAGATTACATGCTAAGTGTGTTTAGAAGGAAGCTTCGTTGTCTTTTTTCAAGACTTGGATGGGTCATCAAGAAACGGGTAAGGGCTAGAGTTATCATCAGGAGGTTCAAGAAAGCAAGGTGGAGAGCTCGAAGAAAGAAGACCCCGGAAACCGAAGTTTCTTCTATCCATCTGAGCTTAAACTCCAGAAGGCATATTCGGGTTGCCACGTATAACGTTGCAATGTTCTCGCTTGCGCCTGTCGTGCAAAACATGGAGGAAACAACTTTGCTTGGTGATATTGATAGCAACAACATCACAAGTCCCCCTCCAAAAGGGATTCTAAAGCAGTCTCCATTACATTCTTCTGCAGTCAAGAAACCAAAGGTCTGTATTAATCTACCAGAGAATGAGATTTCATTAGCACAAAGCTATAGCTTTCTGAGTATGGTGGAGAATGATAATAACGATGGGAAGGAAAACAGAGGAAATATCTCGATGAGATCTCCTGTGTGTCTTCCATCTTGTTGGTGGGATCAAGAAAGCTTTAATGGATACAGTAGCAGAAGAAGCATAGCTGATTTGTTAAGAGAGTTGGATGCAGATATATTGGCTTTGCAAGATGTGAAAGCAGAGGAAGAGACACTTATGAAGCCATTATCGGATTTGGCTTCCGCGTTAGGTATGAAGTACGTGTTTTCTGAGAGCTGGGCGCCTGAGTATGGCAATGCCATACTTTCAAAATGGCCTATCAAGAAGTGGAGAGTTCAGAGAATTGCTGATGCAGATGATTTTAGGTGATACAAAAATCTCTTTTACTATATCATTTTTTCTTAATGGTGTCTTCTTTTACTAAACTATTATGTCTTAACAACGTAAATCATTGATTTCAACTGTAAGCTCATGAGACTGCGAATCGTAAAGGCCGTAATGTTGTATTGTTTAGGTAGTGTGTTCAGGTCATAAGAAGCAATAGAAGATGCAAATGTTTTTGTTATATGTTCTAAAGCACGGTGTTTTGCTGCGTGTGGTTGGCTTAACGTTTTCTTTTGTGAAGGAATGTTTTGAAGGTGACTATAGAGGTCCCATGGGCTGGAGAAGTAAATGTGTATTGTACTCAACTTGACCATTTAGATGAGAACTGGCGGATGAAGCAAATCGATGCAATTACTCGAGGAGACGAATCTCCCCATATCTTGTTGGGAGGTTTGAATTCTCTTGATGGCTCTGACTATTCCATAGCAAGATGGAACCATATTGTAAAGGTAAAATTTTGTTAGATATCAAAAGTTCAAAGTATATAATATCTTAGATTGTTCATATATAATTTAAGTTTGTTTCATAGATAAACCAAAGTATTACGAGGATTCTGGAAAGCCAACACCTAGAGTTGAAGTGATGAGATTTCTCAAAGGAAAAGGTTATTTGGATTCAAAAGAATTTGCTGGAGAATGTGAACCTGTAGTCATTATTGCCAAAGGCCAAAGTTAGTTTCTCTGTTTCTCTTAACTTTCAAAGTTTTATCATTCCATTATATACCAAATTATATGTGAAATTCTTGATCTCTTGCAGATGTACAAGGAACATGTAAGTACGGTACACGGGTCGACTACATTCTTGCATCTCCAGAGTCACCTTATGAATTTGTTCCTGGCTCGTATTCGGTTGTTTCTTCCAAAGGTACTTCTGATCATCATATAGTCAAAGTCGATTTAGTTATAACAAAAGATCGATCTCGCGATAGCTTCAAACATTCGCGCAAGAAAGCAAAGCAGAAGATCATCCGGATAAAAGCTAATTTGATGTCTGAAAATACATGGAAACTAGGAAATCTTATGTCTTCATAAAGTTTGGCTACTAATTTAAGGAACAATACTTGTTTATAGGATAGTAACATTTTATTTGATTAATATTAAAGATGCAATACAACATTTAGTGTAGATATTGATCAAAATATGGTCACAGAGTACTAAATGAATGGTTAAGCTGAAACAGTCATTTTATTTTAGAATCTACAAAAAATCTTAACAAACAATTGAGAAACAACAGAAGCAACACATCTTAGGGAATGGCAGAATTCTTCTTGGCCTCATCTTCTTCCTTCTTGGTCTCCTCTTCTTCAACTGGAGCGTACCCGATTCCGTTCCGTTTGCTCGGGAACAAAGCAAAGATACCGGCAGAGGCAACACCAACGGCCGGAGGTAAAGACACGACCAAAGTCTTTTGCGTTTCCCTGAACTTCGGATAAAAGCAGCTTGCGGTATTAGCATCAAGCAAAACTAGTGTCCCAAACACAGCCACCACGAAAACCGCGTGAACAAAATCAGCGATCCTGAGCTTGTATTTGGACAAATCCTCGGATCCTGGTTCCGCGTAAGTCCAAAGACCCTTTTTGGTGACTATACCGTACTTTCTTGATCCGTCAAGACCTTTGAAACTATCGGTGAAGCATGAGAACACGCAGGAGAAGCTGCAAAGAGTGACAAGAATGCTTGACATGACCTTATTACTTGTGGAGCATTCACCATCGTTAGTGAGGACAGGGTTAAGTAAAAGGTAGATGAAGAGTGTTCCTGTTGGGAGAAGCTTTATAAGACTCTGAAGGCCGCCAAGGGATTTGGTTGCCATTGATTCTGATGAGGCTGGAGAGTTTGTTTTGGGTATGAGCAAAGGAGAAGTTTTGGACATGAGCTTGAAACTTGATTTACATGTAAAATCTATAAAGGGTGTTCTTGGTTTCTTGCGTACGTCCGTTTTTATAGAACAGTTGATTCGGTCCGAGATGTTGGGTTTCAACGTAGAAGAATAAATAATTATTATTTATAACATTGACCAAGTCGAATTATTATTTTGTTTATGAGTCTACACACGAAGACTAGATAACTATGAAACACAAGTACGTATACACATTCGAGGAAAAAAAAGGAAAAGAAAAGTAAACACATAGGTTATTAAGTTTTGGACCTTAGTGAAAAGTAGACATTTCTAAGGCGTTAATCTTGACTGATTCTAAATAGAAATTTCTTTTGGATCCGGAAATTTCTTAGAATATTAAGTAATTATAACTTGAGCTCGACAGAACATTGTTAACAAAAAGGCATCATATAATATACAACGAATTTGATAGTTTTTTGTATGTGTTTGTTTTAGGTTTATATGTTAGTTGTGCTGTTTAAAACTCACATTCAATTTAGACACGTCATTTTAGTTTTCTTTAATAAAGCTTAATTTATAAATGTAAAACGCAATTTATTTTTTTATTTTTTTTGATAAAAAGAAGTGTTTTCTTTTAAAACGCAAATTGATATAACGAACCTGACTTTTTCTTCGTTTACGTTTGTATGTTTTTTTTTTTGGTTTTATACGTTTGCATGATTTGTATCTACATAACATGATCTAATAGTCTGTTTATTTTATGTGAAACAATTACATACTAGTGCTTTTATATAAAAACTAGGGTACTATCCACATGTTGCGTGGGGAAGCTTTTATTATTGTTTTCTTATTTTATGTGAAACAATTGCATACTAGTGTAATAGTGTTTTTAATTTGTATACTATGCCGTCGAAAATGGAAAGAGAGATTGGAATGTGTTTATTATTTTTTTTTGTTGAAGAAATTTGCATTTGAATGTGTTTCTACGTCTACCTTTACAATTTTTAAATGATACTTTACTTTATATAGATTTTTAATTTTGATAATATAAGCATAATATATATATATATATGTTTCACATGTAATTAAAAAAATGCAAAAAAACTAACAATACAATTTGCATATATATTTATAATTTGTAAAAAATGTTTGGAAGAAATTACATATTGCAGTTTATAAAAATATATATACAACTTACTATCATATGTAAATATGCGTTACAACTTACAATGAAGAGTTATACGTTTGCTGCTTTCAGATGTCAAAATATTTCAATAACCGAATATTTTTACTACCTTCTCTCTCATAACCACAAAAATCGATCGAGATTATGGGAATTTTATGGATATCCGAATTTTAAATAATTTCAATTTTGAAAAGTTTCACGGTTAAGAGTTTAAAGGTTTGTACACCAAATCTGGGGTAGAGAACGGAGTTTCTTGCAGATTAAAGGATGCAAAGTGTTTTAGAGGTTTTAAAATGCTGCAGATAGAACTGTCAATAGTAGTTTCGTGTGTTATGGAGAGAGTTGGTCTTTCATAGAAATGTCATACATGCAGAATCATCTGTCGTAGATCCGAATATTGCGGAAAGAGTATGTCGCCTGTCAAAAAGAATTTACTTCGTGAAGTTATTTTTTGAAGAAATTTACTGTCATCGTAATCACATTTACTGTCAGATAGTCGACTAAAAATCATCATATTAGAATTAGATCATATATTTCTAATGATAATAGTGTAATCGATGACAAAAAAAAAAATCTCACGGTGTTAAAATATTCGATTATTTTTATTTCAAGTTGACGTATAGAAATTCATATGATTTGGGAAGTCAGAATTGGCATCCGAATTCATATGATTTGGGAAGTCAGAATTTGGAAAATCTGGCTCAATTTTGACATTTTATTTCAGGTCTTTAGTGGTCCTTATGATCAGTCAATTAATGATTCAATAGTCTCGTCATGTTTTCTATAATTTATTCATTTTTTCGGCTAATTTATTGTAATTTTTTTTGTCGTGTATTATATCATATTATTATAGATAATTGATCTAATTTTATTATGATGATAATCCACTACAACGGTATATGTAATTACGATGAATAATTTCTCTTTTCCACTATGTAAATTCTCTTCAGTATGTGATTATACATGTAAGACATTTTTTTGATGGACATGCTTTTTCTATAACACTTGGATCTACGATGGATGGTACTGTATATACGATATTTTTATGATAGATATGTTCCCCTGCACCACATAAAACCACGACGAACGACTTTTTTTGCAACATTCTATAATCTCTGAAATATTTTACATTTATTAATCATCAATAAAGTGTGTTCCCTGAAAACGAACCCTAGATCTAATGTAGAAGTTTTTAAATTATTAACCAATGGAACAATAATGCTTCCACAATTTATTATCATCTTTCTTCTTGCTTTTTGTAAGTTTGGAATTTAATATGCTTCTTTTGTTGTGCATTTTTTTGTTAACTACAAGAAGCTACAAAAAAAAAGTAACTTTTAATAGAAAAATAGTAATTTTGATTAAGGTTTACTTGACAGAATCATTCAAAAACATGATAAATTAAGAACATTTGCACTGGTAAGAAACTCATATAGCCTCTCAAACAAAATAAAATATCAATATTTTAATATAATCTGATTATATAGTTAAATTTTAAAATTTTAAAATTTTAAAATAAATTGAACTAATAAATAATAGACACATGTTAGATGAAGTTCTCATGTGTCTCTTGAGAACCTCTTCTCATTTTCTCTTTTTCTTTTTGATTAATTTGTTATTTTAATTGTGAGAAACTCACTTGAGAGATTCTCGCTAATCATGCTCTAAGTGGATTTTTTTTATATTGATTTTCCTCTTCTTAGTAAATAATTTTTTTGTCTTCTTTTACTAAACAACCAAGTCTTACCAACCTCAATCATTGGTTGACGGAAAAAAAAACATCCTGAATCATTGATTTTAACTGTAAGCTCATGAGACTGCGCGTGTCGTAAAGTTGGCAGTTCTGTAGAGTTAGGTAGTGCGTTTTATGTTCCCAATTTAATTAGTTATTCCAAGTTTGAAGTAACTAAAATAAAATTGAGGTTTTAGAAGCAATAGAAGATGCGATGTTTTTGTTACCTGTTCTAAAGCACGGTGTTTTGCTGAGTCATGTGGTCGACTTAAAGTTTATTTTTGGTGGAGGAACGTGTCAAAGGTGGCTATAGAGATCCCATGGGTTGAAGAAGTAAACGAGTATTATAATACTCAACTTGACCATTTAGATGAGAACTGGCGGAGGAAGCAAATCGATGCAATATTGACTCAAGAGGACAAATCTCCTCACATCTTGTTGCAGAATGGGAGGCTTGAATTCTCTTGATGGCTCTGACTACTCCATAGCAAGATGGAACCATATCGTCAGAGTCGGCCTGAAAAGAATACAAATTTTTTTGATATGAGTTTTGTTTTTCAAAACAAATAAACTAATGGAAAAAGTGTATTTTACCTTTCTTTGATATATAAATTCCCTACTAGTTTAATTTTATATTTTTAAAATTATATGTTGTTATCTAATATTATATTCTCTAATATTTTAATGTTATTTTCTCATTTTTAATAAAATATTTAATATTTTATTAAAATTTTAAAACAATGGCCCTCAAATTAGTCTCCACAAAATTATGGACTACATGCAAATGTTTCATAGCAACGTCATGCGCGGTTCTTGATATCGTTAAGGTAAAGAAGTGATGAGATTTCTCGATAAGGTCCCACGTAATTGACATCCCAATTCCCATCTAACCAATGTGGGACCTTATCGTTTCTCAAGGGAAATTTGTTTTGGATAAAAGCTAATTTGATGTCGAAAGATACAACTAGGAAATCTCATGTCTTCACTAATTAAGGAACAACACTTGTTTATATGATAACACTTTATTCTTATAATATTAAGATGCAATACAACATTCAGTGTAGATATTGATTACTTGGTCACATGTACAGAACTAAGCATACAATCGTTTTTTTACAACAAATCCTAAGAGATAATTTAGAAACAACAAAACAACACATCAAGAAAGCCATTTATCAAAAAAAAAAAAAAACACATCTTAGGGAGAGACATGATCATTCCTGGGTGGCTCCTCATTAGCTGGAGGCTCCTCTTCAGCTGGAGCATACCCGATTCCGTTCCGTTTGCTCGGAAACAAAGCAAAGATACTAGCTGAGGCAACGCCCACGGCCGGAGGCAAAACCACCACCAAAGTCTTTTGCGTTTCCCTTAAACGCGGATAAAAGCAGCTAGAAATATTAGCGTCAAGCAACACCAATGTAATAAAAACAGCCAACACGAAAGCCGCATGAACGAAATCCGCGATCATGAGCTTGTACTTGGACAAATCCACGGATCCTGGTTCCGCGTAAGTCCATAGACCCTTTTTGGTGACTATACCGTACTTTCTTGATCCGTCAGGACCTTTGAAACTATCGGTGAAGCATGAGAACAGGCAGGAGAAGCTGCAAAGAACGATAAGAATGCTTGTCATGACCTTATTAGCCGCGGAGCATTCACCGTCGTTAGTGAGGACAGGGTTGAGTAAAAGGTAGCTGAAGAGTGTTCCTGTTGGGAGAAGCTTTATAAGACTCTCCAGGCCGCTAAGGGATTTTGTTGCCATTGATTTTGATGAAGTTGGGGAGTTTGTTTTGGGTAATAGCAAAGAAGAAGCTTCGGACATATGCTCGAACCTCGACTTAGAGTTAACTTGTGTTCTTGATTTAATACGTATTTAGGTATTTATAGAAGTACAATTAGAGATGATAACCGATTGATCCGGTACGAGATGTTATGTTTAACACAACTGGTTATAACATTGACCAAGTTAAATTAGTACTTTTGTTTATGTCTACACACGAAGACTAATTAAATAATTCTGAAACAGTTTATTGTTATCTCTGCGTTTAGAATAATAGACACATAGGTTATTAGTAATTTTTGGACCTAAATGAGAAGACATTTCTAAGGCGTCGTAGCACGTGCGGCTATGAATCTTGACTGTATTTAAATATAAGTCTCTTTTGGATCCGAAAAAATTCTAAGACTACCGGGTTATAACTTGAGCTGATAGAACATGGGTTAACATAAAGGCATCATATAGTATATGTACAACGAATTTGATTGTTTTCGTATACGTATTTAGTTTGGTGTTTATAGGTTAAAATTAGGAATAACGTGACTGTTTACAACATTTACATTCATGATTTAAGTTAGACACAAAATTTTACTTTTTTTTTAACGTGTAATTTATAAACGTTATACGCAAACTGATAGAATGGAAACGACTTTTTCTTCGTTTACGTTTACCTCTATATATATGATTTAATAGTGTGTTTATTTTATATGAAACAATTACATACCAGTGTTTATATATATATAATAAAGTAAACTATGTAAATGTAAGCAGACATTTGTTATGATCTTTTTGGATTATACAATTGAAGAATTTTTTTATAGAAATACTGTAGACAGACCATACATATGATCATACAACGGGTTTAAAGACAGATAAGTGAAGAAGAAGTGGAAAAAAACATTTGGAACACTTTCACACCAAACACTAGTTGATGCTACCACGCCTTCCATAGCCACGGTTGCCATGTCCACCAATTGCTGTCACACCAAACAATTTGTTTTTCTTTATCAACATAATTTATATACGTAAAACACAAATTGATAGAGAGTATGCCATGACTTTTTCTTCGTTACGTTTACATTTGCATCTACACGATTTAGTAGTGTGTTTATTTAGTGTGAAACAGTTTCATACTAGTGTTTTTATTTATATAAAAAGGGTATACTATGCATTTATAAATGCAGATTAAAGAGACATTTGAATGAGGTTGTTACTCTTTTTTAATAAAGAGTTTACTATTGAAATGCAAGTTAATTGGTACAAGGTTATGACTTTTTTGAGTTATGAAATTGGAGGAGAAAGTTTAGAGAGACCCAACATTTTAGCCTTTTTTTTTTATAATATGAAACATGATTTTTAAACGTAAAACGCAAATTGATAGAGAATATGTACTAGAATTTTTCTCCGTTTATGTTTACATTTGTATCTACATAATTTAATAGTGTGTATATTTTATGTGAATTACGTACTAGTGTTTTTTATATTAAAAAGAAAAAGGCATACTATGCAGTTGTAAATGGAATTTGAATGTCTCTTACGTGTACTAAGACTATCTGTAATACTGGAGTTCGAGATGTGGTGTAGAAGCTTTTAAATCATTAACCAATAGGTCAAAATGCTTTCACAATACATTTATAATTTTAAATTCATATTTGAATTTATACATTTTTTTTAATAGTAAAAGCATAATATTTTAGATGTATATTTCCTAATTCCGGAATGCCTTCATCTCGGAGAAAACCTTTTCGTGTTAGATTAGCAATATATGGAGAATTTGCTGGGAAGAAAAAAAGAAAAAGAGTTTTTTTTTTTTTTTTTGATAAAGGAAGAATATGAGTTACAATCAAGAGTTATACCGTTAGCTGTATTCGAATGTCAAAATATTCCAATTTACATTAAAAAGCAGAGAATTTTTTTTTCCTCCAAAGAAATACAAATGTGAAACGTAAACATAATACATATCGCGTGGCTTTTGAGTTTGCGTTTTAGATGTCAAAATGGTTTGTTTTACAATATTGTATGGTCATTTACTTGTGTGAATTGAAATTAACCTGAAATTGGCTATGAACCAATGAATCGACTAACTAGTCCTGCATGTTCACCTTCTGTTTTTTTTTCGAGTAAATAAAATTTATTAATTGGCGGCTTCTACAGCGACTTGAATTTTAGCTTTATACATTTTTAAATTTGATTTAGCTATTGCTTAATATTGGCTAATGATTTCCTTATAATAAATTACTTGGGAGATATGGGTGAGTGCATATTCTTTCTTGACTTTTATTACTTATTAATTTGTTTAAAACTAAGAAAGCACAGTTTAACTTTTATAATACGGAGATAATGTAAGATATC